>ML791551.1:0-110750 GCA_009831015.1 Picea engelmannii
TCCATATTTACTTCTTATCAACCATGACAAAACAATAATGAGTCATATTTACATCAAACACTATTGGGTCCATTACCCAAACCTTTGTGCTATGGGTATTTCTTCAAGGGTTGACATCAATGACAACCAACCTTAATCAACATTCTGAGGGCTTTATTTCAGCAGGAATTTTATTATACATCTTATTGAATCTTTTGGAAAAGTAAGAGACAGACTCTCCTTCCATCTTCTTCAAATATCTAAACTCCGTCATGTAATAAATGAAATCCTTCCTATCTCCACACTGCCTCAGGAAAGCACTATCCAGAGCTTCGATCCCAGCAATAGATCCGGGGGCCAATCCTCTAAACCACTTCCTCGCCTCACCATCCAGGCTCTGAATGAAGACTCTCATCCAGACATCTTCATTTTCAATGTTCAGGTTGTCTACATAATTGTAGAAAGCAGCCAGGTGCTCCTTTGTAGTTATGTCCCCTTCTCCAGTGAACTTGGGCATGTACTTCAAGTAATCTCCAGCAGGGAGAGGATTCATAGGATGGGGTAGGACTAAGGGGGAATATCTGGCAGCGACTATGGCATCCATTCTATTCAGAAGGGGATTAGCACCATCCATAGGAATATTAGATGAAGGAGAACTCGGAGGAGAAGGAGTTCGAAAAGGGGATACTGGGAATGAGCTTCTAGGAAATAATGGGGGATTTAGGGAGAGGGCTAGTGGGCTTGAGTCAGCAGATGTTTCTCTCTGCGCAGAAGAGGTGGTAGTAACAAGAGGAGGAGTGGGGAAGTCTTCTGTGGTCCTGGGTCTATGCCGAGGTACAACTTCAAGGGAAAGGGGAGTGACAAGGATTTCTCTCTCCAATCCCAGACCGGGAGGGGAAAACTCAGCAGGAACACTCCCGAAATTCAGGAAGTGGGAAACTTCAGAAAACGGTCTGCTAGGAGGCTGAGGAGAAGAAAATGGAGTTTCTATAGAAGGAGATAGCGGATTACCTAGTTCAGCGGTGGAAGTTTCTCCTTTAGAGGCCTTTCCTTTTCTGAAAATCACCTCAGGATCAGCTACAGGTGTAGCTAGGGGAAGTTGTGGATGGGACTGCGTATGTCTACCTCTGGAAGCCAAAACTAAAATAGCAGGTTCGCTCCAGTGGAGTCATCATAATGGATTCGCCAGGTGCACAGTAGCAATCTTCAAAGGCTCTGATGCCTGATACACCTTTAGAATCAGAGGCTCAATGTTATTCAATCCCGGGGAAAATTTTCAACTTTGTCCCCGGCAACGGCGCCAGAAACTGTTAGCGTCAGAAGTCACCCCTGGATTGCAGCAGGAGAAGAGCCCAACGCCCATCATTTTATGTCATGATTTGGTTATAAAGGAGGTGATCAAATGGAAGCTAACTCAAGGCCATATTGTTCTAACTCCGAAACTAGGCCAGGTATGCATGGATAGGTGAGGTCTTGATCAAACTTTAGACAGTGAGTTGTAGTAAGGGTGAGTAGGGGGAAGACTTGTATCAGAGAGATGTAAGGGTCTGTCATAAACATCTGGTTTCTAACAGAGTGTAGGAGAATGCATCTAAATGAAAGATCTTCTTATATTCAAACGCAGAAAACCGGAGAATACAACAATGCAACAATAAACCTTTATCATAACATAATTGCAATAATTCGCGCGAATCAGTCGATCATGAAATCTCTCAGTATGAAATGAAAACTAGATGGGGTGAGAAGATTGTCTGTCATTAAATAAGAAATCTTACATACAGATGCATAACCAGAGAGCTAGAGTGTCTATTAAAACTTTACAATCAGGAGCTTTGCTCTACCATCAATACTTTCAAAAATGCAAAAACTGAGTACATATACTCAGACAAATTTTCCCAACAGAGGCGTGCTCACCTTCCAAGGCGTAGCATCCCTTCAATCAAACTTTGGATGGAAATACTTCGTCAGACGTCATCTTAATTTTGCGTGGCCTTTGCAAGGGAGGTAGTTGAAACATTAAAGGTTGAAATGGCGTGTGCAGACTCCTCTGGTCAGATGAGAACTCGGCATGACCCTTTTTGGAGAAAATGAATGTACAGGACCATATCGGGCAGACTTCCTACCGGAACCTCCATGCCTTGCATTCAATGAGTGAGCCGAGGTTTCAACTACCTCCATTCATCTTCATTTATTTTTAGCGAGGACCAAGATCGAGGTCGAGCCAAACTGGTCTTTTGGAGAACGCGGTGATCATTTCTGCAGCTAAACCTGACATTTTGGCCCCTTTGCACAACTCTTTTTCTTTCCCCAAGTGACCGGGTGTCAAGACTGTGGGCCCAACCCCTTAGCACTTTTGGTGCTTCATGTCTCGCAGCTAGGAGGAGGTTGATTCTTGTTATTCAAAGTCATGATGCATGAAGAGGCGGTAGAGCCTAATCGCGCACCACATAACCTCCTTTTGATCGGACGGCCCAGAATACTTTCAGTGATATTGTGGGCCCGTCATTTAAAAGTTCTTTTCATTTCATGACTCACGGGTTCGCGGGTCGAAGGCCCTTGGCTCCTCTTTTCCAAACTCCCGCTCCTCGAGATGGTGATACGGGCTGAGCTCCTTCCTTGGTTAGCGATCTCTACATGTAATCGTCGGCTAGGTCCCAAGTACTAGCACCTCTCGCTACTTGTGACCTCGCGAGTGGGAGTATCGAACTTTGGCATTCTCCCCTCGCTAAGTCCCGAGACACGATGGTCAACAATGGTTGACCCCCTCCAGACACTTTTCGTAACTTGGAATCTCGCACAACCAAAGGATATGGTCCGCCCTTCGAACTCACGAACCCTGAGTTTGAGAAATAACACTGCTCGTGATCGATGGCCTTCGTAACTTCGCGAGTGCCTCCCGAAGAATTCCGACCATTGACTTCCTTACAAACCTTTTTGTGCTATACTTGGCACGACTTGGTTAACTGCAATTACCCACTAACCGTTGCTCTGCTCTGTCGCTGAATCCTTTCCACTGAAGAATAAAATGCCCGCTCGCTTGATTTCAAGTCCAAAAAGGACTTCTTCTGTGTGTTGCGCTTGGGCGCTTCTCGTGCAACCTGCAGAACTAGATATCCCTATGCCGAAGACAAGTAATGTTTCTAACATACCTCACATTGTTTTGTCCTGTGGTTTGGGGTAAATAATAGTCATGACAAGAATATGGTTTCGACTCTATTGTTCAAATGGATTTAGAGTCAACTCTCTTTGTTTGTATCCACCCATAATTTGTTAGGATATTTAGACACTTAGGAGTTATTTAAGATATACTTGGTCTAATGTGTCGTTAGGTAAAAGTGTGTTTCTTCAATATGCATTAGTGTGCATTTGTATTTAGAAAATATGACGGTTACGATATGTTCCTGACATAGAGTGCTCTGACGGTTCATATTCTCCTCAATATTAACGGCTACATTGATACCTAGCTTAAGACATGATTGGTCCATGATCTCTATTTAAAGAGAATGGAGGGTCATTTGTCGATGATTGATTGTGATAAACTCTTTGGTAAAATCTCTATGTAATCTTTTTCTTTTCCATTAATAAATTGCTCCAAGTGGCCACGTTGGATGGGGTCGTGGATGTTTCCACGTAGTTTTTTTACCACATCAAAATATCATTATATTGATCTTTGATCTTGTTTTGTGAGTGGTTATTGAAGGTGTTCGTCCTCTATTGTAATATCTATGCTGTCGAACATGGTATCAGATCCTATTTGAAGACCCGTTCACGTTGTAGATCGAGATCCTGAAGTTGAGTTGCCTCATCTTTGGTTTCTAATATTTATGTACATTTATGGGTTGAGAGGATTGTTCTGTCGCATCTGGAGTGCTCGTTTTAGTTAGGAACGCTTTTCGTTTCACTTGAAAAGGTTCCTGTTTTCCCAATATATGACCATTTTAGTCAGATATGGAGGTATAAAGTCTGAATACACCATTTTTAAAATTTTTGTAGAGTATTATTTTGGTTTTTTGTTTTTTGTTTCCGGGTTGCTGGTACTTTGGAACTGCGTATTCTCTTTTCACCGTGCCCTTTGCGATTTTGGAAAATCAGAAACAGATCGGAAAGGTTGCATTTTTCAAGTAATCTAACTAATATCTAACCCTTGTTGTCATCGAGAAGTGAAATTTTTTTCTTGTGTGAAAATAGTTTTTTTTAGCATGCTATCCAAGGTTGTCTTCAACAACAACACCACCCCTAATCCTCCTTCTAAACAATATAATATGATTTGTTAACTCACTTGCTTAAAAGTTATATTATTAAGTAAGTGCTCTTGAGTTCAAGTCTCTCTTTTTGTTTTGTTTTTTTGAAAAAGTTCATGCATCCATTGTAAAGTGTATTTCACTTCAAGTATAAAAGTGAATCACTATAAGTAGCTTTAATATTTTAATTTAAAGTTAATTATTTTGCATGCAACTTTATTTTATAAAGTAACTTCCTTGTAAAAGTGATCCCTGCTTATTTTTATAAAAGTGGGTCACTTTATAAATCAACTTATTTGTAAGTAAGGTTATTTGGAGGGGTATCACCACGTGGACCAACTTCTACTTTCCATGTGGCTCTTTGGTTACCGTTTATGTTTTTTTTTCAAAAGGCCATAACTTTCACATCCAAAGTCCATTTTCAATGTCATTTTTTTAAACCGCCTAATTTTTAGAGATCTTTCCATCTAAATAATCGGTTTCAATTTTTTAATCCATATTATTTGCATGTTTAATATGGTTTCTTCTAGTGATATTTTTTTTACCAACGCCAACTACTTTCGATGGAAATCCCATGTGGAGAATTCATTAAGAAGTAAAGGCATGTATCGGATTACCTTGGGAAAGGAAAAAGAACCCATTGATCATGAAAAGAAAGTCAAGTGGGCTAATAGGAATGACAAATCACGTGGACTGATCAGAATGTCCATCCCTCTTGATTTAAGGTTCCACCTTCAAGAAATTGATAACCATGATGAAACTTGGGAAAAACTTAAATCTATGTTTGGTAAACACAATATTATTCGAGCACATCAGTTAGAAAACCAGATATTGAATTTAAGTCCAAATGATTTTTCTTGCATTGATGACTATCTATCTAAGTTTAAAACACTTAGAATTTTATGTGAAGAATGTAACATAAAGTTAGAGGAAGAGCGTTGCATCTATATTATTCTTTATAAGCTAGGTAGTGCATATTCGGTGTTTGTATTTACCTTTTATGCCATGAGAGAGGCTTCGAGGAAAAATTATCAAACACACACTCTTAAGTCCTTTTGTGATGCTTTGATTAGAGAGAAAGATAATTTTTTACAACTTGGAGTGATCAACACTATAGGTACCTCCAACAAAGCCTCAATAGTGCAGTAGGAAGATAAACAAATGAATCCTAAGAAGAAACATCCTTGCCATAACAACAAGCAAAACAAGGGTCCCAAACCCACTCAGACAACTTCAGCTCCTAATGGTGACAAAGGAGAAAAATCTAAAAATAAGAAGATTGACATACATTGCAACTTTTGTGGGAAATATGGTCATGATGAGTCCAAACGTTTCAAAACGATAGCAGCTTTAGAAGTAGCGATGAAGAAGCACACCATCAGTATTGATTCTACTTGTTCTTCTTCTTCTCATGGACATGCACTTTATGCTTTTGGTTTCTCCTTCAATGCAACTTCTACTTCTTCTTCTGATGAGTGGCTTATTGATTATGGATCATCTTATCATATGGCTAAGGAGAAAGCCATATTTTCTACTATAAATGTATGTAACACCAAGAAAATATTTGTTGGTGATGATAGATCTCTTCGTGTTATAGGATCTTGAACAATTCAGGTATATAATGGTCATTTCAATGATGTATTGTGCGTTCCAAATCTTTCCTGTAACCTTATATCAGTATCTCAAATCACTCATTCAGGTGAAGGTAAAATTGTAGAGTTTTCACCTCACCAAGTTGTAATAAAGGATCTAAACGATCCTCAACATGTTCTTGCAATTGGAATTGTTGATGATATTACCAGGTTGTATGAGTTTGAAAACTTTGGGTCATCATTTTTTATTTCTCATAGCGATGACTTGATAAAAATTTGGCATGAGTGGTTTGGTCATCTAAACTATCGCTCATTGCATCAACTATGTAATCAACATATGGTGACTGGTCTTCCTATTGTTTCGTGAAAAGATGGTGTTTGTGCCGGTTGTTTTCTCGACAAACATCATTGGGACAGTTTTGACAAACATGCCTCTTGGCACACCTCAGGTCCTTTGCAGCTTGTTCACAGTGACTTGTGTGGTCCACTTTCTTGTCCTTCTTTTTCTAGGTGCAAGTATTTCTTAACTTTCATTGATGACTTTTCCAGACGTGCTTGAGTTTACATATTAAAACTTAAGAGTGAAGTTTTGGACGAGTTTTTGGCCTGAATTTTTTTTGACAAGTTTGCTTGTGGAAAAACAATCTGGACATCAAATTCAAATGTTAAGAGTAGATAATGGAGGAAAATATGTAAACAATAATTTGACAAGTTACTACACTACATAGAGCATCCAAATGCAACAAATTGTTCCATATACACCACAACAAAATGGTGTTGCTGAGAGAAAGAACTGCACATTAAAAGAAATGGCTAATTGTATGATCCAATCTAAGGGATTAAGTCCAAAGTATTGGGAAGAAGCCATCAATTGTGCAAATTACATAATAAAACACACTCCCACAAAGACTCTTAAAAATATAACACCAGAAGAAGCTTGGACTAAAATTAAGCTAGATGTAAGTCACTTTCGTGTATTTGGCAGTATAGCATGGGCTCACATTCATGATTAGAAAAGGAAAGCATTGCATCCTAAAGTGAGAAGTGTATATTTGTTGGTTATTATGAAGATGTCAAAGGTTACAGAATTCTTCAACCACATTGTAATGAAATTAGTATTAGATGATATGTTAAATTTGATGAAAATATCTTGGCCTGCGAGCCTAATTCGATGATTGTGCCTTCTTCGGCATGCAAGCCATATTCGATGTTTATGCCTTCTTATATTCCTATTATGGTTTCTTCTTCAGATGATGACACTGAGGATAAATATCCACCTTTTCCTGCTCACCTTCCTCTAGATGAGTACAATGAACCTAAACCAACACCAACACCATCGCTTCCTAGATGGGTCTGTTTAATACGAGAAGCAGTGGGTGATCTTGTCAGTGATCCTTCAAATCATTGTCAAACTCGTTCACAGTTCCACCAAACCTCTTCTCTTTTGGCTCAAGCTTCAGAGACTCATGATCCAGAGACATTTGTAGAAGCTTCAGGTCATCCAGATTGGGATACAATAATGAATGAAGAGTATCTTTCTTTAATGGAAAATGATAGTTGGGATCTTGTACCTCTTCCAAAAGGAAGAAAACTTGTCAGATGTAAATGATTCCATAGAACTAAGTATGCATTCAATGGAAGTGTAGAAAGGCACAAGGCGTGGTTAGTTGCCAAAGGATTTTCCCAAGTGTAAGGAATTGTATATAATGAAACCTTTTCCCCTATAGCCAAAATGAATTCCATCTGCCTTGTTCTTGCCCTTTCTACCTCACATAAATGGGAGGTCCATCAAATGGATGTCAAATTTTCCTTCTTGCACGGGGATTTGCAAGAAGAAATCTACATGGAAAAACCTCTTGGCTATGTCCATAATGACTCTATCCTTTTTTGTCGCCTTAAGAAATCTATTTATGGTCTTAAGAAAGCTCCTCGAGCTTGGTATGCCAAAGGACAACTTTCATATTGACACTGGATTTTCTAGATGCCATTATGATTATAATGTCTATACCAAGAAAGTAGGAAGTCATATCATAATCCTTGTCCTTTATGTTGATGACCTTATCCTTATTGGTAGTGACTCAAAAAATTTAAACCATGTGAAAACCATCCTTAAGAAGAAATTTGAAATGACAGACTTTGGATTTTGCATTATTTCCTTAGCCTTCAAGTTTTGAAAACCAATGAAGGAATTTTTATTTTTGAGCCTAAGTATGCTTTTGATCTTATTCGTCACTTCCACATGGAATATTGTAGGCCAACCCCTTCTCCCTTCTAATCTGGAGTCGAGCTTGCTTCCACCTATAATTATCCCGATGTTGATGCCACTTTCTATCGTCAGTCAGTTGGTAGCCTCTTATACTTGACACATACCCAACCTTATCTTTCCTATGTTGTTGGTCTTGTTTCTTGGTATATGCAAACACACTATGAAAGCCATTGGAAAGTAGCTAAAAGGATACTTTGGTATGTTCGACATATAGTTCAGTTTGAGAGACATTACAGTTCATGGAGACTCCTTTATTGGTTGGATTCACTGATTTAGAATGGGTCAGAGACCCCAGTGATCAAAAGTCTGCTGCAGGTTATGTTTTTAGCCTTGGTTCAAGACCTGTCACTTGGGCTTGTAAGAAACAACATGATATTGTGATTTCTTCAGCAGAAGCAGAGTACCGAGCAATGGTAAATGCAAGTCAAGAAGCCTTGTGGCTTCGACAGATCCTTTTAGAGTTTGGATTTCAGTAGTGGAATCTGACCAACCTTTGGTGTGACAATCAGAGTGCCATCAAGCTCACCAAAGACCCAATTCAACATCAACACGACAAACAAATCGATGGACTTCATTAGAAAACTCATTCATGATCAAGTTATTGAAGTGCTCTTTTTCCCTACAGAAGATCAAGTTGTGTACATTTTGAAAGTATCTTACAGAAGTGAAGTTTTCCAAACTTCGATCTATATTTGGCGTTCAATAAGTTTTCATTAAGGGGGGGTAGGCTCTAATGCCTCATTCCTTCTCCTATTGTGTCACTATTGTAAATCCTTCAATCCTATCCCAAGTTGTTTTTAAGGGGGGATGTTAGGATATTTAGACACTTTGGAGTTAGTTAATATCTACTTGGTCTAATGTGTCATTAGGTAAAAGTGTTCTTAGTGTGTTTCATTAGTATGCATTTGTAGTTACGAAATCTGATGGTCACGATATGTTCCCGACATAGAGATATCTGACGATTCATATTCTCGTTGATCTTAATGACTACATTGATTCGTGGCTTAACACTCGATTGGTAAATGATCTCTAATTAAAGAGCATGCACGGTCATTTGTTGATGATTGATTGTGAGAAACTTTCTTATAAAATCTCTCTATAATATTTTTCTTTTGCATTAATAAATTACTCCAAGTGGTCGCATTGGCTAGGGCCATGGATGTTTCCCCATAGGGGTTTGACCACATCAAAACATCGGTGTGTTGACCTTTGATATGGTTGTGTGAGTGGTTATTGAAGGTGTTCATCCTCTATTGTAAAACCTGTGTTTTCGAACATAATTGTTATTCGAAATTTGTTGAAAGGTTTTGTATATGATAGAAAAAGTAAACACTTTTTGGCTCGAATAAGACTTTTTGCAACGCAAAAATAAAAGATTTCAATGGCAGTGTCATAAGGGAAATGTATTGTTAGCTTCGAGTTTCATTATACCCATCCTCTCTCTTAGCTTGAGTCAAGAGTCATTTCTATCCCCTATCCTAGGGATAACTAAGGAGATTTTGTCTCGAGGCCCATAGGTCCTAGACATGGAGTAGCGAGAGCCATATGACTTGAGCTTGGCCCCGGAGGGCTCATATTTTCTTCAGTGCATCCTATCTATCAGTAGCAATAACATCCATCCCACTGGCCTGATTCTGAAGTAGCAGTGGTTCTTTCTCCGTGAGGTAATGAGTCTGGGTATCATGGTATGTGTCACTCTGATTTTTGAAGCATTTGAATATGTGCACTAAACTCTCTTTTGTTTCATAATGTTTACTTGGAAATTATTCTATTTAACTTGTTCATACCTGGGGGGGGTGACAGAGTGCCCTAGTAAGTTGGTTCCCTTAAGGATGAGTTTCCACTAGGTGGGCCTCTGAAAGGTCATCGTCCATTCCTTCCATACTTATAACTTTTCATCATTGTCCCTCACATCTTCTCCTACCTTGGTTCGGGCACTAGGTTTTCCACACTAGTAAGGTTTGAACCTTGCCTTGTGGGAAGAAAGAGCTAAAGGCCCAGAGGGTAAAATTAGATGGAAAAAGTTAGAAGCCAAAATGAAACCTTGATATGCTTCACCTAGGTATTTTGAGAAAGAAATAAAAGGCTTCTCAGTAAGAAAACGAGATCCGTAAGATAAATAAAACTCAAGGTCTAGTTGGTGGATAGGAGGTCTTATCATGAGTCAGCCTATTAGGTCCATGGACATGTAGCGGTATGACATTACCATCTATCTTGTCACCAAACCAACGTAGTGTCTTTTGGTGGCATAGTCAAGAGAAAGGGGGTCTCATCACGAGCCAACCTTCTCATTTCCGTGAAGTGTTTGTGGGTAACATTGTCACCACTGGTCACCACGCCAGGGCAGTGTCCCCCAACTATTCTATTGAAAAGAAAAATCAATAAGACAAAGAATAAAATACATTGAATGGACTAGGAAACAATGGCATCCACGACAAGGTGCAGTTATCCCTCTACAGAGGCACCCACAGGCAAGACCTACATTTCCTTGTTATCACTACACCCATTCCCCAAATGTTCCCCTACACCATTTCATACACTTACTTGACCTAGATCGATCTTCACTTTGGAAACACCCCAAACTTGAGGAGGATTATCCCAATATAACATCTTGAGACCCTCTCCAAACTTGGCTTGTTAAACTGCATAACGTCTTTGAGCATTTGTATGGGTAAAGGGGGGTTTGATGCACATGTTTGGGTAATTTGATTATGGATGTGATTGACATTGCTATGATAAATATGACTTATGAGCCCATGGAGGGAATACTTGTTGTTACTGCAGGACCATGCCCAGTGGATAGGTACATATGGGGAGATGATTAGCTCATACCCCCATGGGGCTAAAAACCCACTAGATGGATGTTGTGAGTCGAACTAGCGGCAGAGAGACACCAGAGGATGGCACCAGGAAAGGAGAAGGATGTTTCCCCCAAGAAATTCTGGCAGGCCTAGACCCAGGGGTGTCTTGCACTTCCACCATGACATTGGCCCTTGAAGGCCCCTGACATCATCATATTGACCCTTGACGTCATCTAATTAGGGTCTGGCATGAGGACAGTTTGGTGCTAGTTGGCACGTGTGGCAACTTCTGAGGCATTTTGAGTCCTAATGTTTCACTTTTGAGGCCTAAAGTTCCATGATTATGGCCTAACATCACCCTAGAGGGGCATGATGTCATCCCTAAAGTGAAATTAGGGTTTAAATTGTTAATTTTATGTAAAAACTGTATTTTTGATGTAAACTGGCCATGTCGGCCCTTTGTGACCTAAAAGACAATTAAAGGTCATTCTCATTGTATAAATAAGAGATAAAAATCTTGTATTTTTTCATGATTCATTCATCACTCAAGTGTAGGTCTGAAATTCGGCCTTCCTTAAGTGTTCTTGGCTGAAACTAGTGGTGTGCACTTCTTGAAGGAGGCAATGTTTGGTGTGTTTTGGCTATTTTCATGTGTAGGATCTTCAACTAGGGTGATTTGCTTGATTATTCTTGGTGAAGTAAGTGGAAAATCTGCATTTATTTATTGTGAATGAATGTGTATGGTTATTTTTACTTATTTCATGTCTAATATTATGAAATTGCTAGCTTGAAACCCTAGGGGAAAGACACATGTTACTATATTTTTACCTATAATCTTCCATGTGTTAAAATTTCTTCAAAGGCACCTAATTTGAAGTATATTCTAGAGCCCTACCATTTTATCACTCTAGTAACACTACTTCCATTTCCCAATTACATATTTTATTACATTTTGTTCAAGGAAAGAGAAAATTGTTAGGGCCTAACCCTTGTTACTTCCTAGCAAATCTTCTCTTGGAAGGGGATTTTTGAGGCCTTGGGATACCAACACCTCTCTTATCCTCTCCTTTAACATATCATTATCATTGATATATTTCCTTTAAATATTTTTTTCTGCCATTAGTGACTCCATTTACCCTAGAAACGCACTAGACTACCTTCTACAAGTGGTGATTGATCAAACAAACACTTATACTCTTATCCTTGAACCCTTTACTATCATTTTCTAACCCTAAATTAGACTAAATCCTAAGCTAACTTGTTGCTATAGCAAAACATTGCTACAAACATATAAACATACAATAATTTGGCACATTTACCTACATAACTTGCACTAGAACCATTCAAAATTCAATTGTGATAATTGCTAGTGAATCTACTAGGTAAGTGTTGGTTTTGTGTATGGTTTTCTTGCACTTTTGACCATTTAAACTTGTTGTTGTTGCAAAATATATCTACAGCCATCTAACTGCAGTAAATTCTCTGCAAAAGTGACAATAAGAGCTAGCTAAACATTGCCTATTTTTCTTGTGACAATTTACTATCAATTTGCCTAGTCATAGTTACTTTTCAAGCAATTTCAAGGCATAAATCTTGTGGTTGTGATAAAATATTAATTGTTGTTATAAATTGTTGCGTTGCTGCAAATTCATAATCAAATAGCTTACTTTATGAAGGTTTATTGTCCTATGAAGTACTAACAATCATTTGGTACTTGTAAAGTGCCTCGTTTGTCATGTTGTCTTGTTTTTGGCAAGTACACAATAATATCCATTTGCTTCATCCTTAAGACATAAATGAAACCTTTGATTTGAGTGATTTATGAGAGGGGAAGGATTTCCTTGTGACTATTTTCCTTAGCCTTCTCAAACCCCCTAGGTCATCGGGGACGTCTCGCCTAGGGTAGTCTTGACATACCCCTAAGTAGAAAGGGATATCCTATTAAGGTGACAGTGATAGGTTATTCCCAATTATGCCAATTTTGTACCCACTTGCCTTTGGATTTTGGGCAAGTAAAAATTGTGCAATAACAGTCATCATTACTTTGATCTGGTTATGATATTTGAACTCTCCAACAACAGATGATGTGTCAAATGATAAACATTTATGATGGATTTTGAGGTTCTATGTATGGATTTATCAAGAAAAATATTATTTTTATATTCGTTGAGGTTTTTTTTTAAAAGGAAAAATATAGCTATAAAATATATTGTAAGGAGATACAAGATTCAAATTGGATAGTGAACAATGTCATAAGATCTTGACTCAATTTATTACATAATATTTAGATTGGAACATTAATCATTTCATTGCCCTTTCATAAATCTTATTTTACGCTCAATTATAAAGCCCATCATGTCCCATATATCATTTAATATCCATGTTCTAAATGATGAAAGTTGTGAAATAAAGATCAAGCAGTTCAATTTTGGATGACAAATACAGAGTAATTGGATTGATTGCATGCATGCTTGTGTGTTGACTAATAAGAGTCAATGTTTTAAAGTTATCTTCAGGAAAAATAATTTGATGGTTGATTAGTCTTTCTTATTTTATATGTCGATCTAAGTTTGATTTCAGGCAATGAGTTTCTTTAGCATGGGAAGCCATGATAGAGGCAAAAACAAAGGTAGAGGCAGGAATAGTTTTTGGCAGAGAGGTAACAGGAGGCCAAGATTCTATATACATTTTGATGTTGATCCTGAAGAATTGAATTAGTTTCTTCAAGTCGGTTTCTTCAACCTTGTAGGTCGAGGAGTGCTTCATACACATCCCTATCCTAGGATTGAGAGACCTCCTTACCAGCCTCACCCTAACATTTCTAATGTTCATGTTCTAGCCCATGTATCCCTACAGCCATAGGTACCAATCAACAATGGCTGGGAAGATGTTGTCAACCACTTTGCAGTTCATCATGATGGATGGCCCACAATATTTTTACCATTGCCACCTCCTCCTCCACTTAGGAAACCTATTAAACAAATTGCATCACCTATTTAATCATTTCATGCAAGCAAAAGACTCAAAACAACCATCCCTGAGCCAAAATCAAGCAAAGGGTAAAAAAAAGTTGCCACTCATTCCAAGTCATTCGATGATTCCTCCGAGTTAGTTACATCCCATGCTCATAAAATTAATGAACACTCCCAAGCCTTTATTGAGGTGCACCTCGAGGCATCCAATCAACCACAGTCTGAGAAAGCCAATTCAACAAACAAGGCAACACATGTAGTAAGCAGTGAAAAGAAGCAAATTGCTTCTCATAGAAAATATGGCTTTTGATATTTAATGTTTATTTCTGTCGGTGGACAATTTACTTATATTTTGACTTCCTTTGGACAACATGACACTATGTTTTCATTTTGGACAACCAGTTAATATTTTGCTTTTGCAAGGTGGAAAATACATTTTATTGGATATATATGAATAATATTTGGGAGATACAATGGTTGTTTTAATTGATTCCCTTATGTGTATATTTGATGAGGTGGCATGATTTAATTATTTAAATGAATATGGAGTAACAATTAGGAAATCGAAAACTTAAAGACAATAAAAGGAAGTGGGGGTCCCATCTATTAGTTATTATTTAACTACCCTTTATTTATTACTATAATCATTTATTATTTGTCCCTAGTTAACTAAAAGTCATTTACGACTTAACTAAAGGTAGTTTGAAACTACCAGAACTTCTTTTGAGAAGATAAAAGTTGATCACAAGAAGGGACAAAGAAGAAAGAACAAGGAAGAAAAATATGGATGAAGGGTCTTATTGAAGGTAGCAAGATTCAAAGGTTGAGAGACATCTTTCAACAACTTATACTAGAAAGAGTCAATCAATGATACTTTCGTGGCTAGCTTGATCCAGATTTCTAGTCTCGGTCTTCTCTTGATACTAGATTATTTTTGTATGGTACCCATAAAAGATCTCTAAAATTGATCTTGGTCCCTACCCTCGCAAGGGTATGAAAAAGGGGTTTGATTGTAACTTGGAATGAAATCAATAAAATTGCTTGGATGATTTTTGGGTCCCTTACGTGTATTTCCTTGTATTATTTATCATATTTATATTTCATTTGTTATTGATTCTATACAAAACACATATTTTTACTTTCTTCTTTTAGATATTTAAATATAAAAGACAACATTGGTTCCTAGTACTTATTACGTGAGAATCAATTGATTTTTTTATTTTATTTTAGTGATAAACTCAAGGTAATAATCTCGGTTATCTTAGTTTAGCCAAGTGAGATTCAAGATGTTGGTGTTGGGAACTCTCTAGTCCCTCAACATCAACATATTTTTGGCGACCATACTAGGGACTATCGTTCAATGGTTTTTCTCCAGTTTTGATATAATGTTCATCTTTCTTCCACGGACGGTGCATTTGCTCACCTTGCTTTGTCATGCATAATCCCAATTTTGATTTGATCACTAATCTTTCCATGGGTGGGTATCCTTTTTTTGAAGGTTACCCATGGGAGTCTTCTCTCGATCATGTCAACAAGCTTATTTGGTTTTGTCAATATGTCGGGGTCCAAAACGATTACACTTCTTCTGGCATTTTTCCTCTTACTCTTTGTGGTCAATCAGAAGATTGGTATAGGTCTATATCACGAAATCCCAATTTATTGGGAGAAGCATTTTTTGTAAAATTCATTTCAGATCCATCTAACCCTCCTCAATGTGATTTTTGCGGTGGTCCTCATGCACAATCGACTTGTAGATTTTGTATGGAATCCAAGCAAGTTTACCATGCAAACCCTTACATCTTCTTGAATGGTCAAGAAAATAATTTTGTATCTCATGATATTTTATCAAGAAATTTAGGGGTTTGTAATGAATCTAACTATTATGAATCTAATCATGTTATCCTTGATCATGAAACATTATTAGATGCCTTTCCTTTTGATGATATTATTTTCGAGATCCATGTTTTATCTGATGAAACACTATGTTGAGGGGTCAAAATTCCCTTAAACTCAACAACATGAATGACGACGAGAGACGAGGCCTAATTCGACTCTTCCCTGTTTGGGATGACGTGATTCGCCAGATTGAAGGTCCGACAAGTTTTGATGGGCTTTACTATGTTATAGAATGGGTCTTTATTAGACTTTTTTATGTTTCTTTATAAATTCATTTATTAAGTGTTTGATGACTGCATTTTTAAGAACGTTGAGTTTAGGATAATCTCTCACCCACAACATGTAGATGACACCTCTCTTCAATCAATATCAAACAATAATATTTCCTAATTGATCAAGTGACAAACATCATCTAAGAAAAGGAAGATATATGCAAAAATGACAAATAACCGGAAATAATTCTAGTTATGGTATAACATAATTTTACAACACCATGACATTCATGCTAATGTATATTCAGTTACTGCAACATATCAAGATAACTTAAACACAATTATTGTCTTACTAAATCACTTGCAGTAGTGAACAACCAAGCAGAACAATCCACAAATTATGTTACGCCACAAGCTTTGGCAAAAAATTGTCTTCGAGTCTACCTGAGCTTTTGAATTAGACTTCAAAATAATTCTTTGTTTGATTCTTTCACTTATTACAAAAAAACGTCGACCTTTCAAAATGAGGTCGACCTCTTTATTTATATGAACAACACATGCAAAAAATAGCAACAACTTTCGTTTAACTAAAGAAAATAGAAATATAAAGTGGTTCATGTTCACATGAAAACCATCAGTGAGCTCCAGTTATCTCATAGGATTTTCCTTGTCAAAATCAAACCACTAGGAGAATAGATCTTCACAGGTATGTAGGTATGGAAATTGATGTTGATCTATCAGCATGTTGAGCTCGTCCTTCATTTCCATGACCCGGTTTTTGAATTGATCTATCACGAAGCTTAGTTGTCGTAGGGCGCGCATTGCTCCTATCGATACGTCGGTGAGTCTCTTCGCTTGTCCCTTTTCAAGCACTTGGATCTCCTAAATATTCTCTCCAAATTCAACATCGAGCTCTCTGAACTGTTGGACTATAACATGCAAAATGATGAAGTAATGAAGAGCGCTAAATTCTAGGAGTTGGAGGTCTATCATCCTCTGGTTTATGTTGTTCCAATTTCGGAGGCAATCTCCCATCTCTCTTGCATTTTTTGTTGTGGTTCAATTACCAATTGTACCTTATATTTTGTAGCTACCCTGATTCTGACTAATCTCTCGTCTGCAAGCATTCTAATGCCATGTTATCTTTCCCCTCAACTATTTTGGATCTCTCTGATATACTTGATTTGTGCCAGTACTTGATGAGCCTTCTCCAACCATCTCATCATTTATTTATATGCTATGAGGCCGAGCAAAGTCTCATCTTGGTAACTTATGATCATGGTCATAAAAACCTCCCTATCCGATTTAAACTGAGAATAAATCTCCTCAAATTCAGTTCTCATGAACCTAACTGCCTGGGTAGTGTCCTGATAGTATTCCACCAGATGTTTGAGATGCACCAGCTTTGCTCTCATAGAATCAACTTCTCATTCATCCTCTCTTTCCCTATCTATAATGGCACTATATATAGCCATACTTTCCCCTAATAACTAACTTACCCTGGATTTTCCTACGTCCAACAATGTTTGTTCCGTGGTGATCATTACCGCATTGTCCAAAGTGATTCTCCTCTTTTTTCCAGTTTTCTTCACAACTTCAAGCTTCTCATGACTAGTTCCTTTGTCTTGTTCTTGAGTTGTTTGAGACTTCCCTCTAGCTCATGTTGACCCCATCTCTATCCTAATAGATGGAACTATGTTTTTATCTATACTAGGGGCCTTAACCATGATCTCTATTGTTGTGTTTTTGGCTGGGATTGATGACCCTGGTAGTGTGAAATGTGTTGAAGTCTTTGTAGTGATTTCCTCAAGTACTTTGTTACCTTTGATCCCTGCATACTCTTTGCCTTTGTTGGTGTTACCTTCTGATGAATCTTCAACATCTGGGTTTCCTTGATCTTTTCCTTTCATTGGTGCATCACTTATCCTGATGGAAGCTTTATTACCATTCTCATTTTTATCTCCCAGTTCAACGTGGCCTTTGATGTTGCTTCCCTCTTTATCCATTGTATGTGGTATTCGGTTTGGGGTGTTATGATCTCCTTCAATTGTATTCTTCTTTGTTTCCTCGCCTTAAAAATGTGGTCCTTTGGATGTCGTATCTAACATATATGTTACTTCTTCATTTGCAATAGGCATTGAAGTGTCGAACTCCTCACTATCACTATATATTGTGATCAAGTCAACGATGACAAGGGCTACTTGTCCTAGGACATTCAAAAAAATTGTTCGCTCAGTTCCTGGTCCTCTTATCGGTGTTCACCCTGAAGTCTGTTATGGAGTTGTATTCCTCCATTCAGGTGTTCTTTGGGGTTTCCTGCTCCTCTTCTCTTTCGAGGGTGACTAGAGTTATTAACACGGATGCAACTTCTGGCACTATGATAGTTTCCCTTTGCAATTGCATCATCCTTTCAACTTCCTCTAAGAGCCTTTGTGCCTATGATATGTCCATTGTTTGTTCTATACCTTATTTTTGGGCTTGTACCACTAAAATTCCCCTACTTTCTACTCTAGAAAATCTAATTGTTCATTCCCAGACATGGCCATGAACCTGACCAGGTCTGGTTTTTCTTTCCTCTATAAAAATTCATCCCAGTTTGCAGCATTCTCTGTGAATATTTTTTCTTCAAAATATTCATGTGGGTAAAACCAATGAGACACCACCTGACTAGCATGCTTAGCTACCAACACCCTAAGGTCGAGTTTCATGTATCTCCCGGTGGTGAATCTATACTCTATCTGACTTTGAGCATCTTGTTTTTCCTATTTAGTATCCTTCACGAAATGGTAGCCCACATAAAACCCATAGGGAATAAATATTCTCTTTTTATCCTTTACCAGAGATGCAATGAACCCTTGCAGTATGGTCTGGTTGCATATTTCTCCTAACACCATCTTGTCAGGTACGTGGACTGGCAATAATTATGGTGCTCCGATGGCTCTGGAAATTCTAATATATATGCTTCTTTCCGCTAACTACCAGTGCCCAATATTGGATACTACTTTCCTAGTTTCTTCAGAGAGTCTTGGGCACTCTTGTTTAAAAATTAAAGAATATACTTGAGCTATGAAGACATCGCAAATTAAAGAAATTGATATTTTGTACATGTTCTCCCATAGGATTCTAAAGTAAACATGTACATGCACTTCCAAAATATGTTAGCTTAGGCTCATACCAGGGAAAACATTCCTAGCATATATTGTATTCTAGAGATAAGATGCCATGTAAAATGTAGTGGTTTCTCCAGGTTTTGGGTTCTATGCTTCCTCTATTATAGTGCTAAATTGTTTCGATATAATAGCTCCCTGGTTAAAATTGCTTCTAGATGTAGCAACTGTATGAGCCAGAGGCATCCAGGCTTCAGAGAACCTGGAGCAAACATTTTATTTGTATGAATGATAGATCAAGGCCATCAGGAAAATGTAGGGTTATCGGAGGTTTGTTGTGTTGTACCATACTGAGGCCCGATTCACAAATTTCTTATCCTCCCTCCACCAGGATGCTAACAATTGACCGATATTATGGCGTTCATAGAATGCCACAAGAAAATATTTGTTCAACCTTACTTCAACGTCCTTGAGTTTATAATAGGCATTTACTTATGTTGGCAAGAATACACATGTAAATTATCCATCTTGGTTATTTAACAGTCATTTCTCTACATCAGCATGATGAATGATCCACTCTAAGAGATCAACACATGGCAAGATGGGCGTCTTGGCCGCTACTACATACAACGAAGAACGCTTGATGTTCTAGAATACCTTGTCATCTAATTCCCTCACCTCCAGGTTGTTGTGAGGAGTAAACTCTGGAAAATATTCATAACGGATTTTGTTGTATAAATCAAGCCACGAAGGTAGCATTACTTTGGATGTTGTGTTATTATCTGTATCTTTGAAGAGCGGAGGTGGGTTTGTTGGCTTCTTTTTTGACATTCTAATCACCGAATTTTCTTTTGGGAAAAAATTCAGCTTCTTAGCAGCTAAGTTAGATGCCTCTCTAATTTTCTCACTTCCTCCATTCGAGGTCTTTGGTGATCGATGAGTCACTAGTCGTCTGGGCGACATATTTCCTGCAAATGCAATAGTTTAACTCAGTATTCTCTAAATCATAGAAACTTGGAGACAATTAGGATAAATAACCACGCACGATGATTTTCCCTAGTCAAATACCTACCAGTCTAAAGCCTCGCGATAAACACAACACAACTCAGCTCGTAAGCGGCACTGGATCAATCATGAGTTTTTAAGTGAAACAAAGTAGTTTTATGCAACTTATGAAATAATTCAAATACATTCAAATAAATAAGAGTTAGTCTTTACACCCGATGATCCAGGTGGATATCAGTGGCCACCCACCTATTCCACTGGCTCAAAAAATAGTTTTCCACCTTGGCAGTTTTTCGGGTTCGAAACTTCTCGGGCCGTTTTGAGGCCCTAAACGACATTTTTTGGGGATTTGGGGCCCAATAGATATTTGACATCATTAACCTGGGCCAGTCTAAAAAATTTATTCTCGATTAGACCTTTCCAATGGGCTATTGTGCGCCTAAAACGAAGATCGTATGCAAAAGTTACGACCCTGAGAAGTTGATGTACTAACTTACCCAAATGGGGCCCACATGACTTTTGGCGCTTCATCTCCTAGGGTTAGGTTTTTGGATGTCTAGGGTTTTTGAAATTCCTGTTTATTGTAAAAATGCATTCAAATCCTCATTTTAACCATCTTCTTGCGAATGAGCACAGTCGTCACATCTCTTCTCAGAGATAATCTGCCACCATTCCAGCAAACTTGTTTTCCACTGCATTTTACAGTTTCAGCTTATTTCCTTATTGAATAGAAAACCAGTTTTATTGTATCTCTATTATTCTGTTTTAAGCATATTTTAATAATCTGTATTCATTTTGTTATGCTCATAAAATCCAGATCGGTGGTATCAGAGCGATCTTCTCCTTGTCGTCTTAATGCATGTCCCCAACGAGGTCAGGGTACAAAGAACTGGGTCTCGAGCTTGTTTCTCTTGAGGAAAAAATCTCTTGCACACCCAAGAGACCTCTCATGGTAGGAGAAAAGAAATATGATGAGACAGGAGATCCTTTAAAAATGTTTCTTGAGGAAGCCCTCACGCAACAGAGGAACGAGATGATGGATAATTTTGCGCAAATCCTTCAGCGACTACCAACAAGCGATGCATCTTCTTCGAGCCCACTTCAAGGTACAAATCAACTTCAATATTCCTATATTTGAAGGTCAGATAGATGCAGATGTTGTAGACAAGTGGTTGAATCTACTAGAAGGGTATTTTTTTGTCCATAACTTTTCGAATAGAGAAAATATTACTTTTGTGCTCCTTAAAGTCGTTCCCCATGTCAAATATTGGTGGGAAACTTTCTATGAGCAAAAGGAAACAGAGGAAACTTCATTATTTATAGTCGCGACCACCTAGAAATCCTTTAGGGATGATATTAAGGAACAATACTACCCTATCAGAAGTGTTGATTAATGTTGGTTTTCATTGATGTCAACCCCTGAAGAAAGTCCAGTAGAAAATTCTGGTAGCACAAAGGTTTGGGTAATGGACCCAAGTTTGTTTTATGTAAATATGACTCATTATTGTCTTATCATGGTTGATAATAAGTACAAATGCATGAACTCCAAAGTTGTCTTGTTCTAGTGAAATGTCTCACGGAAAGACGCTTTGCAGATTGAGTTATCCTAGAAGTATGGTTAGATAACCTGTGCTTAATTGTGGAATAATGAGATGAAGGTCAGTGAATTTTTCAGTGAAACTATCCTAGATGGATAGTGCTTGTCATGCCATTTCCGGTTGTATGTGGAACGTCACATAAATCCTCACGGTTAGAGAGTTATGACCATGTGAAGTTGGAGGACCCTCATGAGTCATCTAGAAGCCCCACAAAGTCAAAGTGTTTGCAAAAGAAATTGTTTAAATAATAAAGTTAATGGAGAACTCCCTAAAATAAGGAAAGTGGGATGCTACATAAAAGTATAAATAAGAGGCAAGGCTCTCTCATTTTAAACACACTTGAATATCATTGAATATCTATTTTTGTGAAAGGTTATTTGGGCAAGTATTATTGATAGAGAAAATTTGCAGCAGAAAAAGTGCAGCAGGACAAGTGCGCTAGGAAAAGTGCAACAGAAAAAGTGCGGCAAAAAAAGTGCGACAGAAAAATCACGGCAGAAAAAGTGCAGCAGAAAAATTGCGGCAGAAAAATCAATGCAGAAAAATCGCGACAAAAAAAATCACTGTAGAAAAACCGCGGCAGAAAAAGTGCGGCAGAAAAATCACGGCAACAACATGGTTGGGGTCTATTTATGATAGATATGGCACATCTTGTTTGAGGTATGTTTTGTGAGCTAGGGTTTAGCTCTTGAGATGGTATTGGATGTTCAATATTGTTGCATATATCATATTTTTTTAGGGATACAATTGGTATTTGGCATATGGGTATTGGTCTTTTGGTTGTGATGTGTTGTTGAAGTTGTTGGTTTAGCTTGAGGCTACATAAAAATGAGGTTGTGGTACATGGTTTGATGTAAGGTTTTATGGTATTTTGTTTATGGACAGAGTGATGAATTTTTAGATAACTTTTGATGGTTATATCGGTGTATGTCTTTGGTATATGGTTGAGGTACATGTTGGGTACATGGTTGAGACAAGTAGTTGATGTGTTGGTACACACATGAGGTGTATAGTTGATGAGTTGGCACATACATAAAGTGTATAGTTGATGATGTTGGTACATCTTGATGAGTCAAGGTTGATGCATGATTGATGCATGGTACATGTTGGTTCAGGTTATTGGTACAGGTTGTTTGGTGCAGGTTGATTGGTACATGTTGTTACAGGTTGACAGTGATAGGTTGACAGTGGCAGTGGTTGATTCAGTGACAGTGACAAGTTGTATACATTTGGCATTTACATTTCAGGGCAGTTGGATGGGGAAAGGATAGGTGGTTTTAGCCACCTTCTTGTTGTAGCCAGAGAACTTAGGGGGTTGTAGCTTCCTTCTGGTTGTAGCCAAAGAATTGGGGAGTTGGAGCTTCCCTTAGGTTATAGCCTGAGAAACTAGGGGGTTGGATCCTCCTTCCAGTTGCATCTAGAAAATAAAGGAATTTGGTGCCTCCAATGAATGTAATTCTTCAAGACATATAAGAAAAATCATTATGTGGTTTTCTCCCACTTTGGTTTTCCATGTAAAAACATTGGTGTACTGTGTATGTGTATGATTTCTCATTTGTTCATTGTTTATTTACTCGCAATTATTGGATGATAATGATACACTGATATAAAACTTGCATTATATGGTTAAAAAGGATTAAATTTCTCTATTATTGATTCATCCCCCCCTCTCAGTAATCCAACAGGAAGTTATGATGACTTGTATACCAAATGGACAACATTGCGGCAAGAAAGAGACCAAGCAGTGTGAGAGGTCACAAATATCTTTCATACCTTGCGCATGAAGCTCAATATCAAATATTTGGAGCAACATATGGTGCTCAACTATCACGATGCTCTACATAGATACATCCAAACTGAAATGGAATTTTTGGACATTTCGTCCTTGGCCCGGCCTATCGATATGTTGTCAAAATCGAGTAGAAGCTCAAACAAAAGACGCAGCAATTTGGGCTTGGGAACCCATCACAGCAAAAGACAAGAAAGGGTGGCCCCAACCCATAGAAAAAAGGACAGAGAAAAGATGGACAATATTAGGACAACCAGTCCAAGCTGCAAGCAAATAAGGACACCAGAAAGACAAAGAAAGATATTGGGAAGTGGTGCAACTTGCATAAGAGCCCTTGGCATAACACTACTGACTGCCACTCAAAGCAGTCACAGATGGCCGAAGTGAAAGCCTTTGAATCAAATGTGGGTTCTGACTCCGAGTCAGAACCAGAAAGAGGAAGATAGATCATTGATGTGGAACCCAGTTCCACCGTTGCTACCACCAAGATCCAGCCTGGTGAACCAGACGAGCCAGGAGAAGGAGAGCGCCTATTCCATTCAAAGATGTGGGTAAAAGGCACCCCACTGCACTTCATCGTTGATAGTGGTAGCTAGAATAACCTCATATTAGTAGAAGTCTTCAAGTGGCTGGCCCTGCCGACAACGTCGCATCCACAACCCTACACCATTGGATGGCTCTGCCAAGGAAGTGATCTCTGTGTCAGCTAACAATGTCGACTGTCGTACAACATCAAGACCTTCAAAGATGAGGTATTGTGTGATGTTGCTCCTCTCAAAGTTTGTAATGTTATTTTGGGCCAACCTTATTTATGGAAACGTCATGTTGTATATGATTCTAGGCCTCGTAGTGTTATTATTACTTTGAACGGGAAATTGTACAGGATACCTGAGGCAGTCCCTCCTAGTGTTATTTCCTCGATCTCTACCAAGCAATGCAGGAAGGTCATCTCTCATACCAGTAAATTTTTCTTCTTCGTGATTCACTCTCAAAGTGAGCGAAATATCGCAGCCACATATAGAGCCTCCAGGACCGATCTCTCCACACAATAGAAGTAAGTGGATAAGGTCATGGAAGAATACTCAGATATCTTCTTCTCTCCTATCAGGGTACCTCTGCAATGCCAGGTCAAGCATCCCATTGATCTAACCCCAAGCGCACCGCTACCCAATGGGCCACTCTACCGCCGCTCTCTATTAGAAAATGAGGAGCTCAAGAGGCAGATCCAACAACTGCTCCATAAGGGGAACATCCATCCCAACTTATCAGCTTGTGGGAGGCCAATCATGCATGTGCAAAAGAAAGATGGGACCTGGTGACTATGCATTGATTACTAGACCTTGAATAAAATCACAGTCCAAAACCGGTACCTAATTCCCTGAATCGATGACCTCCTTGATCAGCTCACGGGGGCCAAATACTTCAGTAAGATTGATCTGAAGTCTGGCTACCACCAAGTCCCAATAGAACAGACAGATGTATGGAAGACCACCTTCAATTCAAAAGAAGGTATTTTTGAATGGCTGGTCATGCCCTTTGGTTTGACAAATGCTCCAACAACTTTTATGAGGATGATGGATGCTATCCTATGACCTTTCACCAATAATTTTGTAGTGGTGTATCTGGATGACATCCTCATCTACAACAAGACTTGGGCGAAACACCTGCAGCATATTCAGAAGGTTCTACACACCCTGCGGCAGCACAAACTATATGCAAACTTGGAAAAATGCTCCTTCGGCGTGGACAAGGTCCATTACTTAGGCTACATCGTTGATCAGCATAGTATGCATGTGGATCCATCCAAGATCCAGGTCATATGTGACTGGCCAGCTCCAGCCACACTCACTGAGCTTCAGAGTTTCTTGGGCCTCACAAATTTCTATTGCATGTTCATGTTGGGATTCTCTCATATCACATGGGCCCTCAGCCAAGTAACTAGGAGAGCCAGTAAGGTAAATTTTGTGTGGGGCATGTCCCAACAATAAGCCTTCAATGAATTGAAGAATCGTTTGTGCTCATCCCCATTAATTTCATTACCGGACCTGCAACATCCCTTTAAGATCGAGACAGATGCTTTAGACTATACTGTGGGTGTCATTCTCACTCAACACAGCCACCGCGTGGCATATCATAGTGGGACACTTCCAGATGTTGTTTGTAAGTACCCTACTTATGACAAAGAAATGTACTCCATTGTGCAATCTTGCCGCCAGTGGAGACACTACATTCTTGGGAAGGAGATAGTCATCCACAATGATCACAAGCCACTACAGTTCATGTAGACCCAAGGCAAATTGCAGAATGACCGCCATCAGAAGTGGTCAACATACTTACAGCAATTCCACCTCAACATCAAGTATAAAATAGGAACTACCAACTGAGTTGTTGACTACCTCAACTGACCTTTAGTCACAGCACTTACCACAGTGCTACACTCTTGCAACCATGAGACCTCTGGATGGCCCCACCTCTACAAGACAGACCTTGACTTCTCCATCACCTACCAAATGTTGGGTGTCAACTCAGTGGTCACTAATTTCCATTTGTAGGATGGGTTGTTGTGTCTTCTAGGCCATCTATGTGTTCCATCAAGTGAGCATGCGAAGCTGATATGGGAAGCTCACTACATTTGGGTGGCAGGACACTTTGGCTTCGAAAAGAGAGTGGCAGTGTTGCAGAAACATTTCTACTGGCCGAAACTTCGATAGGATGTCAACAAGTATATCCAGTCCTCCACCGCCTACATTACTACCAAACTGATCACTAAGAAATAGGGCTTGTACACCCCTCTGCCTATTCCTAACAGGTCATGGGAATCCATCTCAATGGACTAGATGTAGGGCCTCCCATCCACCAAGAAGGGAAATGACTATGTTTTTGTGGTTGTTGATCACTTTTCCAAGATGGTGATTCTAGTCGTCTGCAAGAAGAACATCACAGCAGAAGTCACTGCCAAGCTCTTCTTTGAAAGAGTATGGGTATATTTTGGGATCCCAAAAACCATTATCTCAGACCGTGATAGTCGGTTCCTCAGCTCATTCTACTCGAGCCTCTGGTCACTGTTGGATACCAAGCTCACCAAATCCACTGCCTTCCACCCCCAGATAGATGGCCAAACTGAGGTTGTCAATGAGATGGTCATACATATCCTGCACATGTACAATTTAAAACACCCCCGCACATGGGATGAGAGTCTTCCCTATGTCCATCATAGCTACAACCGAGACTTGCATAGCTCAACTGGTCACAGCCCCTTTCAGGTGGGGTTGGGATTCCAACCATTGGGCCCCATGGATGTTGTACTACCCCTGGCGACCACCTCGATTGACTCATCCCCTGCCCCACTAGAAGTTGACAAAGCCACCTGGTTCATTGAGAGGATCTATCACATCCACCAATAGGTTCAGGATATTCTACAGAAGTCTAATGCCAAGTACAAGCAACGCCATGATCAACAATTGATGCCACATAAGTTTCAGGTGGGCAACAAAGTTTGGTTGCATTTGTATAAATAAATCCATAAAGGGCCCCATCGGAAGCTTTGCCCACTCTGCTATGTGATGTAAACCATCACCAAGGCTGTGGGTGACAATGCTTTTGATCTCAACATTCCCCCCTTCCTTGGCATGCATCCAGTCTTCAACGTGGATCTCCTTCATCCATATTTCCCACCATTATTGGACACCTCAAAGATAGCAGAGTAGTTGAAACCAACAAAGCTCAACCCTGACTGCATGCAACAGGCATCCAATGATCATATTTTGGACACACAGATCAAGGGAACTCGACAACAAAGGATCCAACTTTATCGAGTCGCCAAAGCGGGGCAGCTCCTACACCAAGGCAAGTGGCTCACTCAGGGCCAAATTTAGCAGAAATTTCCTCAACTGATGGGGGAATTCAATGCAATGAAGACCATTTCTTCCTAAGGAGGGAGTATTGATCCAGGTGGATATCGGTGGCCACCCACCTATTCTACTGGCTCAAAAAATAGTTTTCCACCTTGGCAATTTTTTTGTAGTTTTTTGGGTTCCAAACTTTCAGGGTTGTTTTGAGGCCCTAAACGATGTTTTTTGTGGATTTGGGGCCCAATTTATTAGCATAGGAACTAACCTGAGCTATTCAAAAAAAAATCTTCTCGATTAGACCTTTCCAACGGGCTATCGTGCGCCTAAAACGGAGATCGTATGAAAAAGTTACGACCCTGGGAAGTTGATGTACTAACTTACCCAAACGGGGCCCACATGACTTTTAGCGCTTCATATCCTAGGGTTAGGTTTTTGGATGTCTAGCATTTTTGACATTCTTGTTTATTGTAAAAAGGCCTTTAGAGACTCATTGTAACCATATTCTTTCGAATGAGCGCAACCATTACATCTCTTCTCAGAGATAAGCCGCCACCATTCCAGCAAGCTTGTTTTCCGCAGCATTTTACAGTTTCAGCTTATTTCCTTATTGAATAGAAAACCAACTTTATTGTATCTCTACTATTATGTGTTAAACATATTTTAATAATCTGTATTCATTTCGTTCTGTTCATAAAATTTGGATCAACCAAAATCATTACGTTTTAGTACAGGGAATCTACTGTAGATTTTAATTAATTCCACAATCGTCTAAGCAAGTTTTCGGAGCAAAAGCTATGCGCAATCGATGACGCGAAGAGACGTTGGTATGATTCATCAAGGATTTCAAACAATAGTCAATTGGCGTGCATTTGAGATTGGGAATCAAACACTTGAACTATTTGAGGCTTTTGGGTCCAGTTCGTGTCTAAATTCATCGATCCGAAACAGATGACAGCACGAAGCTTTTGCACGTGTGATTGGATCAGGATATCGATGTGGTAACTATTGATTAGCGAGACACATAGGGATATGTTCAAAATGAATATCTAAAGATGCCTGGTCATGATAAATTCTAATCTCTTTGGAAAAACCCATCGGACGACTCAAATTGCTTATTGGCGAGTATTGATCAAACATTGACTAGTTGGAAGGCATACAATAAAGGATATGTTTTGTTGCCTTCTTGATCGGTTGATGTCAGTATCTATCGACGTTTGGTGCTAACCTCATTGTCATCCTTTTCTCATGTGTTCAACATTGGATGTCGATTCTCGATGTTAATCAATGTCAACGACTACTTCTTGGACTCAATAATGGGTGTTTTATTAATTGACATCACTGACACCTAATGTCGATCGACGTCGAAACCTTTATGAGTGGGCAGTTTCGTTGTGCAACCGGTATCTGAATCGACCGACGCCCGATGTTAATCGATGTCGACATTCTTGAGACTGTGCCACACTTTTTCACTCATAGATTGATTAGACCGACACTCAATGTTGATCAACATCGGTGTTTTAGAGCAGTAGTTATCAGGTATCGAAGAAATTTACGTTTAGCTATGATTTTTTGAAGACTTTGTGGATTTATAAATGCAAGTCAAACCGTATGAACAATTAAGAATCTCGGAAAAACAGTGAATTTGCAACTATGTATGATCTAGATTATTTTCAGCACGAAATGAGAGTAGAGATATAATAAATAAATGTACAGAGATATATAAGATATCCAATAATATAACAGAGATATATTAGAGATATAACCAAAAACATAGAGATACAATGATACACAATTTCTATTAATGAGTGAAATGTATAAAACTGTAGAAATACAGAGTGAAAGACTCGCTAGAATGATGGCAGCTTATCTTTGAGAAGATATGTGATGGCTATGCTCATTCACAAGAAAATGGTTGTTACAATGAGGCTCCAAAGGTATGTCTAACATAAATAAAATCCAAAACCCTAACCCTAGAAGATGAAAAGCCAACAATTTTGTGGACCTCGTTTTGGGTAGTTTGGCGTATCAACTTCATGGGGGCGTAACTTGGGCATACGATCTATGTTTGGGGTGCACGATAGCTCGTTGGAAATGTATTGATGAGGAGCTTCATTTCCCAGGACCAATTATAGCCTTTGGCTCTAATTAATGTTCTCTATCACGAAAAAATGTTGTTTAGGCCCTCAAAATGGCCCCATAAGTTTCGGACCTGAAAAACCATTAAAAATTGTAATTGCCAACAAATTGTTTTGAGCCAATTGGAATAGTTGGGGGGGCACCGATATCCATATGGATCAATCCTCCCTCCATATCCATTGCATTGAGTTTTGAGGGGAGAGGGGAAATTGTTTGTTGAATCTTAATCTTGGTGAGTTGTTTGCCTTACTGGAGAAGTTGTGTTGCTTAGCTTGTTGAAGACTGTCATGAACTTGTTTCTAACGGGGTTGAATCTGTTCAACCAACCTGTTGTTTCTTAGCTTGACTCAATAGTGTGTAGGTACCATTGTAGGTGAAGAAACAATATCTTTTTTCTCTTCTGCAATCTAGTTCTGTTGGAAAGAAAGGTCTTGGGCCAAGGCTACAATGGTTGCAGTGTCCTTTTGTTCACCTTTTGAAAAGATTGTGAAGAGGCTGAATTTTGCAGTATGAGAGATTATCTTGCGGCACTATTTTGGTGGGAAAATAGTCGAAACTACCTTTGGTATCCTATAGAGATGACCCCCAAAGTAACAATGACACTATAGGATCGAGACTCATACATAGCATGGCACTTCCACATATATGGTTGGCCCAAAAGAACATCATACACATCCAGTGGGGAAACATCACATAATACCTCATCTTTGTAAGGTTGGATGTCATATGACAATCAACATTGTTGGCTGACATGGAGATCTCGTCCCTGGCGAAGTGACCCAATGTTGTATGGTTGTGGGTATGGTGTTGTTAACAATCTTAATTGTTTGACGACCTTTGTTGAGATGAAGTTATTTTGGATTTTGCTATCAATAATAAAAGACAGTGGGGTCCCCTTCACCCACACCTATGAATGAAAAATGTGCTCCCCCTCTTCAAGATCTATTGTTTCTCCTAGTTGAATTATTGTGGTTGTGACAGTAACAGTGGGGTATGCGTTGATGATATGTCTTCTCCTGTTATTTTTCGAATCAGATTTTGAATCAGGGTTTGACTCATTTTATTTGATCTCGACCACCAATTATTGTTTTGAGCGACATTCATCAATGGTTTTCTTGGGGATTTTGTGGAAATTGCACCATTTTCCAGTGTCCTTCTTCATCTTTCTATTACCCTTATTTTCCTATGGCTTGGAATGGTTTTCTGGAGCCTAGTTGTTAGGGTCATCTTTACCATACTTTGGTTGTTGCGGATCTGCAAACCCGAACTCCTATTTTTCTGGTGCCTAAATTTCTGCTATATTTTAAAAGTGTATCGATAGGCAACTCCAAGTGATGAGATGTCTAGGAAATCCATTTTGGTTTGGATGTACCTATGTAGAGCCCTGCGGTATTTAGTAACCAGATGTCGCTCAGAGTATTTGATACCTAAATTGGTGTGCAAGGTATGGAAATAATTTGTGAACTCTGGCACTGTTTGGCCCCTCTCTTGGCATAGTGTGGTCCATCTCATGTACTGGTCATCATAGTTACCAACATGGTAATATTGTTCCTTGACCGCATCCACAAAAAAATACCAAGTGGGTGTTGAGGAAAATATATGAATTGATCTTACTCAAACATTTTCATACTTTACTTGGCTAAAGCAAAGTAGACGAGAATATCACCCTATGTTTATAGCCAACAAAAATAACATCCTAATTCACAAGTATTAATTATGAGTGATTAGGCTAGTCTTTTATCAACAAAACGCTTGCTGAAAATTCACTTTTTATGTAATTTTATGAATATGACAGTTGTTGAAATAAATGTAAGAATGGAAGTAAAGACACCAAGATGATAATCAAGACAGTTGAGACATAAAGCAATCCTTTATTTCATTCCAATTCACCAAAGAGTCATTTTCTTTACAAAATTTCATACAGAAATCTTGAACCAAAGTCGAACTTAGACATCCCCGATGGAACATACAAAAGGACCTCTGACAGAAAACCAAAATTGAACTCTAAAAGATGGATCAACTTGACACAGATTGTTGCCCACTCGACTCTACACAATAGCCTTTATCAATCTTGAAATTTAATTCACAAATAGGCAAGTCTACAAAGACTATCAAAGATAGATCAACACCTCTGAAAAACAAGTGTCTGAATTATTTGATTCAACCCCGAATATTGTTGTCTACAATAAGACCCTGCTATCACAAAAGATAATTAGGTTTTGATGAATATATGAATGAATGAAAACTAAATTATCTCAACATAAACTCAAAGAACAAACCTTAGCATGCTTTTGCTTCTATCCTCCTCTTGTTCCTCCCTTTCCTTTTGCTTTTAACAAATTAAAATTGGTTGAAGAAGTTGAACCAATTCATTAGTTGAGTTAATTAAAAGACTCAACTAACTTTAGTTAGGGGGGAAAGTAATAATTATAATAAGGGTCATAAATAAATAATAACTAGTAGGTGGGACCCCTTGTGACTCCCTTTAGTTCATAACAACCATAACAATCATAACATAACCATTAGTTAGCAAAACATACCTCATTGTGCCTCCCATCAACATATCCACTTTTGGTAATTTAAGCTCATGAAATTTTAAAATCATTTCAAAAATAATACTCATATGTCCAAAATAAACATGTTGTCGAAAGATCCATGAAATCAACTATCATAAAACTCAAAAGCCATATTTCCCAGTCTATGATGCAACCCTTCCTTGGTTGTTGTTGTCACCTCTTGATTTTCCTAAATTTTCCTTAGGTTGTGCAGAGCCTTTGGGCTCAATCTCGTTGATCACGTGGGAACAATTGTCCCTCAAATGCATCCGGGAAGACACGGATTTGTCAGAGTCATTGGAGGGTGAGGAATGGACAGCAGTGGTTTTTCCTTTATCAAGTGTATGGTGGGCTTCAGTCTTCAATCTCTTGCTAGCATGGGAGGATTGCATTGGCGAGTGATTAGGGGTAGCTTTGACTATGGGGTTAACCAATGGAGGAGGAGGTAAAGACAAGTTGGGCCAGCCATGATGTTGGGAGACTATCGGGTGGACAATCTCCTACCATCCATCATTTTCAGGGACCTCGGGTTGTAATGAAACATGAGGAGGTACATGGATCTCGGGTGCTTGCGGGGCTTGGAAAGGAGGCCTTTCAGGCCTAGGCCGGACTATTCCCTACCCAATCGAATTAAATAATCTGGCATGAAACATTTGGCTAAGCTCTTTTGAATCAACATCAAAATGTATAGAGAACCTGGGCCTTCTTGGGCCTCGATTCCAGTTACCTCTACCTCTATTTCCTTGGCCGTGACTTCCTCAACTGAAAAAATTCATCCTGCATGCGTGATCAATTAGCATATAGTCTTTTAAATAGCCATACATGACAACTCTTAAAAATATGAAATATATTTGGCTCAGAATGTATCAAACTCATGCAATCCAATCCATACAAATTGTTTTACTGTTAATCAATGAACAGGGGGGTGAAATAGGGTTCTGGGATATGTGAGGGGTTTGTATTGAGCAAAAATATGATATAATGAAAGGGGAGAAGCACGGTCATTGCTAAATGATAAAAACAATCAACTGTAAAGCAAACCAATAAAACCTCACTGCAATCCACACAAGACGTTGCCACTTTCATCCATTTTAACACAGAAATTCTCTTGACTATAATCAATCTCAGAACAGGGAGTGAAAAAGGAGTATGGGAGGTGACGGGGTTTGTAATTAGTAGAAAGTGAAATAATGGAAGGGAAGAAGGATGGTGACTATTCATGGAATTAATTAAGTGATCCATAAAACATTCTGTGAAAGGAGATGCATCAACCATCAATCACTTGACTAAATAATAATTTATGTGTATTTAACAAGTTTGTTGTTCAAAATCAAATGTCCCACACAGTTCCATCACAAAACAGCGGGCATCCTATACAATTTGCAAGAGGTTATGTTCCCTTCATTCACACACTCTTCATTTTATAACAATTTACGAACAATGCCCATTTCCAATCTATAACTACCCAAAACAACCACTGCCCATTCATTTCTTCAATCCACAACTATACCCAAAGTCGTGTTTTCAAATTAACAATGAAGTCACTATTACTGCAATTGAGCCCATCATTTAAATACAATGACATTCTTTGAACATATATGGCAGTAATCCAAAATAATCAAGACCGAAATACAACTCACAGTCACCTTTTTGACACAAGTTATGCACAGGATAATTTGCCAAGGCAATGTAGTTCTACCACTGCAAAAAAAAAAACAATTCAATGTGACTTAAAAACTGGACCATCCATTCAACATGACGGGGTATCAACAACATTTCTTAACAAATGATTGATTGCAAGAAAACATGCTCAAAAACTTTGTGGGTATCCCTAAGTGTGAATCCATCTATGTTATACATAGTGCACAACCAACCAACACAATGAGCCAACATCTCCATTCAACAAAACAATATGCAGCCATTGCAATAAATCATCCATCATGTTGAGCCATTGATTAAATATAATATCATTGTGATCTAATCACACTGTAATCGAATATGTTGCGTAAACCCAGGTTTACATAGTCGAACAAATATAAAGATGTAGTGGAAAAATTCTCTACAGTGATCCAGCTCAATAGTCATTCGGCCCAAAGAAGAACACAGTTACCATGCCCATTAATTCATTTGCAAAAACATCATTCATACACGTGATATGCATGAGAAACATCAAGTCCTTATAACCAATGCCAGTTAATCGTCCAAATGATTCTCAGTGCAATTACCAGTGACTGTGTATTAACCAAACAATTCACCACTGTTGTAGAAAATCAATCAACCAAACAAGTTGTGGTAGCTATGCATACCCACGCATCCATTCGAATTGGGGCAACATCCCTCTCCATTAAAAAACATTGAGTTATCAAACATAAGGAGAGCGACTATGTAACTTGAGTTGTGTAAATAACAAACAAGGTTTATCAACATTTTACAGAGGTAGTAACTAAATGCCAAACCAACACGACTGTCATATAGCCAATTGGACGGGTCTGTAGTAAAAAATAGTCAGCAATATACAACCATCCAACAATCAAGTGGTAAAACCAACAGGCCAGGAGTTCCTTTGAGAGTATGACTTTGATATCAAGTATATCAAAGGAAAGGAAAACAAAGTGGTTGATGCACTCAGCAGGAGAGTGCATGAATTGCATGCTACGACCATTAGCATGTACCAAACTAATATTAAAGGCAGAATTTTGGAGGTAGTTCGGGTACTTCCTGAAATAAATCTTCAAACTCCTTTAGTACCGCATGATCTCCAATCTTTGAAACCTCGTCCTTAGATTCTTCCTCCACATGGGCTGCAAATAATTGACAGCCTTTCCTGTAGCACTTCTTCAGCTGCATTACTAAGATTTCTCTTATAGCAATAGATTTGGGAATTCCTTGGACTGTTCTCTGATTCCTCTCCTCATCCAAGCAAGTGAATACCTTGTTACGATAGTCTAGGATGGCATGGTGTTGTTCCAACCAGTCCATCCCAATTAGATAGTCATAAGAACTTAAAGGCAGAACATTCAATTCAGCCTTTGTGCTCAGTCCATTCATGTCCACTGGACAAGATTTAACTAAATCAGTGACTTTTCTCTTGGTTCCTATAGCCAGCTGCACTAACCAAGATTTTTCATGTTTGGTTCTCAAAAATTGCAAACTTTCCACCACTCTAGGATCTATATAACTATGGCCAGCCCCTTAATCAATTAAAATAGTAAATGCATGGTTGTTGATCATACCTTCCACTTCAATCATGTGCGATTGATATTCAGCTTGCTTGTTGTCCAGGGCTGCGTATATCCTTGGCATTTTACTGCCCATGTCCTCCACTATTTCAGCTTGCTGAACATTATGGACAGCTCTCACTTTGTCATTTTTGTGGGGACAATCTATGTACTTGTGGTTCCCATAACAGCGCCAACATTGAATGGGCGTCTGCCTTGGCCTTTGTTCTCCTATGTTAGCCATTCTCGGCTCTCTAAAAGATGGTTTTCCTTGAGGATTGTTTCTGAAAAAGGGTGCTTTGTTTCCCTTCTGCCTCTGCTTTTTCTTGAACTTCTTCTGGTCATCCCAAGCCTTCTGAAAAGTAGGCTTTTCTCTTTGTTGCTCATATAAGCATTTCACTCTTCTTATAGTTTCTTCCATAGTCTTAGGATCATCATACTGAGTCTTGTCACCAATGGAAGGTGGCAACCCATTTAGATACCTCTGAATATTGAAAGTCTCATCTTTCATGAACAAGACATACTTCAGCAATTCCAAAAATCTTCGTTTGTATTCATCAATGGTCATGTTGCCCAGCTTGAGTTCAAAGAACTCTTTCATCTTTCTGTTGTAGTATCTTTTAGTCAAGTATTTCTTCTTGAAATACCTCTTGAATTATTTCCAAGTGATATATTTCTCTCTATTGTGTTGCACCTACACAAGTTGATCCCACCACATGGATGCCTTTTTTTTTCAGTTGATACATCACAATCCTTCCTTTTGCATGAGAGGAATAAGTCTATAGTTGGAAATATTTACTCATGCCAAGCAACCATGTTTTGGCATCTTCCTCCTTCTTATGTTCTCCATCAAACGTAGGAGGCTTAATCTTGTTCATTTATCCCTTCAATTCATCCACTCCATATCTCATGTGCTTTCTGGTAGGAGATGGGCTTGAACTATTGTGTGCCCTCCTCTTGGAGCGACCTTGGGAGTGATGATGGTGTCTGCCAACACTCATTTATCTTCTTCCCTCAAAAGTCTGGTGACTCCCTGTTTTTCTTGAGTCACTCTCCTTATCCAACTTCTTTTTTATTCTTTCCAGACTCTGCATCAACTTTAGGTTGAATTCACCCTGTTGTTCCTTAGCTTTCGTGAGCTTTTTGTTATCTACTTAGTGAGTTTGGGCATCTTTCTACAATCATTCTATAATTTTCATCATATGCCCTTCCTTATCTATCTCTTCTCCATGTCCATTGGAGTTCGACCCTTCAACTCCCAAATGAACATCCATCCCTTTAGCTTCATTCTCTAAACTAGAATCATTTTGTGCCTCCTCCATTTCTTTGCACTCAGTGTCAACTCTATTCAGTTCTGGCACTCATTAAACTTCTGCAAATACAATGTGCAGACAACCGAAATTTGTCAGGCCATCAATCCTTAACAAATCCCACAGCATTCATAAACAAATTTGATTTAAGAAAACATTCAGTTTTCATTCTCTATGATTCTCGTTCAGTCAAGAATCCCTGCAGACTTCTTCTTTCAAAGCTCTGCTCTGCTAAGTTTTTGGGAACTAGCCCCTTTCTCTCAGTCCCCCAACCCATGCAACCATAGGTCGTGAACAAGCTCTAGATCAATAAGTGCTTACCCGGGCCTTCAGCCTTCGACTTCAAAAAATTTCAAAGCACAACACAACAATCTCTCAGAGTTTCGAGTTACCGAACTCACGCAGTAGAGTGGATCAACATTCCACATCTACCCATCATCCAACGGATGACACTCACTATGGAACCTTAGGTGTCTGAGTTCTAGGGCTTCGAGACTTATCTTTCTGGAATCTTTCTCGCTTGCTTCCCTTTCGATCTCCTGAATTATGAACTTACGAATTCTCTATCCTCTAGGCCCACATAGTATACTCATCACCAACTAAGGCGATGGCACATGGTACGCCTAGAAAGGTCCACATCACCTCAGTCTACGTCATCCAGCCCCACCACATCCACCCTTTCACTTAGAAACTTTGGGCTTTGGAGCTTCAGGCTTCGTGGGTTTCAACTCCTCTACGCTCGCTTTTGCCCAGAGCACTTTCTCACGGAGTTCATGATCTACCAACGCATGTCCTCCTTCATGATCAATGGATAAGAGTGACTTCGGCACTTTGGCCTTCAGGAGTTTCAAACTCATAGCACTTGCCTCCTCACGAAGTACTTCCACCCGAAGTACACGATCTCTTGACGCGTGTCCTTCGCAACAGACAGTTGTGATCTACTTCAAGACTTCAGGAGTTTGTCACACTCCACACTAGAAATACTCTGAAGTGATTTTCCTTTGCCTTCCTAGACATGGATCTAACAGACAAGATATTTTCCTACAATCTATGGTGTAGATCTCCTTCGGAAGTTTATGCCTCGGCACATTCCACTTCTCCAGACTGCCAAACTTTGAAAGGCTTTCAGGATAACCCTCCTGCACCTTTTCTAGATCTGATGGTCATAAAGGACTTTCCTTTTTCCCAAATAGATCTTATGTCTCCAACACCCCAAGTGTTGAGCTCTCTCTCTTTCTCTGTGGTCAAATACCACACCGACTATGGTTTTATTCCACCGCTACTCCTCCTGAGCTTTGTAACATGGCCAAGTAACCCCTTGGCACTCAGAAACATTCTAAGGTTCGAAATTGGTTTCATCCAAACACCATTTCCACTTGAAACCTTGGGTCCAAAGACCACTTATCCGGCCCATATAGGCTCAACGTTGAAACCTTGGGCACTGATACCATATTGTAATGTCCCCGACCATCAATCCCACTGTTGAGCAACGCTGCTACGCAAAACATTCCCATAATTATATATATAACATGCATATTAAATCAAATTAAGACATTTAACATAGAGTTACTACCATCATACATACTTAAATAGAATTAAAATAGATCCACTTGCAACGGAATACATGATAATATTACAGGCATCACAGACATGCATTTTAATTGAAATTAAACACATAATGATACTTATCTTTGAAACTGTAGTAACTCCACCAACTACGTGCAGACCTTCCAGGAACCTCCCCACCTTAGACCACACTGCTCATCACGTTCAGCAATGGTTCACCCTCGAGTTGGGGCTAAGCTCCACCCAAGGGAAGGGATTCCTAGACTAGGCTGAGGTTATAGGAAAACTGCACAGAGAAACCGGAAGGATTCTCTCCAGGAGCCTTCTTACACCCACTACTCACGAACTCTCATTCCCCACATGTCTGTTCCACCTAGGAGTATACACCTTCACAAGAACATTCCATCGGTGCTTCACCTCCCTCTCTGGGTCTCGACAACATGCCGTATTAGGAATTCTCAGAGCTTTGTAGCTGGTGTTGGACTCTCTCTGGGAAGAAACCACTTTCCAACAGACTCTCTCACTTGGAGAGAGCTGCTCACAGGCCTGAAAACCTACCTCTTCAACCACGGGCCTAACAACCTATTTCTTCAGCCACTTCGGACTCAGTTCCAGCAAGGTACGGGTGACAAAAACGGTAACTGGTCAACACCACTTAGGAAAATAGAAGGTTGCAACCCAAGAATGGTTCGGGTACGGACTTGGCTTTGCAAGGGTGGATAAGTTGGGTTCATGGGACACACAGGAGACATGGCTCAGTCCACGGGTTTGCGACTGTTTTTCAGGGTGCATGACAAGGAATCAACGCAGAGGTCGAACACAGACTCAAATGGTTCAAATGGAGGATACGTCGACTTCTTAGGAAAACATCATAGTTTCAGGTTTCAGATCTGCGTGAGGCATGCAGGAATCAGATGCATCGGCAACACAGTTCAGACAGCGGACGAAAGAATGGGAGATGAACACCCATCACGACTCAATTATTGGGTTAAATTGCATGTGCCTGGGCCGACACATGTTGCCCATGAAGCTGCATGCACTCCATCAAGTATGCATTCCTTTTTCATGAAACTTAGGATAAAAGTATACCTTTCACACCACTTTGGAAAAATAATAAATTATTATCTCAAGGAATTAATCCCCTAATATTAGCCCCTCTTTCCAACCTTTCATCCCCCTTTCCCTTGTCCACCTTGTGGAATCTTAGTCCCCCATCACTCTTTCTTCATGGTCGGTCTGCACATAGCGATGTTTAATCTTTATTAATGTTCTGCATAATTACATATACAAAAACAAGTTCCTAGCCTTTAACACTTAGGCTCTCTAGCCTAATAAATAGATAAGCCCACCAGCTTATCAATACTCAGCTCACCAGCCTACAAAACATGATTACAATTCATAATATAATTGGGCCACTACTGGGGGATATTACATGACCAATTCTTTCAATCTGTTCTTCATACTCCAAGTAAGTGTGCAGAGCGGAACCGAGATTATCAATGGATTTTTCCTCAAGCCTATGGCAATAGGGAGAAGGCAATGCATTGTAGTAATGCATGAAAGCGGCTTGGTTCTGCGGGCGGCGGCTTGGTTCTGTGGGCGGATAAGTTCGGGGATTTGATTGTACAACTTGGTGAAATGTAAGTTGAAAGACTTGATGGTCTCACCATATTTATAAGTGATGTTATTGTATTCCCTTAACTTCTTGACAAGGCTTTTGGATTGCCCATAAGTGGATCGAAACCAATACATTAACTCCTCCAAAGTAGACAGGATCTTAGGAGGGAGGTCAAAGAAATAGGTCGCAACCTTCCCTTCCAAGGAATTGAAAAACAAGTGCATGCAGGTATCATTGTCGTTGACCCCTATGTTATGACAAGAATTAGAAAATGCCACTAAGTGTTCATTAGCACTGACAGTGTTATTTCCTGAAAACCTAGGCAAGTGCTCTTTAAACTTCAGAAGTGGGTGAGTAGCAGGTGCTAGTTTAAGAGGAGAGGACACATGTGATGATGTGGTTGTGGCATCCTCTTCATACTGAAAAAGACCATACTTTTTAATGAATTTGGTGGGGTTTGTAGTATATTGGACAGGGATATGGTGGATGTACACACTACCAATCGTCGATGACGATGAAGATTGAGAAGATGGAGCACTTCCAGTGCCACCAGAGCCACCACTAGATGCCTTCTTGTGGATAATAGACGAGGGAAAGAAAGACGAGTTGGATGAATCAAACAAAGTCCTCCTTAGAGCACTTTGTTGGACATATAACACTATGTTTCTTCTTCCTATTTCATAAATAGGATTGATTTCAGGTGACAAGCCCCTTCTTCTTCTAGAAGCATGAGAATCTAAGGACATGAAATAAAGGCCAAAACTGAAGAAACAAAAGGTTATTGTTGATTTCTAAGTTGTCTACGTCTAGCCTCCAATTGTTCTTGAGCACTAATATCCCGTTCAATCACTGCCCAAGAATGGTTAAGTTCGGCATGGGTATTGGCAGTGTCTAGAATGGTGTTAAACAGGTTCAAAGAAATGTTGGTTTGGTCTTGAAGACCAGGCTTGATATTGGGTTTCCTTGCAACAGGAACAATCATTAATAGCAAAACAGTCAAAGAATCAATTTCAGAAAAAGAAAGACGTATTGATGAAAATCGAGTATAAAAAATTAACCAGAGAGATATCGAAGATCTCCCCATTATGGTCACCAAATAAATGTTCAGGAAAATATATGAATTGATCTTACTTAAACATTTTCAAACTCTACTTGGCTAAAGAAAACTAGACGGGAATATCACCCTATGTTTATAGCCAACAAAAATAACATCCTAACTCACAAGTATTAATTATGAGTGCTTAGGCTAGTCTTTTATCAACAAAAAGCTTGTTGGAAATTCACTTTTTATGTAATTTTCTGAATATAACAGTTGTTGAAATAAATGTAAGAATAGAAGTAAAGACACCAAGATGATAATCAAGACAGTTGAGACATAAAGCAATCCTTTATTTCATTCCAATTCACCAAAGAATCATTTTCTTTACAAAATTTCATACAGAAATCTTGGACCAAAGTCAAACTCAGACATCCCCGATGGAACATACAAAAGGACCTCTGACAGAAAACCAAAATTGAACTCTAAAAGATGGATCAACTTGCCACAGATTGCTGCCCACTCGACTCTGCACAATATCCTTTATCAGTCATGAAATTTAATTCACAAAAAGGCAAGTCTACATAGACTATCAAAGAGAGATCAACACCTCTGAAAAACATGTGTCTGAATGATTTGATTCAGCCCTGAATATTGTTGTCTACAATATCACAAAAGAGAATTAGGTTGTGATGAATATATGAATGAATGAAAACTGAACTATCTCAACATAAACTCAAAGAGAAAACCTTAGCATGCTTCTACTTCTATCCTCCTCTTGTTCCTCCTTTTGCTTTTGTTTTTAACAAATTAAAATTGGTTGAAGAAGTTGAACCAATTCATTAGTTAAGTTAATTAAAAGACTCAACTAACTTTAGTTAAGGGGGAAATTAATAATTATAATAAGGATCATAAATAAATAATAACTAGTAGGTGGGACCCCTTGTGACTCCCTTTAGTTCATAACAACCATAACAATCATAACATAACCATTAGTTAGCAAAACATACCTCCTTGTGCCTCCCATCAACATATCCACTTTTGGCAATTTAAACTCATGAAATTTTAAAATCATTTCAAAACTAATACTCATATGTCCAAAATAAACATGTTGTCCAAAGATCCATGAAATCAACTGTCATAAAACTCAAAATCCATATTTCCCAGTCTATGATGCAACCCTTCCTTGGTTGTTGTTGTCACCTCTTGATTTTCCTGAATTTGCCCTAGGTTGTGCAGAGCCTTTGGGCTTAATCTCATTTATCACGTGGGAACAATCGTCCTGCAAATGCATCTAGGAAGACATGGATTTGTTAGATTCATTGGAGGGTGAGGAAGGGGCAGTTGTGGCTTCTCCTTTATATGTGCACGGTGGGATTCAGTCTTCAATCTCTTGCTAGCATGGGAGGATTTCACTGGCAAGTGATTAGGGGCAGCTTTGACAATGGGGTTAACCAGAGAAGGAGGAGGCAAAGACAAGTTGGGCCAGCCACAATGTTGGGAGACTGTCGGGTGTACAATCTCCTTCCATCCATCATTTTCAGGGACCTCGAGTTGTAATGAAACATGAGGAGGTACAGGGATCCTGGGTGCTTGCGGGGGTTGGAAAGGAGGCTTTTCAAGCCTAGGTCAGACTATTCCCTACCCAATCCAATTAAATAATCCGGCATGAAACATTTGGCTAAGCTCTTCTGAATCAATGTCAAAATGTATAGAGAACCTGGGACTTCTTGGGCCTCGGTTCCAGTTACCTCTACCTCTGTTTCCTCGGCCATGGCTTCCTCGACTGAAAAAACTCATCCTGCATGCGTGGTCAATTAGCAAATAGTCTTTTAAACAGCCATACATGACAACTCTTAAAAATATGAAATATATTTGGCTCAGAATGTATCAGACTCATGCAATCCAATCCATACAAATTGTTTTACTATTAATCAACGAACAGGAAGGTGAAATAGGGTTCTGGGATATGTGAGGGGTTTGTATTGAGGGAAAATATCATATAATGAAAGGGGAGAAGCATGGTCATTTCTCAATGATAATAACAATCAACTGTAAAGCAAACCAATAAAACCTCACTGCAATCCACACAAGACACTACCACTTTCATCCATTTTAACACAGAAATTCTCTTGACTGTAATCAATCTCAGAACAAGGAGTGAAAAAGGAGTATGGGAGGTGACGGGGTTTGTAATTAGCGTAAAGTGAAATAATGGAAGGGAAGAAGGATGGTTAGTGTTCATGGAATTAATTAAGTGATCCATAAAACATTTTGTGAAAGGAGATGCATCAACCATCAATCACTTGACTAAATAATAATTTATGTGTATTTAACAAGTTCTGTTCAAAATCAATTGTCCCACATAGTGCCATCACAAAACAGTAGGCATCCTATAGAATTTGAAAGATTTTTTGTTCCCTTCATTCACACACTCTGCATTTTATAACAATTTATGAACTGTACCCATTTCCAATCTATAACTACCCAAAACAACCACTGCACATGCATTTCTTCAATCCACAACTATACCCAAAGTCTTGTTTTCAAATTAACAATGAAGTCACTATTGCTGCAATCGGGCCCATCATTTAAATGCAATGACATTCATTGAACATATATGGTAGTAATCCAAAATAATCAAGACTGACATACAACCCGCATTCACCTTTTTGAAACAAGCTACGCACAGGGTAATTTGCCCAGGCAATGTAGTTATGCCACTGCAAAAAAAAAACAATTCAATGTGACTTAAAAACTATACCATCCATTCAACATGACGGGGTATCAACAAAATTTCTTAACAAATGATCGATTGCAACAAAACATGCTCAAAAACTCTGTGGGTATACCTGAGTGTGAATCCATCTATGTTATACACAGTGCGCAGCTAACCAACACAATGAGGCAACATCTCCATTCAACAAAAAAATACACAGCCATTGCAATAACTCATCCATCATGTCGAGCCATCGATTAAATATAATATCGTTGTGGTCTAATCACACTGTAATCGACTATGTTGCGTAAACTCAGGTTTACACAGTTGAACAAATATAAATATGTAGTGGAAAAATTCTCTACAGTGATCCAGCTCAATAGTCATTCGGACCAAAAAAGAACACAATTACCATGCCCATTAATTCATTTGCAAAAACACCATGCACACACACAATATGTGTGAGCAACATCAAGTCCTTATAACCAATGCTAGTTAATTGTCCAAATGATTCTCAGTGTAATTACCAGTGATTGTGTATTAACCAAACAATTCGCCATTGTTGTAGAAAATCAATCAACCGAACAAGTTGTGGTAGCTATGCATACCCACGCATCCATTCGAGATCGGGAAACATCCCTCTCCATTAAACAACACTGAGTTATCAAACATAAGGAAAGTAATTGTGTAACTTGATTCATGTAGATAAAAAACAGGGTTTACCAACGTTTTACAGAGGCAGTAACTATATGTCAAACCAACACAACTGTCATATAGCCAATTGGATGGGTCTGTACTCAAAAATAGTCAGCAATATACAACCATCCAACAATCAAGTGGTAAAACCAACAAGCCAGGCTGGTGTTCCATGTCAACCCTCGGACCTGTGGAGTTAAAGTTTCGCATTGTGGCTAACACTGGGAAGCTAGAGCCAACTTCCTTCAATGGTGAAAAACCCCGATACCAATAGTGCATACACAGAGGGAACCACAAATTATTCATGGATAGATAACAAGTTCTGAGACAAGAGGGCTAACACAGAGGAGAAAGGCTCCAACCCGACAGATAATGATGCTTAACGCATGCAGGGAGTAACCCTTATGGCTCTTAAAACAACCACAACACTGAGGTGGCGACAAGGCCGAGTAGAACAGGAGAGCCCATTTCGTGGCCTTTAGTGATGAAATCAACCATTTCCCATATGTAAAAAATACAGTGATGAAGAGTTCCTTCAACCATTAAACCCATGAAAACCAGAGACTAGACAAGTGATTCACACAAGCGGGGAGCTATCCACCCAAGACTTAAACAAAATCCCTCCGACTGAACTAGTAGTAGTAACAGAGAGATATCACTAGGAAGACCGATAACTTCTACAAACTCAAAAATATTACAGGAAGAACCATCCATTTTCATTCAAAAACCAAAACTCACACAGTTGCAACACTTAGGAAAAACACAAACCCATACACCTGAGCCAGTAATCATTTCATAACCAAAGCAAAGTCAAGAATGGCCAAAAAAAAGGACATACATGTTAATCAAATTCCTTAAAATGAGAGTTGGCCGAGCGGTTCCACCCTGCTAATATTTCGGAGGATAAACACAGTAGCAAGATCGAACAATAGCCTGACTAGGGTGGCGGCCAATGGGAAGAGTAAAGGTGACTTGCAGTGAATGTATGTCACCTCCAACCACACCTCATTAACACGGTTAAACAAACATACATCGAAACCATCACCATATTAAAAACTAGTAGCGTTATCACCCTATCCCATTGCACATCATATAACTCAAACAAAGTCACCTAATCATCAACGTTCACCACCTTATCAAACGAGCCACCGACGTTCAATCTATCCAAATATACAAATGTATATCGGCCACATAACTCCATTAACCATTAGCATTATCACATTGCCAAATGCGCCACCAACATTTCAACGATATGCATATTAAACATGTAATCCAATCACAATTTCACAACCATTTACTTGCTAGCTAGGGCTTAACAATAATCATCAAGTATTTTCATGCATGTAGTATAGCTAGGATAGCTTTTTAGATCTTCCCCTTTTCATTTTTTCTCATTTCCTTCAAATTATTCGCATGTGGTATTGCAAAATTAGTTCCCTTCTCTTTGAAATTGTTATAGTATCTTTCCTTTCACATAATTTCACTAACATGTTTGTTATGCAGGTGCGACAAGAATAGACATTAATGACATTAATGAATAACATAGGAATCAACCCTTCATAATCTCAATTCATCAACCAATACCAACAAGATCTTCATCAACCATGTGAACCATATCACACATCAATAAACATCAAAAAAATGAAACAAACCTGCTCTCCAATAGTTCAAGGGGGTCCCACCTACTAGTATTATTTAGTCTTTAATAATAATAGGCTTTAGCAACATTTTGCAGGTGAAACTTCATTGACATTTTCAATCGTCAACATTGGGCTCGACCCCCTATATTCCAGACTCCTCTTTGGAACTTTGCTCCTAGTAAGTTTCCCACCAATGTTTGACATGGGGGAGAGGCTTGAGTGCGAAGGTGATCTTTTCCCTATCGGAAAAATTATGAATAGAGAAATAACCTTCTAGTAGATTTAACCATTTTTCTAGGGCATCTGCATCGATCTAACCTTCAAATATAGGAATATCAAAATTAATGTATACCTTGAAAGAAGAGATGTCTCCAAAGTGGTCACTTGATGAAGTTGCGCCTGCTATTATCGACAAGCATTGAAGGATGTGGGAAAAATTCTCCATCATTCTATCCTTATGTCGCATGAGAGCTTGCTCAAGCAACAGATTAATATAATCTTCTGCTCTGTTGTCTTTCTTTTCTTCCTCTATGGAGAGTTTCTTAGGTGTGCAAAAGTGATTGTCCTCAAGAGAGACAAGCTTGAGACCCAACTTGTTATGCTCGGACCTTGTCGGGGACATGAACTGAAAAATGATCAAGAGCACCCTGCTCTAGTACCACTGATAAGGATTATTTTTGACACAAAATAAGAGCAGAGATACAATAAAGAAATTTATAGATATGTCAGATATCCAATAATATAACATAGTTATATCAAAGACATAACCATAAACACAGAGATACAATAATACACAATTTCTATTAATGAGCGAAATATACAAAACTGTAGAAATACAGAGTGAAAGACTTGCTAGAATGGTGTTATCTTATCTGAGAAGAGATGTGATGGTTACACTCATTCACAAGAAGGTGGTTGTTACAATGAGGCTCCAAAGGCCTTTTTAACATAAATAAAATCCAACAATTTGGTGGACCCCGTTTTGGGTAGTTTGGTGTATCAACTTCCCAAGGGTGTAACTTTGGCATACAATCTTCGTTTTGGGCGCACGATAGCTTGTTGGAAAGGTATTGATGAGGAGCTTCATTTCATAGGCCCGATCATGAAAAAACATCGTTTAGGCCCTCAAAATGGCCCGGGAAGTTTGGGACCCAAAAAACTGCTAAAAATAATAAATTGCCAACAAACTGTTTTGAGCCGGTTGGAATAGGTGGATGGCCACTGATATCCATCTGGATCAATGTAAAAAATCAATTGAAACAATACAAATGATAAAAAGAGAAGTGGTACCCAAAAATTGGAAAATTCTAAGGGTGTGTTGAGTGCTCAACAAATGGTGATTCATTGGTAGAAGCCAGACTCTATTTTTTCTCTATAATGATGCTAACAGACCTTTTGGGAAATGGTTATTATCTTGAGGAAATAACCCATGGATGACTAAAAAATGTGTATACATATGGCCCAACGACATTCTTGTCGACTTCTCATGGGGATTCACCCGAATACATTCCTCTTTCCATTTAACCAATGACTCCTACATTCCTATCGAGAGTTGAGTCAGAACACAAAATTGTTAAGAAAACATGATGTTATTTCTTTTTTCTAAAATTCAAGAACCTTACCATGGTGTTGCTCCACTGCCAGTGAGTGTCCATAGCCCCGACAGAGTCACCCCGATATCAATAACCTTTCTCCACTTCCAGCAAGCATCCATAGCCCCGACGAAGATATCTTCATACTCTCCTGATCATACATTCTGACTTATTATTTTATGTTTATCTTTATTGCATACATGTCGGGAATGAACCAGGGAGGAGGATTTATGTTTTCTAGTGAAGGATCAAAACCCTATACATTTTCTTCTTTGTCTTTTCTGAACAATATGAGGACTAGATTTTCTTTGTTCGGGGTATCAGCCTGCTCTCCTATGTTCCACTTCCCTCTATATTCCCAGACCACGAGGTAGTAAACTTGTTTGATCCTTAAGCAATCTTCATACATAAACATGAATTACCCATGCACTGAAGCCTCTGACCAATAAACCTTCTCTCGATTGTTATGCAAAACTTAAAACTAATAGATAAGAATCTAGATTCATCATATTGCACCACCAATTTGACAAACAACACACCTGAAATCATGCTACCATCGGAGTATTCAAAACAAGAAAATGAAAAAGAAATCAGATCACAAAAAACAAAACAAACAAAAAGGAAAGACAATTAAAAACACCAAACTCATCACTCAAAACAAAATAAAAAATAAATAAAGGTAAACTATAATACAAGAAGTTCAGAGCTTGGTTGTTGATGGGAAGAGCTTCAAGCTCACCCCTAAGGTTTTGCAGACGGTAAGTGCCTACTCTGATTTATCAGCGACTGGAAAAGGTCCAAGCCACATATTTTGCAATTTCGAATGTTTCCCCTTTGGCTCGTTGATTTTATCCCACTTACGAAACAAGTCCCCTACTTCAAATATTTTATCGTGAGCCTTGTGTTTATCAAACCATTTTTTAACTATTTTTTGATGGGATGCAAACTTCCTTCTACCTTGTTCTCGTTCTTCCTCAACCATAAGGAGGGTATCAATTCTTTGTTTCATACTGGATGAGATTTGTCCTTTTGAGGATTGGGAAAGTTGTAAGGATGGGAGATATATGTTGGTTGGCAAGATGGATTCTTTTCTATACAAAAGAAAGTAAGGGGAATTCCCTAGGTGTTCATTAGGGGTTACCCTATCAACCCATAGAGAATTATGTAAAGTATTGTGCCAGTTTCAGTGATTTTCTATGACTATCTTCTTAAGAATCCTCGTTAAGTTTTTATTAGTAAACTCAACAACACCATTTCCCTGCGAATAATAGTTGGTAGAATACTTCAATATAATCCATGTATCTAAGTCACCCCAAACCTTGTCATGATGTGTTTTTCAATAAATTGTATTACTACCTTCTCATTAACATGGGTAATGGGAATGGATTATGACCATTGCGTAAAATAATCTGTAGCAGTCAGTATACACTTATTTTGTTTGGACGAGTTTGGATTTATCTCTCCTATGATATCTATTCCCCATTGTTCAAATGGCCTGGAAATTGACATGGGTTGTAGTGGAATGGCCTCTTTCTTCTCCTTCACAGTGCTCATCTGACAAACTTTGCACCTTCTGACATATGCTTGAGTGTCTCTAAACAAAGTTGGCCAATGATATCCTGCCCTTAAAATCTTATGGGTTGTAGTCTCCCCTGCAAAATGGCCCCTTGCAAGATTGTCATGGAGTTCCTTCAACACCCTTTCAGCATCTTCCTTTTCAAGACATCTTAGCAAAACACCATCATAATTTAAGTGGAAAAGTATTGAGTTAATAAGACGGCATCGGGTGGATTTTAGTCTGAGTGCTCTTCTCTCTCTTGGTTTCAGGTATTCAGGGTAGGTACCGTGATGGAGAAAATAGGATAGGTCAATATACCAAGAGTCTTTTGTGGGTGGCATGTACAATACTTCACCACACCATAAAGTCAATTCATTGTCCCAACCCGAATCCCTATTTTCTATCAGATCTTGGGATTCTACAGCCAGTTTGCATAGTCCATGACCACTGAAAATTATTGTTAGTTTAATTTCTAGATCAAATTCTTTGATGAAAACCATCTAGTTGCCTCTTCTTTCCCCCATTTCTTGTTGCGTGAATAGTGACCTAATAGTTGGATGAGGTACTATGATCTTGGTGTGATTCTTAAGGATGTAAGGTCTTAAGTGGTTTACTACTTTATAGACAGCATAGGATTGTTTTTCAATGGTTGGGTAATTAAGTTATGGTCCTTGTAAGTTGGTGCCCATGGATGAGATAGGTGCCTCATTGTTTTCATCATCCTTTTGAGTAAGGACTGCAAATAATGATCGATCTGAAGCAAAAGTGTAGAGATAAAAGTCTCTGCTTAAATTAAGGTTGTGTAGTACAAGGGATTGAGATATGGAAGTCTTAATGTTTTTGAAAGCTTATTTTCTCTCATCAGTCCAGTAAAATTCAACATCCTTGCGTATCATTCTCTGCAGGGGTTTGACTATTTCTGTGAAATATGGGGTGAACTTTCTTACAAAATTAATCCTTAAGAAAGATTGCATAGCCCTTTTGTTATGAGGGAGTGGTAGTTGTGAAATTACTTTTATACATTCAAGATCGATATGTATACCATCCCTAGAAATGATGTGACCTAAGAGTTTTTCTTCCTTGACTCTAAATATAGTCTTTTTGGGTTAAAGGATATCCCATACTTTTGAAACCTTTCAAAAATTTGGGTGATATGGGCAATATGATCAATGGGCAATATGATCATCCCTATCCTTGGAGTAAACAATAACGTCATCTAGGTATACCACTACACATTTGTTAATTAACCCTCGAAATGCCACATCCATGGCTCTTTGGAAAGTATCTCCTACATTGATTATCCCAAATGGCATGTGTTTGTGGGAAAATGTTTCCCATTTATTTCAAAAGGTTGTTTTAACTATGTCCTCCTCTGATACTAACATTTGGTTGTGTCTTGAGAATACATCTAGAAGCGAGAAGATCTACACTCCTGATACGGTCTATAGAAGTTGTTCCATGGAAGGGATAAAGTAGTTATCTTTTGTTGAGGCCCTACTTAGATTTATGAAATCTACGCCTAAGCGGATTTCCCTGGACTTTTTCTTGACATGTACCAGATTGGACACCCATCGAGAGTGTCTTACTTGGAATATTATATTTGCATCTAACAATTTCTTTAGTTCCATTTGCATCAAGGGTTCCAGAGATGGGTGAAATTTCTACAGCTTTTGTTGGAAAGGCTTGACTTCAGGTCTTAATGGGATAGTGTGTCGAATGATCTCGGTGTCGTACGTTTTTGAATCCTGATAAGACCATGAAAACATGTCCTAATACTCTTTGAACAACCTTAGGTAGGCCTTCTTTTCCTCAACCAATAGTGATCTCTTGAGATTGATGTTTAACGGATTGTCAACAACTCCTAGATTTATGACTTCATAGGATGTACATGAACTGTTGATTTTGGTATTTTTTGGTTTCTTAAGTTTCTCGCGTAAGTCAAATAGGTTTTCAAGACTGAATACTCTCTGAGGCATAGTGTGGAGTTTAGGTTGGGTCGGGTGACTACTTTTTGTTAGGTTAGGGCCTTGATTATCTTGTCCTACAATCATTTCCTGAAAAAATTCATAATTAATAGCCAAATTCCTAAAATTTTCTTCATTAGTAAAAAAGGATATGATTTGTTCATTTCCTTCAAATACCCTTTAGTTAGCAATGTTATCTGGGACCGAAGGTTTGTATAACAATTCTATGGAAAACTTCGAATCTTCATAATCCTCCAAGGGAGACAACCTCAAATTTGTTGTGGCCAAAGAATCCAACGTATTTTTGGATCGAGGTATAGCTATAATGTTGAATTCTAGGAAATTTTCTATCATCCTGTGAACTTCCTGCTGATAATTCCTCAAATGGGGGGGATTGCAATGGATAGTGCTCTTGACCTGTCTAATGATGATTTCTAAATCCTCGAAGACAATTATTTCCTTGATGTTTAAATCAATAACTTTCTTAAGTCCTTGGACCAACGCCTCGTATTCGACAGTGTTGTTTGTGCACTTGAATTCCAATCTACAGGACATAAAGCTACATTTTCCTATTGGATTAATGAAAATACATCCTTCACGAGCCCCTTCTTGATATTTTGATCCATCAAAATACAGAGTCCGGATTTCAGATTTAAATTTTAGAACTCTCTTATCTCAGTCGACCTTTGGAATTGCCCCTTTAGTGTTGTTGGCTTGAGCATGGATATTTTGTTCAGATTTATTACATTGATCAATTATTACACAACTATCATGAAGTGATAAATATGACCTCTGGGAAAGCAATACTTCAGAAAAATAGGGCGGAAAATTACCGAAATCATAATCACGCGAGTAATTTCCTAAGACTGGGAATTCAATAAAGGAAGGTTCATTAGGGGCTTCGAGGTCTTTAACAATATGCTTCAAATATTTTTCTCGGTTGATCCTGATCATGTTGGGGTTTCCCTTTAATGGTAACCATAAGTGGGACCAATCTATACTAAAATATCCATGTAGTTTTTTAGACTAATCTATGCTTAACAACGTCCCATAGGCCTCCAAAATGTATACAATTATGATTTCTATGACCTGATGAAACTTTGGGTTAGAGGCAATCCGAATCATAACATCCTTTAACTCCCCAATAAATTTAACTTCAGTTATGTCTAGTTGAATGATATGCGTTTAAATATTGGTAGGGGTAGCATTTAACTTCTTACACACTGGAAGAGGCATAACGTTGGAGGAAGCACCAAAGTCAACCAAACAATTGCGCAGGTTCCTGTTATAAACTTCAAAGGTTAACAAGAAAGGTGGACCAGATACCTAGGCTTCTTATTGGTCACAATTGTATTTATGTTAGGATTTCGACTCTCCTCAAGGATTCATGTACCCAAGATTGAATGTGGGCTTGGATTTAACATGATTTTGTCGTCGTCATCTAGGGTTTGCAACAATAAATCTTTTTGTTGAGGAATTCTACACAAGTCGATCACCAAAATGTTAGCTTTCAATTTCTTTGGGTCTTCTACCATGTTATACTCTAGCTTTGTTGTTTCATGAGCTTGGGAATTTAGGCCAGAACTCGATGATGGGCTCGGTAGAGCTAAAGAGGCAGATTTTTGGGGTCTCTTAGGAGCTTTTGCAATGGTAGGTTGATTTTGTGCAACAGGTTCCTTGCTCCTTCTTTGTACTGCTATAATTTCGAGAAATTCTTCTTCTTTTGTAGGAACGTCAAAAAATGATGTGTGACTGACATCCCATAGAACCATATTTGTTTGCTCAGGTGGTTCACTAACTTCATTTTCTGCATTATTTGATGTATGATCATTGGGTTGTTAGGTCAGGGAACAACCATCCAAGAAATGATTCGCCAATAAATTCATATCATTCACCCATTGAGAGAAACCCCTTTCCAAATGATGTTCTTGATGATATTTACAATATGAATCGGAAGCGACTTCTCCCAAGTCAATGTTCAAGTTGGCAGGAGGGGGCTCTAGGTCCTTGAAAGGTGATTTTTTTCTAAAGAAAGGTTTGTAAGACCTAGGGTTTGATGTGCCTTCCCCTGCATTTGGCTTCATGTCTATGATCTCGTTAGACAACTTCTTAATCATCCTTTGTAAGCTTTCCATATCTACATTGTCATTTTCTATGTTATGTTCAGTTTGTTTACCAAGCGGTCATGTTAACAAAATTCATCGCCTAGGTGGTTGTTGTGTTTCTTTATTTAATAAAGAAATAGGACTATCTTTATAGCCTTTTATTTGAAATTCAATAATCTTAGCTTCCTCGAAGTTTTTGGCAAGAGTAGGTTTAGCATCCCTCTTAACAAAATGGAGATACAGGTTGGTAATGCGTTAGCGTACACGTCAATTTGTAATTCTTGGGCGAGTTTGGCATCTGTTTGAAACTTTTTGAGGATAGTTGTGAAACATTGGTTGAATTCCTTGGCTTTATCCTTGGGTCCCATAGTGGCGGTAAAAATTTGAGCCATAGGGATCCGATAGTCATTTCTTTGGAAAATTTATCTAGGAAATCTTTCTGAAATTTTTTCCAATTGTAAATGGATCCAACCAGGATGTTGAAATACCATGTTGAAGACAGCTCTCAAAGGTACAAGAGAATAGTTTGCATACTATGTCTTCATGTTGGACATTCATTAATCTTATCGCCAATATAAATTTATTGATATGATCCTCGGGCAGGCCAGAGGTTTGAGGATCAAATTTTGGAAGAAGTTTTTGCAAATGATGTAATCTCCCCGGTAAGGCTAGGGAATCCCTGGCCAACCATGGCTGATTGTTTGTGGTTTGGTCATTACCATCCAGAACTTATTCATCATTATTATCCATATCATTTGACTCGATATCTGAATCTTCTAAATTAGAACTTGCTTCCTTGTAATCTGAATTGTTTGTTCTATAATAGGAACTTGATGGTTGGGTGACGAGAGGAGTTTCAGGAACGAAAGTAAGAGGTTAGTCAATTTCAATAAGATAAAAATCTATCAAATCTTCAACCGTATGAACAAATGTGTGATCTAGGGTATCGACAACTGGTCTTCTAGTTTGCTTCCTTCTGGGGAGACATAGAGCTAATGGCAATGCTCCGATCAGTCGAGTGTAAGCTCTAGTAATGTTTCTAAATCCATTGGTTTCATCGTTACATATCACGTAAGGTATGTCTGCGTGAAGGTATGAACCATCTTCAGCGTGCGGTGACTCACTTGTAGTGGGGGTACTTTCAATATTAAGGTTTTCCTAAGAAGGACTAGCCATGCATGTGGGTTGTTTTGAATGAGCTTTTGTTTAAATAACTTTTTGACTAGCCATGCATTCATCTGGGCCCTCGTTTTAGTGCCAATTCCGTTGAGGGGTCAAAATTCCCTTAAACCCAACACCAGGAATCACGCCCAAAGACGAGGCCCAATTGGACTCTTCCCTGTTTGGGATGACGTGATTCTCTGGACTGATGGTCTGACAAATTTTAATGGGTGTTACTATGTTATAGAATGGGTCTTTATTAGACTTTTTTCTGTTTCTTTATAAATTCATTTATTAAGTGTTTGATGACTAAATTCTTAAGAAGGTTGAGTTTAGGCTAACCTCTTACCAAAAACATGTATATGACACCTCTCTTCAATCAATATCAAACAATAATATTTCCTAATTGATCAAGTGACAAACATCATCCAAGAAAAGGAAGATATATGTGGAAACGACAAATAACCGGAAATAATTCTAGTTACCGTATAACACAATTTTATAACACCATCACATTCATGCCAATGTATATTCAATGACTGCAACATTTCAAGATAACTTAAACACAATTATTGTCTTACTAAATTGCATGTAGAAGTCAACAACAAAGAAGAACAATCCACAAATCATGTTACTCCACAAGCTTTGGAAAAAAATTGTCTTTGACTCTACCTGAGCTTCTGAATTAGACTTAAAATTAACTCTTTGTTTGATTCTTTCACTTATTACAAAAAACCATCGACCTTTCAAAACGAGGTCGACCTCTTTATTTATACGAAAACTACATGCAAAAAATAGCAACAACGTTCATTTTCACTAAAGAAAATAGAAATATAAAGTGGTTCATGTTCACATGAAAACCATCATTGAGCTCTAGTTATCTCATAGGATTTGCCTTGTCATAATCGAACCGTTGGGAGATATATTCATAGGTATACATGTACGGAAATCGATGTTGATCCATCGGCATGATGAGCTCATCCTTCATTTCCATGACCCGGTTTCTGAATTGATCTATCTCGAAGCTTTGTTATCGTAGGGCCCACACTGATCCTATAAGTCTATTGGCGAGTCTCTTCACTTGTCCCTTTTCAAGCACTCGGATCTCCTGAATCTTTACTCCAAATTTGGCATCGATCTCTTCAAACCATTGGACTATAACGTGAAAATCATTGAAGTCATCAGGAGCGTTGAATTCTGTGATTTGGAGGTCTATCATTCTTTGGTTTATGTTGTTCCAATTTCTAAGGCACTCCTCCAATATCTCTTGCATGTTGTGGTTCAATTACAAATTGTACCCAATATTATGATGTTATCTTGATCCTGACTAAGTTGTCGTCTTCAAGCATTCTAATGCCATGTTCTTCTTCCCCTCAACCCTTTTGGATCTCTTTGATATACTCGATTTGTGCTAGTACTTAATGATCCTTCTTCAACCATCTCATCAATTCTTTATATGCTACGAGGCTAAGCAAAGTATCATCTTGGTAACTTATGATATTGTTCATAAAAACCCCCCTATCTGATTTAAACCAAGTATAAATCTCCTCAAATTCAGTTCTCATGAATTGTTGACACAGGGGAAGACCCAGGGTTCAACTCTAGCAATGCACCAACAAACCCTAACTACTAGCCCTTACGGCAACACCTGCGAAGTAGATGAAGTCTCACACGAAGTAGTAATAGGGGGGTTGCAGGAAACAAGTGTCTACAACCAGAGAAATGCAAGATGATTCCAAAACAACAACGCAAAATAGCCTAGAGATTCTTAATAGTATTATGCTTAAATTCTTATCTTCGACAGGAAAAATAATAGTGCAATAACAGTATAAAAGGTATTAAATAAAAAATTATCAACCACATGGAACAACAAGATTTTATGTGGTTCACCCTCTCCCTAGGGCTACATCCACAAAATTGTGTTTATTGATAGAATAGATGAAGATATATAGTTCTATCTGCGCACTCAGTTGCATATCCTTCTCTCTCTTCCTCTTTATTTCCTATCCCTGCGCACCCAGCTGCAGAGTCAATCTTCGCACCCAACTGAATACCCTAAAACATAACACTCTTACATATCAACACCACTATCGCCTCCCCTCTCAACTCTTCTAGACCTCTATTTATAAATTCCATGACTCTTATAAAACCATGGACCGAAGCCCAGGTGCCAAAACCCTAGGTCCACATAACCCTCATTTTAAGGACTTCGCTGACCTATTCTTCCTTCTTCTCCGCGAGGTGCTCCAAAGCACCCATTAGTGTCTTCTTTTGCTTGTTGACTTGTCCATGATCTATCTTCTTTGTTGCTTTGTCTTCCTTGATCTTCTCTTTCAATGACTTGCTTTCCTTTACTTCATTCCTTCTTTTATGCTTCTTTAACCACTTCAACCCTTCCTCGGTTTGTGTGCCTTCCACGCACTTCATACTTTGTCTTTCTTCTTCCTTAATCTTCACTTTCTTCCTTAATACATGACCAAGGTCCAACAGGCCCCCAACACTCACATGTGACTTGTCCCGAGTCACTACAGGGTTGAGTCTTCTGTATTACTTCGACTGCAAACTGTGTGGAGTAGCATGTTCTTTCTGCTTTGTCCCTCCCTATCATGTGAAAACTGTATTTTCTGTGTCTGGTACCCAATTTCAACTCCACCTGGTACCTAGAACCTTATTCCTTTGCTTTTACTGAGATTTGTGAGGTAGATGGTTGTCACAATACAGCTTCAACCAGCTCCCATTTACTAAACCATCCTTCCATTCTCCATTAAGAGTCTTCAACTATGCAGCTCCACCTTTTGTAACATAGACAACCTAGAATGGACCAAGCTAATGTGTCCTAAACTTTCATGGATGCTTTGTGAACTTGTTTTCATATAAAAGTACCAAATCTCCTTGTTTAAATGTTTTCTTATTGATATATCTATCATGGTAAGCCTTTTCTCATTCCTTTTGTACCTAATGATGAAATCCTACAATGAACATGTCTTCCTCTAGTTCCATCAACTGCATGAGCCTGTCTTGAACAATGTAGGTGTCATCCATACATGTAAATGCTTCAATTCTTAAAATAGGAACCAAATATTCCATAGGTACCACTGCTTCCTGACCATAAACTAACTTGAAGGGAGTCTGTGTTGTTAAATTTTTGCAAGTAGTTCGATAAGCCTATAACACTGCTGGAATTCTCAAATCCCAGTCATCTTTGTTAACACTGCAAATCTTAGTCAATGTTGTCTCCAAAATCTTATTGAAAGCTTCGACTGTACCATTTGCCTATGGGTGATATGGTGTGCTCTTCTGATGGTGAACTTTGAACTCCTCAGTCACGGCTTCAATAGTTTTGTTAATGAAGTGTGTGCCTTGATCACTCATAAGGATATTTGGGCATCCAAATCTGGTTATGATATCATCAAAGATGAACCGCGCAGTTTTAGTTGCACTACAGTCTTTAACTTCTCTTGCTTATGCCCATCTAGTCAAATACTTTGTAGCAGTGATGATATATCGAGCTCCTGTGTGCTTTCCTAGTGGGTTGATGGGTCCCACAAAGTCAATAGCCCATTTCTCAAATGCCTGCAAAGTTAATTGAGGTGCTAAAGGCATCTCATCCCTTATAAAAGGCTTCCCTACTCTTTGACATACATTGCAGGCTTTGTAGTATTCCTTAGCATCCTTATGTAAAGTGGGCCACCAGAGGCCAGCTCTGAGAACCTTCTGCATTGTTTCTTTCCCTGCATAATGTCCTCCTGTGATGCCTTCATGTGCTTCTGCAAGAATCAATGGTCTTTCTGACTCCATAACACATCTTCTTAAGATCTCATCTGGTCCCATCTTATATAATTGTCCAGCTATAAGTTGAAAATCTGCGGTGCAGACTACCAACCGTTTCTTCTAAATAAATGTATACTCGCGAGGTGCCATTCCTGTGGATAGGAACTAGACTATGTCGACGAAGTGATCATCAACTTTCTTGATGGCCAACAACTATGCATCGGGTAGTGTATCATCCAAACTGGTAGGTTCCTCTCCATGTTCTAACCTGGATATGTGCTCAGGTCCCTTATTCATTCTTCCTCGCTTGACTACAATCTCAAAGTCATACTCCTAGAATAATAATATCCATCTGCATATTCCTCACCCCAACACTAGCTTGTTGACTAAGTACTTCAATTCAGAATGATCAATAAACATCTTAAAATGTCCTCCCAACAAGTTGTGTCTAATATTCTGCAACGCATATGCCATAGTTAATTATTCTCTTTTAGTGGTAGTATAATTCATTTCAGATGTAGAAAGATTCATGCTAGAAAAGGCTATAGGGTGGTCAATATCTCCTACACTTGGTTGTCCTAAAAATGCTCCTAATGCAATGGATGAAGCATCAACATGAACATGGAATTCCTTACTCCAATCTGGATAAACCAAAACAGGCATAGTGATCATTTTCTGCTTTAATGTGTCGAAGCTCTACTGGCATTCCTCTGTCCATTGAAACTTACTATCCTTATTTAATAGCTTCTCCATATGTGTTGTTATCTGTGTGTAACCCTTAATAAACTTTTTTTAGTATCCAGTGTGTCCCAATGTAGTGCGCAGCTGTCTAACCGAAGTAGAAGGAGGTAGATCAACAATGATATCAATCTTGAAAGGATCTACCAACAACCCATGCTTACACACAATGTGTCCTAACAACACTCCAAAAGGTGAAAAGAAAATACACTTCTTCAAGTTCAGGGCAATCTGACATTGCCTGCACTTATCCAACATTAATCTCAAACATTCACTATGATCTTTCAATAGACCAAAAATGGTCCAGTCAACAAAGTATGCCTCCAAAAACTTATGTAAAAATTCCTTAAATGCTTCGACCACCACCCTGGAAAAGATGGTTGGTGCATTCTTCAAACCAAAATGCATCATAGTGTATTGAAAAGAACCCCATTCTATTGCAAATGTAGTCTTATGTCTATCCTCCTTAGCAATTCTGATCTAGTGATAGCATGAAAATCCATCTGTGAATGAATAAACTTATTTTCCTCCTACATTATCTAGAACTTCATCAGTAAAAGGTGTAGGAAATGGATCATGTAAACATGCATCATTCAGTTTCCTTAGATCTACATAGATTCTTATTTATCCTGTCTTCTTATCTTGGACCACCATAGGGCTGATCCATTCAGATTCTTCGACTAGTTCTATAATTCTTGCTTCCAACATTCTATCTAATTCAGTCTTAACTTTCTGCTTGTACTTGGGATTTAGTCTCTAAGGCCTCTGCTTGATAGGCCTTGCATCTTCTTTCAAAGGAATCTTCATTTCTCCCATGAGCCCTTTAATTCCCTTCATGTATGTGAACTTGGTTGGAAACAAGTCTTGATACTCATGCAATAGTTTTGTAATCTTACTAATAGTAGCATCATCCCAATAGTCTCCAACATTTGCCAACTTAAGTGTTTGCTATGTTCCAATATTAACCTTCTCAATTTTAATAGGTTGCCCAATAAAAGGTAATTCAATCTCTGGACCTTCTATATCTCTTTGTCCTTTAGTTTTTGAAATGTTCACTTTCCTAGGGTCATCATCCTCATCGGCATTAATGTTATAACAACCATGTAACCGTTGAAGAGGTGCAGTCCATTCATCTTCTTCTTGTTCAAAAGGGGGAGGCACAAAGACCTTTTGTATTACAATTTTTAAAGCTTGATCTACTGTGGGGTACTGAATTTCAAATAGGAACATAGGTATAAAGTTCTAGATCATACCATACCAATCTATAGTGATTAAGCGCAATTATGCTTAAAGATACCAGTTGATAGGCATAGTATCTAAGGTGTTAATGAACTTATGTACCCACTGTTCTTTAGAAATGTTGCTCCATGCTTCCTCACAACTTCGCACATGGTCCTTAGGACAACTCTGACCTATGTATCGAACTTTGTAACCTTCAATTTGTTCTAAAAAGCACACTGTCAACAAGGTGCAACATTGTACCCACTCTGTGATGTTATTCTTGTGTGTTCCCCACCATCTAGCTGGTGTTTCTTTCAAGGCTTCATCTAGTGCCAACAACCTATGTTGTACTGGAACAATTCCTTCAAATTCAAATATAAATGTCTCTAAATTATTCAATCCATCAAATGTAGGAAGATTACTTACTTTTGTGCCAATCCAGCGAACTACCTTAGTCAATCTGGCACACCTCCATGCAGAGACTTCATACATTTTGTTCTATCAATTTTCCAATGCTTCTTCTGAATTTGACGAGCATGCACTTTCACTTCACCAAATTAGATTTGCATCTGCTACAGGATTAATATAATCATGTTGTCATGTTGTCAGTTTATAGATGTTCTCTATCTCATAGGTGCGATCTTCTTCTCTTATAGGTTATGTATATCTGCAACCTTCATTGGGATCAAGAGGTGCAATGACCCTAAGGCCATCACCTTCAAATGTCATTCTTCTCTTTTTCAAGTCAATAACAGTCAAATTGTCGAAACCCCAATCAATACCCAACAACGCAGGATAGGGATATCTATCATCAACAATCTCGATCACTTCGAAGTCTGCAAACGTCCTCACTCCATCTAAGTCTACAGGGACATGATCTAGTCTTCCAAAGGCGCTCACCGCCTGCTAATTAGCCATCCTGAGCCTAATAGGAGATTAAATCAATTTAGGTTTTCCCATCAATCCCCAAGTCTGCTTCGTCATAACATTTACTTCAAATCCCAGGTCGAGGACCACACAGTCCATGTCGTAGTCTCCAATCTGAGCACTAAGGTGCAGTTCCTTGCTTGTCCTCCTTTTTCTAGATACATTATTCACAGCTCTACTTAGCAGAGGATCTACTCTTCCAATTTCATAATGTATTATCACGTGTTGTAGTTTTTTCACAACTCTTTCATCTTTAATCAATTCAATACAGGTATACAAAAATTCCACAAGCTTGCTTGCCTCTTTTCCTTGTCTAGGTGGGGCAGAATGATCAAATGTTTGAGGCATTTGTTGGATCATGTTGTCATTGATGCCAATGGTTTGATTTATTGATGTCAAGTGATTAATTGATGTCAAAGGATCGATTGATTGATGATTGATGCAATATAATATGTATTGTCCTTGATAAGAATGCATATATGAAGATGGATAAATGAGTTGTCATTGATACATGATGAAGATGGATCGATGTGGTTTCATTAGTATATGATGCATTGTTGAAAAAATGTATAGATGACTCATTATTATCTTATCATGGTTGATAAGGTGCACAAATGGATGAACTCCAAAGTGGTCCCCTTATGGTGAAATCCCTCACGGGAAGATGCTTTGCGGATTGAGTTATCCTAGAAGAATGGTTGGAGGACCCATGCTTGTATGTGGAATAATGAGATGAAGATCAATGAATTTGTTGGTGAAACTATCCTAGAAGGATAGTGCTTGTCATGCCATTTCTGGTGGTATGTGGAATGTCACATAACTCCTCACAGTTTGAGAGTTATGGCCTTACGAAGTTGGAGGACCCTCACATGTTGGCTTGAAGCCCCAAAAGGTCAAAGAAGTCAAAGTTCTTGAAAAGAAGAAATCATTATTTAAATGATTAAGTAAAGTGACAAAGTCAAGGTGGATTATTTAAATAATAAAGAGAAGTGAAAAAATCAAGAAATGATAAAGTAAGGTGACAAAATCAAGAAGGAATATTTAAATGATAAAGTATTGGAGAACTTTCTATTTATGGAAAGTGGTTAACCCTAAAATAAGGAAAATAGGTTAAGTTACCTAGAAATGGGTTAAGTGACCTAGAGGATGAAAGTATAAATAAGAGAGAAATGGTCTCTTGCAAATCATCCTTTTTGTGGATCAATGGAGAGCTTCTTGTGAGAATATATTTTGGAGTATTGATGGAGAGCTTCTTGTGAGAGCATTTTTGGTGTGGATCTCTTGAGCATGTGTAACACCCTTTCATATTGTAATGCTCTGATATCAAACTGTAACATTCCTCGACCATCAACCCTGTGGTTGGGCCAACAGTACTGCGTGGAATAACAATCTCATACTTAATTATATATATATATATATATATATAAGACATGCATTTAAGCAAATGAAACACATTTAAACTCAGAGTAACCATAAGAATTACTGCTAACATAAATAATCCATGGTATTAACATTAATTTGTATGCACAGTAGAATACATGATAAATATAAATACACAGACATGCAGAAAAGTAATTAAAACATCATCTAGTACTTATCTTTGAAACGGTGGTAATTCCACCAACCAGGTGCAGGCCTTCCATGAACCTCCCAGCCTTAGACCACATTGCTCATCAAGCTCAGCAGTGGATCACCCCTGAGATGGGACTAAGCTCCACCCCCAAGGCAAGGAATCCTAGGCTAGGCTGAGGTTACAGGGAAAACACATAGTCACAAGGAGGGAATTTTCTCCCAGGAACCACTCATACTCACTGCCCACTGACTCTCCTTCCCCACATGCATGTTCCACCCCGGGAGCATACACCTTCTTTGTCACCTAGACAGTCCTTCGATTGCTAACCTCCCTTGCCTTGGGTTTCAGCAACAGAACAGATCAGAATTCTCTGAGCTCTGTGGCAGCTACAGGGTTCCTTCCAGGAGTTCTCTCCTTCCTCTGCGCACTCTCTCACCCGGAGAGAGTCGCTCATAGGCCCAGCAACCTGCTCTTCCAAATTCAACCACCTCTCTCACCTAGAGAGAGTGTTGTACAAACTGGCCAACAAGCCACACAGGATCAAACACTACACGTCCACCACAATCAACGGGAATCTAGACACGAACACCCAAGGGCAGCTATAGACAGGTACAATAGCATAATCAGGCTTAGCAGGGATGGGACACTTCCATTTTCTCAATATAGCAACACGGGATAGACTCGCACTCTAGATTCTTAGGGATACGTGACGAGTTTTCCATGCAAGGGTCGATTCAGACTCCATGATTTAGAACAGAGAAGGGGTGTACCATCTTTCTAGAACAACCACAGACTTTTTCTCGAAATCAACACAGGCTTCTGGTTCAGGGGATGTATGGTTCAGAAGATGCACGAGGTCTCCTGCAGAGGTCAGACTGGTTCACGCTCAGACTATCGGGTAGAATGGAGGAGGAACCCCCAACACGGCTCATCTCAGCCACTTTATTTTCATGCGCCTGGGTTGACACTTGTCACCCATGCAACTGCATGTGTTCCTTCCATTTGGAAGTTGCTTGTCCTTCCAAAAAGAACTTAGGATAAAACATATTATTCACATGTCTTTTGGAATAATATTAAAATATTATTCCCCAAGGAATTAAGCCCCTAGGCTCAACACTTAGTCCCTTTTCCCACCTTCCAACCCCTAATCCCTTTCCCACTCCATGGAAGCTTAGTCCCCCATCACTCATTCATCGTGGCCGGTCTGCACGCGGCGGTGCTTATATTTTATTAATGTTCTGCATTGATACATGTACAAAATCAGGCTCTTGGCCTTCAACACTTAGGCTCTCTGGCCTAATAATGACATAATCCCACCAGCTTATATTAACTTGGCTCACCAACCTATAAAAAAACATAATTACAATTCATTTCATAAACATGATCTATAATGAGGCTCAGCATTGGGGACATTACAACATGATTGAAGATCTATTCTGAGAGAGAGGATATCGGGAGGATATCATGGACACATTGAAGTTTCGGAAAGTCTGAGATCATGACGGCGAAATTCTCGGAATTACAGAAAAACCCTATTTTCTGGTGCGTACATGGGTTGTCTGTGTATAGGGTGCATATACGTGATTTGTATATGTACAAAGTGTGTACAGTACACGGTTTGTCTGTGTACATGGAGCAAATAGTGGATAAAATAATGGAGATTTTTGTTTGAGATGATGACAAGTTGTTGAAGAGTGAAGCAGGTTCCATATCTGCATTCTATGGGCTCAAATCTGTCACTGAGACACTAGTATGGTTACATTATTGTCTTGATGGATAGTATTGCTTCTTTTGTTGTGAATGCTTAGGGAATTCTTGGTATGGCGGTTGTGATGTGGTTTATGTTGGTTGATGGAGTGAGTAGTACTCTTGTGATTCAGTTGTGATATGATTTCTATGGTATACCAGTTGCTTATACATGACTGAGTTAACATTCATATTGATTGGTTATGGAGCATGAGTAAGCTATTGGAGAGCTTGGATGTGTTGTGACTGGCTGGTGGTCAGTTTGGACAGTGAGAGATAGAAGAGAATGATGAATTGGTTGCAGAGGATTTGAGTTGATCTTGAGAGATAAACCCTAAGAATCTCAGATGATATACACAGGTTGTAGTATTGCTTGGGCACGCATACACGCAGGTTGTACTACTGGTAGGGCATGTACATACGTGTGTTGCACTACCGACAGGTCGCATACCTGTTGCAGGTTGATATCTATTGAGGATTGTTGCCTCATCTCATTTGGTGTTGAGTGTGTAATCTGAGTCTTGCATGATAGAGTTGGTGCTCTTGTAGAGTTGTACTCTATTCAATTGTTGCTGAAAAACCCCAAGGATTGTAGTCCGTAATAAAAATAAAATTGTACATACATCTTGTGTTATTTGTGTTCCTTGTGGTGATGACTTGTTGATGATATATTGTTGATATGTGTACACATCTAACTGGTTATAAATGACAGCAATGAGTAATGAGTAAAATGTTGAATTCTAACTAATAATTTTTGTGTAAGAGGGAAGTTTTGGGGAAAAGAGCCATGCACTCATTCACCCCCCCTCTAAGTGTGGTAGGTGTGTCCAACAATTGGTGTCAGAGCGGGCCTTCACTATAGGCCTTAACAAACTTGAAGGAGATCCATAGACACACAAATGGATGATGAAATACCAATCCTTGATGAGGAAAATTATTCTACTTGGAGAATAGAGATGAGAATACATTTGAAGACAATGGGAGCAGTTATTTGAAAGGCAACCATTGGTGGATCGGTTCCCTTGAAGAACAAGTCAAAGTTTGCAGCTCAAAGGGAAGGAAAGAAGAATGATGCATTGGCTCTCAAGACCATTCTTAGTGGACTCTCAAGCCCTATCAAATAGAGCATGGGACAATGCACTTCTGCCAAGGATCTATGGCTAAAGCTAGAGGAGACATATCAAAACAAGGAAGAAGATGTTGAAGACCACTCCATCAAGATCATTAAAGTTAAAGAATCTCCAAGGACTCTTGAATGCATTATTTCTAAATGTCATCTTGAAAACATTTCAAATGAAGACAAAGAATCAAGTGATAATGGTTGCACAAAGGAAAGCAAAGAATCATGTGATGATGTTGGCAAAAAGGAATATCTTGAATGTAATTCAAATGAAGGTAAAAAATATCCAAAGACTCTTGATTGCAATGATTCAAAATGTGATGATGTTGAATGTTTCTAATCAAGTGAAGAAGAAGATCTAGAAATAGTTTGTGTGAAGTTTGATGGTAGCTATCCCATGAAAAGAATAGAAGAAGATCTATTAGAACTTCAAAAAGAAGTTGAAGAGGGTTTATATAGATATAGCAGTGATCATTATTATACACACTATAACTATCTTTCGGATAACACTAAGAAGTTTCTTAGGAGGAATAAAAGGCACATCTTGAAGTTAAAGGGAATGCTCAAAGAACAAGAAGAGAGCAATGAGACCAAATTAGAATAAAAGGAAGAAGAGATCACAAGACTAAAGAATGGAAAAGAAGATATGAATGTAGATGAAGATATTAGCAAAAGTTTTGAAACTATTGTCCATCTCAAGACCCAAATTGAAGAAGCCAAAAGGATAGAGGAACTATTGAAGAATCAAATAAAAGAAAAGGAAGAGTCATGTTGTAAGTTAGAAGCTGAAATTGTTGATCTTAGAAAGAAGGTAGAGAAGTCAAACAAATTATTGAATAGCTCAAGAATCTTGGATGAGATCTTGGAAAGTCAAAGATCACCATGTGATAAATCAGAACTTGGATACAAAGAAGAAGCTACACATGCTGAAGAAAGCACCTCAAAGAAGCATAAGGTAAGTCCATCAAAGAAGGAAGACAATGTTGCAAAGCAACCATCTACACAAGGCAAGGAAAATTTCAACAGAACAAAGCAAGGAAGACATCGAGAAGCTATCTTTGGGACACCAAAGCAAAGGTATGAAAGTATTTTTCATGGGCATTATTATTCATGCAATGAATATGGTCACAAAGATTTTGAATGTAGATGTTATGAAAGAAGATATAATGGAAGATTTCATAACACCACAAGGTGTTGGAGGTGTGATAAAGTAGGACATATTGATGTTCACTGTAATTCCATAATATGCTACAGTTGTAGTGGATTTGGCCACAAATTCTAGGAGTGTTGGAAAACAAGAAGAAAGTCCATGATGAGGACCTCACATAGCATGGTTAGAAGAAGGAATGAAATAAGGAAGGGAGACATCTTTGAAAAGATGGATGCTCAGAGCTCAAGTTCTGAGGAGCAGGAACATCTACAGAAGTGGGTAAAGAAGTCAAAGCAATCAGAACATAATGAAAGACTGAAGCAAAGCTCAAATGTGTCATCTACTGAGGCATACGCGGATGGCAGTGGTATCAGTCGCGTACATACGCAGGCTGACCTTGCATAGGTCGCGTACATACACGAGCTGTCTATGCAACAAGCCATGTATATGTGAAAAAGGCTTGGGAAAAAGGCTATGCACATGGGTTGTAGCTTGATGTGATGATATAAATCTATGATGCAGGGTCTGACATGATTTATTGCAGGTTTTGACACCGTTTGTTGTAGGTTCTCATGATTGTATATTGGATTATGTAAGGTGATGATGTAAAATAAAATCTTGGGTGCATGGCACTAACCCATGAGTATGGATTGATGCATTTTCTGTTGAACAACAATGTTGGTTATGAAAATGAAGTTATGGCATCTTGGTTATGTGATATATCTTGATGATGTATTGGAAAGCTTACTTGTTGGAAAGCTTGATGCATTTGGCATATGGATGGGCTACACATTGGGACATGTGGTTGGTGAGTTGATGATATTGTCATGTTGTACATCATTCATGATCTATAGTTGATGCATGACTGGTACGTTTCTAGTACACTGGTAGAGGCACCTACTAGCAGGTTGATTGGCACATGTTTTATGGAGGATTTGGCATACATGTATGGAATTCATCATTTTGTGGTGTTGGTGCATGATGATGTACATGTTTTGGTACACTCATATATGGCATATGCTTGATGATACTACACCATTGGTATTACTTGATTAGCACAACAATTGGTATTTTTTTATGATACTTGGTTCATGATGGAGACATATCATGAGTGATATGACACATTGTTTGGCATGTTGGCATATGCACATGGTTGGCATATGGGTAGATGCACATGGTTGGCATATTGGTAGATGCACATGTTGGCATGTTGATAGAGGCATATGATTGATACATTCCATGGATGATATCTTTTGGCACATTGCATGATGTTGATGTGCATGGTTGATGTACATAGGGGTTGTACATGATGAGCACACATTTTTGTACATGATGTACTTGGTTGATATTTTTCTCATGATTATCTATTTCATTATTGACATATCTTTTGTTTCATGATGTATGGTATGGCACAAGTTTGATGCATGAACAGGTCCAAGGATCGTTATATGGTAGCACAATGTTCATATTGCAGAAAAGATAGGGGAGACATACCCATAGGGGGGTCATTCTTCTTCCCATGATTCGAGGAGGAGATATTTATCAGATGCATACCTAGAAAAGAGCCCTATATTTGAAGAAAGAGCGCAAAATCATAATTCCAGGGGGAGCGATGGTCAGGGGGAGTATGTTCGATGTATCTTCAACATTACATAAGAGTGATATCCCTTGTTCAAAATGGGAGATTTATTCAGAGGAAGATCAAAGGCACTCAGATAGGGGGAGCAGCCCCAAGAGGAGAATGGCCCTTTTCCATTGATGTCAAAGGGGGAGAGATAATCACATTGATGTGATTCATGTTTATTTATGGAGAGAGATAATCACATTGACTATTGATGTAGAGCATGCATTATCTACATGTTGACATCAATAATTGGTAATTGGTGTTGACATCAATGTTGGTATTGCCATCAATGCCAAAAGGGGAGATTGTTGGATCATGTTTTCATTGACGTCAATGGTTTGATTGATTGATGTCAAGTGATTGAATGAGGGCAAAGGATTGATTGATTGATGATTGATGCAATATAATATGTATTTTCCTTGATAAGAATGCATAGATGAAGATGGATCAATGAGTTGTCATTGATACATGATGAAGATGGATCGATGTGGTTTCATTAGTATATGATGCATTGTTGAAAAAATGTATAGATGACTCATTATTATCTTATCATGATTGATAAGGTGCACAAATGGATGAACTCCAAAGTGGTCCCCTTGTGGTGAAAGCCCTCACGGGAAGACTCTTTGCGGATTGAGTTATCCTAGAAGAATGGTTGGAGGACCCATGCTTGTATGTGGAATAATGAGATGAAGATCAATGAATTTGTTGGTGAAACTATCCTAGATGGATAGTGCTTGTCATGCCATTTATGGTGGTATGTGGAATGTCACATAACTCCACACGGTTTGAGAGTTACGGCCTTACGAAGTTGGAGGACCCTCACATGTTGGCTTGAAGCCCCAAAAGGTCAAAGAAGTCAAAGTTCTTGAAAAGAAGAAATCATTATTTAAATGATAAAGTAAACTGACAAAGTCAAGGTGGATTATTTAAATAATAAAGAGAAGTGACAAAATCAAGAAATGATAAAGTAAGGTGACAAAATCAAGAAGGAATATTTAAATGATAAAGTATTGGAGAACTTTCTATTTATGGAAAGTGGTTAATCCTAAAATAAGGAAAATAGGTTAAGTGACCTAGAGGATGAAAGTATAAATAAGATAGCAATGGTCTCTTGCAAAACATCCTTTTTGTGGATCAATGGAGAGCTTCTTGTGAGAATATCTTTTGGAGTATTGATGGAGAGCTTCTTGTGAGAGAATTTTTGGTGTGGATCTCTTGAGCATGATTGAAGATCTATTCTGAGAGAGAGGATATCGGGAGGATGTCATGGACGCATTGAAGTTTCGGCAAGTCTGAGATCATGATGGTGAAATTCTCGGAATTACAGAAAAACCCTATTTTATGGTGCGTACGTGGGTTGTCTGTGTATAGGGTGCGTATACGCGAGTTGTCTGTGTACATGGTGCGTACGTGGGTTGTCTGTGTATAGGGTGCGTATACGTGAGTTGTCTGTGTACATGGTGCGTACATGGGTTGTCTGTGTATAGGGTGCGTATACGTGAGCTGTCTGTGTACAAGGTCCGTACAATACGTGGGTTGTCTGTGTACAGGGAGCGTACAGTGGATAAAATAATGGATATTTGTGGTTGAGTTGATGACAATTTGTTGAAGACTAAAGCAGGTTCCAGATCTACATTCTATGGGCTCATATCTGTCACTGAGACACTGGTATGGTTACATTATTGTCTTGGTGGATAATATTGCTTGTTGTGTTGTGAATGCTTAGGGCATTCTTGGTATGTCTATTGTGATGTGGTTTATGTTGGTTGATGGAGTGAGCAGTACTCTTGTGATTTAGTTGTGATATGATTGCTATGGTATACTATTTGCTTATACATGATTGAGTTAGCATTCATATTGATTGGTTGTGGAGCATGAGTAAGCTATTGGAGAGCTTGGATGTGTTGTGACTGGTTGGTGGTCAGTTTGGATAGTGAGAGACATAAGATAATGATGAATTGGTTATAGAGGATCTGAGTTGATCTTGAGAGATAAACCCTAAGAAGCTCAGATGATATACGCAGGCTGTAGTACTGCTTGGGCGTGTATACACGTGGGTTGTACTACCAGTAGGGCGTGTACATACGTGTGTTGCACTACTGATAGGTCACATACCTATTGCAGATTGATATCTGTTGAGGATTTTTGCCTCATCTCAGTTGGTGCTCAGTGTGTAAGTTGAGTCTTGCATGATAGAGTTGGTGCTCTTGTAGAGTTGTACTCTATTCAGTTGTTGTTGAAAAACCCCAAGGATTTTAGTCTGTAATAAAAATAAAATTGTACATACATCTTGTGTTCTTTGTGTTCCTTGTGGTGATGAATTGTTGATGATATATTGCTAATATATTTTGTTGATATGTGTTCACATCTAACTAGTTATAAATGACAACAATGAGTAATGAGTAAAATGTTGAATGCTAACTAATGAGTTTTGTGAAAGAGGGAAGTTTTGGGAAAAAGAGCCCCACACTCATTCACTCCCCCTCTAAGTGTGGTAGGTGTGTCCAACAACATTTCACATTCCCTTACTTATGATTGTGCCCTAGATTAAGAAGCTTGTTCACCTACAAACTCTCTTCTTGCTTCTTCAAAAGTCTGCTTTTCTTTCCTTGGATCAAACAATGACACCTTCTCTGAAGCTCTTCTGATCCATGATCCATCTGTAGTATTTCTTGGAGTCACCCTATCTTCTCATGTGACAAAGCCTCCTCTAGTAATAACAATGACTCTGGGTTCCTCATCGCAAGGTTCAACTGATATTTTTTGGACTTGTTGGTTTCCACTTCGTCTTTCCTGAAGTTTAGCTACCAATACTGGACAGTCTTCAATTACATGGTCAAATGAATTACAGTAGCTGCAGGTAGTACAAGGGTTCTGAAAATCCCTTCCAAAATGACCTGGTTGGGCACAATTATAGCAAATAATCTGACCTCGACCTCAACCCATGCCTCCTCCTCATCCTCTTCCTCTGAACTCACTGCGAGGGTTGAAGCTTTCCCTTCCTGGGGAATTGAACTGCACAACATTCCCTTCTGGATGTAATTCTCCTTGAATTCTATATGCATCCCTTGACCTTTCATGCATGAAGTCATAATCCCTATAGTCCTTCTCATCATGCCCCATAGATATACAAAATGTATAATAAATATTAGTGGGTGTCTGGACATATTTCTGCATATAATAACATTCACCAAGCCGATGTTGTTCGTCTGGAATCTAAAAACTTAAACGGACTATCAAGGTCTTAAACCTCTGATCAAATTCCCAAATAGGTTCAGTCACCTTCTGCTTGATTTCCTTCAACTATGTAATGCACTACGAGTCCGACTTAGGCTTCTTGAACTCTGCACTCAACGCAGTCTTAATTTCATTCAGCGCTTTAGGCTGTACATATGTTGTAACAAACTTCATATACCAGCTCAATGCATGGTCCCTAAAGGTAGTACTAAACTGAGCTCTCTTAACAGCTTCGTCGGTGACTTGCTTATTGCTCCATACAGCTTCGCATAAGAACTAGTGCTTGTCAGGATCCTCAGCTCCATCTCCTCTAAAAATAGGTAACCTCATTTAATCTACCATTGATTTTCCTTGGTTTCTCGACTAAGTCTGTACTAAATTGCTAGTGACGGTACTCTGAGTGCTCTGATTACTTTGGTTACTCTGGTTACTTGGTGTTGCTAAAACAACAGGAGGAGTAGCAATAATTACTTCAACAGTAGGTGCAGTACCTGAAGTTCTTGGTTCTTCTCAGCGAGGTTCTTCAGTCTCTACTTCCTCTTCCCTTGTGAATTCTGAATACTCTTTGTCTGATCGCTCTAATTCTTCTCCACTTTAGGATCATTCATTTTGTGCTAATGGCCTATAACTCTGCTTAAACATGTTCGCAAGAGGAATTTTTTTGAATGATCTCCCACTGCGCATGTGTCCAACCTCTGTGTCACTATCGTTGTCTAAATTCCTGAACATTAGCTTTAAAATCCAACTAATTACTGTATCTTCAAGATATTCTTATCATGCAATAACATCTTAATCTTCAACTTCAAAAAGTGTAAAAAATTTCCTCTAGGTCCCTTGAAGAAATACCTCTCTGCTTTACTATATGATTCCACTCTGTCAATAGAAAATTCAGTAATTCACCCTCCAATAGTGTTGTCAAACCAGAGATCCATTGCCCTTGACACAAAGTTATCAACTTTCTTGATTTTCTTAATCAACATCGATGTCCAAGCCACAGGTGGTCTAGATCGAATTTCAAACGCAGTGTCTGCTAGTCTGGCTAACCACTCGTACAACTCTTGATGAACTCCTACAAAGAAAATCTTGTGCACATCAGTAAAGATGTACCTTCCCAACCAGTCTTCTATACTAATTCTAGGGTTCTTATTCTGAGCTTCAGCGAAGTCCCTTTCTTGTTCTTCTACCCACTTCTGAATTTTTGTCTTCGATGGAAACCACCTTGACATTCCCTCAAGAAGATCCTGGTCCCGACAACGGAACCACTTGTTGGCATTAGGGCAGACCCAGGGTTCAACTCTAACAACGCACCAACAAACCCTAACTACTGGCCCTTATGGAAACACATGCGAAGAAGATGAAGTCTCACCCGAAGTAGCAATAGGGGGGTTGCAGGACACATGTGTCTACAACCAGAGGAAATGCAAGATGATTCCAAAACAAAAACTCAAAATAGCCTAGAGATTCTTAACAATATTATGCTTAACTTCTTATCTTCGACAAGAAAAATAACAATGCATTAACAGTATAAAAGGTAGTAAATAACAAAGCATCAAACACATGGAACAACAAGATTTTATGTGGTTAACCCTCTCCCTAGGGCTACATCCATAGAACTGTGTTTATTGATAGAATAGATGAAGATATACAGTTCTATCTGTGCACTTAGTTGCAGATCCTTCTCTCTCTTCCTCTTTATTTCCTATCCCTGCACACTTAGCTGCAAATTCGATCTTCGCACCCAATTGAAGACCCAAAATACAAGAATACCCTAAAACATAACACTCTTACATCTCAACACCATTATCGCATCCCCTCTCAACTCTTCTAGACCTCTATTTATACATTTCATGACTCTTAGAAAACCATGGATCGAAGCCCAGGTGCTAAAACCCTAGGTCCACATAACCATCATTTTAAGGACTTCGTTGACATGTTCTTCCTTTTTCTCTATGAGGTGCTCCAAAGCACCCATTAGTGTCTTCTTCCTCTTGTTTATTTGTCCACGATCTATCTTCTTTGATGCATTGTCTTCCTTGATCTTCTCTTTCAACGACTTGATTTTCTTTACTTCATTCCTTATTTTATGCTTCTTTAACCACTTCGACCCTTCCTCAGTTTGTGTGCCTTCCGCGCACTTCATACTTTGTCTTTCTTCTTCCTTAATCTTCGCTTTCTTCCTTAATACATGACCAAGGGCCAACATGAACCTAACCACCTGGGTAGTGTCCCGATAGTATTCCACCTGATATATGATATGCACCAACTCTTCTCTCATGTAATCGGCTTCTCGTTCATCCTCTCTTTCCATGTCTATAGTGGCACTAGATATATCCATACTTACCCCTAATAACTCACTTACCCTGGATTATCTTGCATCTAACAAGGTTTCTTCCGTGGTGATCATTATTGCGTTGTCCAAAGTAATTCTCCTCTTTTTCCCAGTTCTCTTCACAACTAATTATTTTTTTCTGTCATAAGAAATGACTTGAACATTGACTACTGCATCCACCGGATCTGGGATTGGTTGGTCCCCCCATGAGAGGGAATTTCCTAAACTGCATGGTGTACGAAAATTCTCAAGTATCGTTTCTTTGCCTTTGCTAACTTCAAGCTTCTCATGATTGGTTCCTTTATATTGTTCTTGAGTCATTTGAGACTTCCCACTAGATCCTATCAACCCCATCTTTGTCCTAATAAATGAATCTCTAATTTGTTCCGCACTTGGGGCCTTAGCCATGATCTATATTGTTGTGTTTTCGGCTGGTATTGATGACCCTGGGAGTGTGTAATGTGTTGAAGGCTCCGTTCTGATTTCCTCAAGTGCTTTGTTACTTTTGAGCCCATCGTACTCTATGCCTTTGTTGGTGTTACCTCCTGATGAATCTTCAACATTTGGGTTTCCTTGATCCTTTCCTTTCATTGGTGCATCACTTCTCCCGATGGCATCTTTTTTATCATTCTCATTTTTATCTCCTAGTTCAGTGTGGCCTTTGAAGTTGCTTCCCTCTTTATCCAGTGGTTGTGTTGTTCAGTTTGGGGTGCTATGATCCCTTTCAAGTATATCCAGCTTTGTTTCCTCGCCTAAATACTTTGGTCCTTGGGACGTCGTATCTAACACCTTTTTTACTTATTTATTTACAATAGGCAGTGAAGTGTCTACCTCCTCGTTGTTACTATATATTGTGATCAAGTCAACGATGACAGGGGGTACTTGTCTCGGGACATTCGAAAAAAAAAGTTGGCTTAGTTCCTGTTCCTCCTATCAATTTTCACCTTGAAGTTTGTTGTGGACTGTATTCCTCCATTGAGGTGTTCTCGGGGGTTTCCTTCTCCTCTTGTCTTCTGAGGGTGACTGTAGTTATTAACACGAATGAAAATTCCTACACTATGACAGTTTTCCTTTGCAATTGTATCATCTTTCCAGCTTCCTCTAAGAGCCTTTGTGCCTCTGATCTATCCATTGTTTGTTCTATACCTTCTTGTTGAGCTTGTGCCACTACAACTGCCCCTACTACCTGCTCTAGAAAGTCTAATTTTTCATTCCCAAACAGGGCCATGAACCTGACCATGTCTAGTTTTTCTTTCCTCTGTAAAACTTCATCCCATTTTGTGGCATTCTCTGTGAAGATGTCATCTTCAAAATCTCCATGTGGGGAAAACCAATGAGACACCACCTGACTAGCATGCTTAACCACCAATGCCCCAGGGTCATGTTTCCTGTATCTCCTAGTGGAAAACCTGTACTCTATCTAACTTTGAGCTTCTTATCTGGCCTGTGTAGTGTCCTTCACGAAATGGTAGCCCACATAAAACCCACATGGAATAAATATTCTCTTTTCATCCTTTACCAGAGATGCATTGAACCCTTGCAGTATGGTCTAGTAACAGATTTCTCCTAACACTAGCTTGTCGGGTACGTGGATTGGAAATAAGTATGGTGCTCTGATGGCTTTGAAAATTCTGATATATATTCTTCTTTTCGCTAAGTACCAATGCCCAATCTTGGCTACTACTTTCCTAGATGATTTAGAGAGTCTTGGGCAGTCTTGTTTAAAAAATAAATAATATACTCGAGCTATGAAGCCATCACAAATTAAAGAAATTGATATTTTGTACCTGTTCTCCCACATGATTCTAACGTAAACATGTATAGGCACTTCATAAATATGTCATATTAGGTTCATAGCAAGGAAAACATTCATAGCGCATATTGTATCCAGGAGATAAGATGCCATGTAGAATGCAAGGGTTTCTCCAGGTTTTGGGTTTTGCGCTTCCTCTATCTTGGTGCTCAATTGTTTCGAGATAATAGCTCCCCAGTTAAAAGTGCTTCCAAATTTAGCAATTGTATGATCCAGAAGCATTTAGGATTCAGATAACCTAGAGCAATCATTTTCTCTGTATAAACAACAGATCAAGGCCATCAGGAAAATGTAGGGTTCTCGGAGGTTCGTTGTGTTGTAACATCTCGAGGCCCGATTCACAAATTTCCTATCCTCCCTCCACCGTGATGCTAACAATTGACCGATATTATGGCACTCATAGAATGCCACAGGAAAATCCTTGTTCAAACTGACTTCAACATCCTTGAGTTTATAATACATGCTTACCTCTGTCGGCAAGAATACACCTATACATTCTCCATCTTGGTTATTTAACAAGAATTTATTTGCATCGACATGATGAATGATACACTCTAAGATAACAACACATGGCAAGACGAGTGTCTTGGCTGCTACTACATACAACGAAGAACGCATGTTGTTCTGGAAGACATGGTCATCTAATTCCCTCACCTTCGGGTCGTTGTGAGGTGTAAACTCTGGAAAATATTCATACTAGATTTTGTTGTATAAATAAAGCAAGGAAGGCGACATTACCTTGGATGTTAAGTTATTATTTGTATCTTTGAAGAGAAAATGTGGGTTTGTTAGATTCTTTTGTGACATTCTGATTACTGACTCTGCTTTTTGGGAAAAATCAAGCTTCTTAACAGTCAAGTTGGATGTCTCTCCAATTTGCTAACTTCCTCCTTTTGGGGTCTTTGGTAATCGACGAGTCATTGGTTGTTCGGGTGACATATTTCCTACAAATGCAACAGTTTAAATAAATATTCTCTAAATCACAAAAACTTGGAGACAATTAGGCTAAATACCTTCGTGCAATGATTTTCCCAAGTCAAATACCTACCAGCCCGGACCCTCGTGATAAACACAATACAACTCAGTTCGTAAGCGCCACTAGATCAATCGTGAGTTGTTAAGCGAAACAAAGTAGTTATGTGCAAATTATGAAATCATTCAAATACATTCGAATAAATAATAGTTAGTCTTTACACCCAAAATCATTATGTTTTAGTACAAGGAATCTATTGTAGATTTTCATTAATTCCACCTATCGTTTGCGCAGGTTTTCAAAGTAAAAGCTATGCACAAATTGACAGCACGAAGATATGTTGGTATGATTCATTAGGGATTTCAAAAAATCATTAATTGGCGTGCATTTGAGATCGAGAATTAGACACTTGAACTATTTGAGGCTTTTGGGACCAATTCGTGTCTAAATTCGTTGATCTGAAAGAGATGACAACATGAAGCTTTTGCACATGTGATTGGATCAGGATATTGACGTGGTATATATTGACCAGCGAGAAACATAGGGATGTGCATGAAACAAAGATCTAAAGATGGATGGTCCTGATAAATTCAAAGATCTTTGACAAAACCCATCGGATGAATCAGATTTCTTATTGGTGAGTATTGATCGGGCCTTGGTGGGTTGGAGGGCATACAATAAAGGATATGTTTTGTTGCCTTCTTGATTGGTCGATGCCGGTATCTATCATCGTTCAGTGCAAACCTCATTGTCAGCGCCAATTCCTGGGTGTCAGTTCCTGATGTTAATCGACATCAACGACTACCTCTTGGACTCAACAATGGGTGTTTTGTCAACTAACATCACCGACACCCAATTTTGATCAGCATCGACACCTTTACGACTGAGTAGTGCCCTTGCAAAACTAGTATCTGAATCGGTCGACACCCGATGTTAATCGACGTCGGCGTTCTCGAGACTGTGCCACACTATTTGACACATAGATTGATTTTACCGACACCCGATGTTGATTGACATTGGCATTTCAGAGCAACAACCTTCGGGTATCAGAGAACTTTACTTTCAATAATGATTTTTTGAAGAATTTTTGGATTTGTAGATGCAATTCAAACCATACAAACAATGAAGAATATCGGAAAAACAATAAAGATGCAACTATGTAAAAAATCAATTGAAACAATGCAAACGACAAAAAGAGAAGTGGTACCCAAAATTTGGAAATTTTTAAAGGTATGTTGAGTGCTCAACAGACTCTTAGAGGATGAATCTTGTAAAGAAAACAATCTTGATTTACTTGGCATTGCCCGTCATATCCGTCTTCCTCGTGATCATTCTGAAGGAAGTGAGAAACATGATTCAGGGGATGATGTATATTCATGTGATTTTTGTTTTGAGGACAAGGTAGAAGATTTTTTTGCCAATACCCACCAGCCCGAAAATATTGTTTGCCTAAACGAATCTATCAATAAAGATATCCAAGTCGAACATATATGCTTTGATAATAAAGAACATGATATGCAAACCCAAACTCATTGTTTTGATGATGATTTGACCAACCAACCCATCTCTCACCTTCCAAATACCAGCATTCTTGAACCTCCTAGACAAATCCAATCCCAAGATCATAGTTTGCCTCAAATATTTCATTCATGTGCATGCAATGAAGAAGTTGACTATGTAAATAAAGGTAATGTTGACCTCTGTGATCCACTCTATAAAGTCGTTTATGATGACGAATGGTCAAATCAAATTGATGAGGATTCTTTTGATTTTATTAATATACAAGATCATTTTCCTTTTAAAGATCCCCTTAAGGTTAATCAAGATCTTGAATCGAATAATGCTTATTCAAATCCATTGTTTAAATCATCAAAAGAAATCGAGGGGTGCAACTCTAATATGCATACTCCTCTTATGTGCACTCTTACATTTGATGACAATGATAAGTTCAAGAATATTCCTATGCTTTTTCCTTTATATGAGTCTTCTTTGCATTATCATGACCCTTTTTTTGATGAGAAGATTAAAAAAGATGGCATGTTTGATGAGTGCATTGACCATATCTTCGATATTCAAGCCTTGAATCATAAATCTAAAGTCCTTTATCCAATTGATACCTTCAATTTAAAATGCAAAAGTCATCTTGTTGGTTGGCACGTCTTGGAAGGTGGTAATCATTTATTTTGGGTTTTGATAGGTCATTTTTCATCGCCTAATGCATCTATTAGTTGGCATGTTGGTGTGCTTTCCTTTCGTAAAATCTTCCCAGTCGTGAGCACTGCATGAAAATTAGATGATGTGTTCCTTTATGCTAAGTGTCATCCTACTTGAGTCCCAATTGATGCTCTTCTCTTCCCATGTACATAAATAAAATATATATTTAAATAAATAAGACAAAAAAATTGTCGAAGGGCTAGATTAAATCAGGTTTGTTTTGCATTTATTTAGTTTATGTTCAGTGTTTCTTGTATATACTTCTTTCGGTTTGTTTATACTTACTCTCGCTTGCATTGTTTTTTTCTGTTTTTTTGTTTTCTGGTTTGCCATTTTTGTCGAGTTAGAGTCAGCTGGATCAATCAAGTTGCTAGAAAGATCATTTGTTTGCAAAATGTTGTTTTTCAGTTCTGAAGTAATAAAACACACAACAGAGATATTGTGATTCTCTTTTCATTTTAATGATGATTGAAATAGTTACTTGTACCTTCAGTTGTATACTTTGCCAGAAGCTTGATGGTCACGACTCTTTCCCTTTTCTTCTTTCCCTTTCTACCCTCCATATTGTTTTCAAATAAGAGCATATCAGAAGAAAAAAATTGTAAGATTTTTGCAACAAATCTTAAGTTTCAATAAAAGTTGTATACCCAAGTGAATACTTATTGTCCCTATATTTTTTATACTAACAGGACCAAACCCCCTCATGTGTATCACTTTTCATGAATTTCTCCATGAAGTCCCATTTCATATATCATTTAAATTTCCATTCTTATTCCCCCTGTTGTATAATTTTACATACTCAAGCAGTATTGATCTACTTCTCAATTACATTTAGCCATCATCAATTACCCTATTGTCCACTCCTTCTTGTTACCCTCTGGAGTAGCCAGTTGTTGACGCAAAAATGCGCAAGTAGATCCTGCATGCAAAGAATTGCATTGCACCCTATATTTTAATTTTTATTAATATAAATAGTAGCTATAGGTGGGATCCCTTCAAGAGAAACTATACTAAGTTGGTTTTTGTCTCCTCCTAAAAAGTTGTTGTCTGCAACAATAGCATGAAAAGCATGACATGATTACATCTTGGAATCTTATTTTTGTTACACATGCATGAATGATCCTTAGAACAAATAATTGTGATTTTCCTTATGCTTTTGTTGCAACAAGTATATCATTGCCATGTTAAAAGAAAGGAGAAAAGGCCTATATATATGCTAATCTGGATTGCAAAAGTTCAAAACTTGTTACTATATGGGGTTTTAAAATGTTTCAGAAGGATGGTTTAGTTATTATTGTATGCATATGTATAATATTAGAAGTAATCTTTCATATCAACATGCAATATCATTCATTCGAACCATTGGTATATGAGTATGGATGAAGTTGACATTTGATAAGGGTTATCATATGGCAACGTTGTTTGTAATATGTTGGTTGATTGTTTTAAAGGTTCGACACTAGGTTGGCATATCGAATATGGTATAAGCCTGAATTATTGATTTATTTGCATATGTGGTGGATATTGGAAATCTGACTTGACACTTCATGGCTTTATTGTTTAACATGTGATCACAAGTTCTAGCTATACAATTGGCAAGATTTGGTGTTTGAAGCGACGTGAATTGAATGCAAGTTAATGAACTCTCTATAGGGTTCTATCTCCTGAGGTTTACCACCTTTCACGCATATTGGTTTTGTTAAGAACTCTCTGCTACTGGTAGTCAAGGGTTTATGTTTGAAGCTTCGTTTGGTGGTTAAATAATTATCTCAGACCACTCTCTTGTGATTAGTTAAGAAACTTGAAAATGTATGGCCATTTTTTACTCTTCTGGCATGAAAAGAATTACTCTGCTATGATAATTTAGAATGTTGGATCTAATTTGGTTGCACCCTACGTGTATGTGAAAAGTGTGACTCTGTATTGGTCTTGAGATGAACAAAATCGTGAATAATTTGCTCTTAGTTTGCAAAGAATCGATATTGAGTTCTTGGGATGTTTGTCATCATTAGTAAACGAATAAATCTTGACCAACTTTTTGGTTTTGTTTTGGGTATAAAGTTATAAATGATACACAATCTCAGTTTGCATGGAAAATGTAGATATTGTATGCAAAACTCATCTGTGAATGTAATTTAGCTCGACAATGATTCATGCCCATTTGGGTCTATATGGTTAAAGTTTCATCATTTGTGGGTCATGATTCCTATACTCTGAAATTGGTTTTAAGGGATGTTTAGGGTTTGCACTCGACCCAAAATTGTTGTCTCTATATGTTGTTAATATACAGGTTCATAGAAGAGTATAGGAGAAAATGTTGTTATGTATAATTTGAAGGACAACTCAAGCAATATATGTTGGTTTTACTCCCTTAAATCCTCTCATTCTTCACCCCTTGATTGTCAACATCTTTCAAGCTCTGTTTATTGCACTCAAACCTTTCAATGAAGGAGCTATAAGCGATAGTAACGAAAATGAGTTGAAATGAAATACTGAAAAACCCTATGTGCTTTGGGTGAATTCGTAAACAACGACTTATCTACATTGCATTGCTTTGGATTGTGGTTTGGGGTAAATAATAGTCACGATAGGAATCGAGTTTCAACTATATTGTTCAAATGGATTTAGATTCAACTCTCTTCATTTGTATCCACCCAGAATTATTATTCAAAATTTATTCAAAGGTTTTGTGTATGATAGCAAAAGTAAACCCTTTTTTGGCTCAGATAAGACTTTTGGCAAAGCATAAATAAAATATTCCAATGGCAGTGTCACAAGGGAAATGTTTTGTTAGCTTCAAGTTTCATTATACTCATCCTCGCTCTTATCTTGAGTCAAGTGTCATCATTAGTTTTCTCTGGTTATTATATTCAAACTCTGCAGCAACAGATGATGTGTCAAACGATAAATGTTTATGATGGATTTTGAGGTTGTGTGTATGGATTTATTGAGCAGATTATTTTTTTGATATTCATTGAGGTTTTTTTTTAAATGGACAAATATAGCTATAAAATATTCTATAAGGAGAAACAAGATTCATATTGGATAGTGAACAGTGTCATAAGATCTTGACTCAATTTATTACATAATATTTAGATTGGAACATTAACCACTTCATTCCTGTTGTGGTGGGAAATCCCTCTACGGACTAGCATTTAGGGTTATATTATGCATGCAGATAAGACTGAAAGAATCCTACTTTCTACCATCGTCCCAGACCTAATCCCCATTTCTTTTAAGAAAATACATGGTTAAACGAACATACCTTGTTCTGGACGTTCGATGTCAATCCTTCTTCACGCTTGATCGCTTGTTAGCAGCTATCCTCCCAAGACTGACCTGCATACAAAACAAGCAACAAACTCTACATGCATTTGTTCTACAGATTAATGGGTTAGAGATTCAAACATATATTCACTAAACTATGAAGAACTCATATAGTGGGATGGGAAAATCATTTATTTATTAATAACTTTAATGAATCAACTGACAATGTCGAGACCGGCCACCGCTCCGCGAACCTGATCCTGGGATCCTCTTCAAATGTCCTCCAACTTCTTTGCTCTGTATCTCTCTTTGCACAAGGATGGCTAAAGGGTTGGGACAATGGGAATGTGCAATTGGGTATAGTTTCTCTACTATCATTCTCCTCCTTCAAATGGGACCCCTACCCCTTCTTTTATAGGCTAGAAGGAGCTAGGTATTTGGTCGAACCCTCGGCCATGCATGGCTAGGAGTTTCAGTTAAATCACCCAAAGTTGTGTGTTCCATCGCAACTTTCCTTTTTTCATGCTTTTGTAGGTACACGCAGGCTATTTTAGGTCATCTAGTGTGTACACGCGGGTAGTAATGGAGTAGGGAGTGTGGGCCCTTATAAAAGAGGTTTTTTAAAGAGTTGTTCAGCAATATTTTGGCAAAGAAGGAATCTAAGATGGCCTGATGCCAGGTAAGAATGTCTGGTGCAAATTAGGGTTATAACAGATGCCCCCTAATGTGTGAGGTCGGAAGAGCATCTAATGGTTGAAATACATTAACAATCTTCACTGATGTGCTGAACAATTGAGCCCAGGGATCAGGAACCAGGAGGCGTCGTCTACAAAATAACAATTGTCTCACCGAGGCGGGCATACCCATGCTCGAGATAAGCTAGAATCATGGCTACCAATCAAATAAACTGTAGATCCATGTCTTATAACTCTATAAAGAGTAGCCGCGAACAATACATATTGGAGCTACATCTTGAAATCAAAAAGATATACATCTAAAGTACCCATCTTCTAGAAGCTGATATAGCTTGATGGCTGGAGATGAGGTCTTCAGAGCTCGAGCAACAACTTCAAAATCTTCAAAACTCAAGGTAGGAGTGTAATATGAGTGTACGAATACACTACCCAGAGGTATTCGATGGCTCATCGATCATGGACTAGATAATCTTGATGATCAGACTAAAGGCTTCATTGATTTCGAACTAGGACTTGATTGGACATTCAGGATGGTTAGGTATGAGGGCAAGAGACAAACTGCAGAGGGGCCGACTCAGGCTTGGTGACAAAATTCCCTTGGAAAACGGCATGACAAATGATGAGACTCGGGCAGCATGGCATTAACAAAAGTTTACGAGGCAGGAGGCAACACAAACTCTCCATATGTTTGGAAGAATAACCAAACAGAGGAGGACACAGCTCTATGTAGCGAGAAAAGCCTCCTAAGGTCATATTAAATCCCAGAGTTTGATGAACAAACGGACAGATGTGCTTTATCCAAGGGCGACTCATTATGCTGCCAATAAAGAAAATACTTTTCCCTTTCTCTTTTTGGGGTATATTTGATTTTTTTTTGTCTTTTTCAATAATTTTGGAAAACAAAATAAAAGAATGTTACGTTACAAAGGAGAATTGAGTGTCGCAAACATACTAGTTCCAAGTGCACAAAACACAGGGATGTTCAGGGCAAAGATAAATATGCAAGAAAAGGACACTCGAGAAAAATTCTCCAGGGGCCAAAGGTGTCAAGATGCAGAGGCAAAATGCTACAGGGCTTGTGTATAAGGCATGCTTCAGATGGTGCAATTGAGAGCAACATGGAGCTGACATTAGGCCAAAGACGTGGGTATGCAAATGTGATTAACAAAACACACAATGGTAACGTCCTTCAATGTAAGTTTAACAAGCCCAGAGAAGGTAAGCTCAACGGTTTTTCATATTTAGAGAGTCTAAAAAAATGTAAAAGGAGACTCCATTGGGGTACCTTTTTCGAAGGTAGTCTAGTCGGTTCGAAAAAGGGGTAAACTAGCATAGACAAGATGTCTATTCAAAACCATTTTAACGAGTGTGATAAGGACAAGATCACTCGGCCATTTTTTCATTTTTAAGGAGTCTAAAAAAAGCTTAACTATGGACTCCGTCGAAAATTTTCGTCTGGACCATTTTAACGAGTGTGAAAGAATAAGGTCACTCGGTGATCTTTTCAATTTTAGGGAGTCTGAAAAGAGCTTAACTATGGACTCTAAGGGGGTTCCTTTTTCGTAAGTTTAGTCCCACAGGCCCGAAAAAGGGGTAAAATTATACCTGAGGGTACTCTTCTAGAGAACTGGAGTTCAATAGAGTATACCGTTGTTCATACAGTTGACCGTCCGGACCAAAAAAGGGGTAAACTACCACTGGACAGACGTGACTTCAAATTTCATTTTAACGAGCGTAAAAGGCCACAAGATCGCTCGACAATATTTTCATGTTTAGAGGTTCTGAAAAGGGCTTAAAAGAAGACCCGTTATGTCTTTGGGGAGTCCCGAGGGTGAGGTCAAGAGTGAAAAAGGATCATGCAAATGAGGCTCAAACTCGTAATCATGAAAAATACAAGGACTCTCGAGCCTACAGTGATTAGAGACAGCATGGACATCATAATGCAACCAGGATCTACCTAGGGCATCCATGTTTCGGTAAGTTCTACCACCAACTTGCGACACTTCTAAAGCAGCAATGATGGTTCTGTGTCGCAACTTGATGGGATCGATCCTATGGCAAAGGGAAAAAGACAACGAGATACAAAAGTCATGGTAGAAACCTAACCTACATGCTCAAGTTGATCATCTGAGATTTTTCCATGAATCGTCAAAAGTATCCCAAAACTTCAAAAAATTGCCCCGATACCCGATCATACCCCTCCCATGCAACTCCTAAATCACTCTAAATGGTTTTTGGTTTAAATAAAATGATAAGGGAGGCCAAAAAAATGACAAAAAGAGGCCAAAAATTCTATAAATAGAAGTTGGCAGCTCATTATCACCATTGCTAATTTGGAAATTGACTCTGGAGCCAAAAGACCCCCTTTGATAAAAGTGGTGATTTCGGGAGCTACAATGGACGAAACGAACTTCTGTTTGGACCAAGTAAGTACAAACTCTCCTATCTTGCAATTTAAATATTTACTTTTTCTTTAGGTTCCATTTTTTTGGGGGGCATCGACCTTCAAAAGGTCGGCCCTAGGTCCACACAGGATGTCTCAGGACAGGCTGCGTGTACATTCAGGCAGAGTAAACCCTACATGCGTGTACACGCAACTGTCATCATTACAGCCCGCATGGACCCCCTTATTGAATGAAAAAAGTTTAAAAAACAAGGGTTAACCCTCCTGAACCTTGGTGTTTTGCAGGATGTATGTTCACTAGAGAGAAAGAGAACATGAGGAGGTTAGTGAGTTGGTCGTGGAAGACCCCAATGCTTTGGTTGCCTTGATGATGTTGTGGGTTACTCAAGTTCTTCTTATGTCCTTTTATGCGGGCACAACCTAGGCTACTGAATGCCTTAGTTGACTACTGGCATCTGGATGCAGAGGCATTCATGTTAGAGGGGCAGTCACTGGTGCCCACGACCAAGGACATATATTTTTTGACTGGCCTCTCAAGGAGAGGGGAACCAGTCAACTTCTGGACTTTTCCTTCGGGGCCTGCTTAACATAGAAAAATTGATAGGTTTTTACTGTGAGGTTGATACAGACCGCTCGAGCTCACAGGTTCCCATAAGAAAAATTATTGACTTATCCCTATAGGCGATAGTGTTGCTTATTGGGCGAATCACTGGTTCTGCAGCTCTACATCAAGTGTCCCTTGCACAGATGAACTGTGCAGTCCAGTGCTTAAATGCACAAATATTTGATTGGATTACCTCATTTCTTGAGTGTATGAAGAGGCAGTTGACAGATTGTCGTTTGCGGACACAGAGCAACTTTGGGTTCGAGACCGTTCTGTGCTCGTTCTTCTTTGAGAGAGTTCCGATATTTAGTCCTCGAGTAGTGGTACGTGGACATCAGGCCTCTCTTCCTGCTATGTGTAGATGGGCAGTATTGTTGCCACGACAGGGTGGTGGAAGGACTAATGAGTCCTTCGATGATGATTTCTTCATCTGGCTATCGCGACAGATCCCAGTTATCGAGGATTACCCTTATGAAGGGATTGATTTTTATAGGGATCCTGAGATACCAGTACCTCTTGGTGAGGAGCGAGGAGAGATGGGTAAGTCTCCATCATTGTTTTTTTTTTTTTGTTAAACATATGTAATTTTTATGTTGTTTTTGTTATATATATAATTTTTTTTGTTATACCAGAGTATTTGACGGATATGTGTTCCTTGTGTGCAGATGTGGGACCAATGTGACCGGCTGACTATGCGAGGAACAAGCGTCGTCCTCGGCAAGGGGCCACACCTGCCGTCGTAGGGGGACCAGCAGTAGTAGGAGATCTTCCAGCCGGGAAGGCTGAGAGGGTATTGAGACGTGTCGTGTGGAACTTTACTCTGCTCACTCGCACGGTCCCTATGGTAGAGATTGAGGACCTGCCACCATCTATGCAGCCTCATGTAGTGGGGGCACCACGGACGTGGGTCCGGTTGTTTCGGCATTTAACCAACGTTGTGGATCAGTATAACAGGGCCCACAAGCCCTGACCTTAGTTAGACATTTCACGTGCCACAAGCACTACTTGTATATATTTTTTTAGGGCATAAGCCTCGTGACTCGTTATTGGTCATACTTTTGAGGTGCTTGCGTCCATCTGTGTACTATGGTTACTTTATGATATTATATATGGATTTTTATGTCTTTTGTGTCTTATGGATCATGTGTGCAAAAAATGTATTTACATGTTTATGTGAATGTTCTTTCATATGTGTGCAAGATGCCAATCTAAAATTTGATTAGCTAGAGTATCTGTAACTTGGTTTAATCTCATAGGAACATGAAAATATGTAATATAATCAAAGTTTCGTTCTAAGAGACGTACCCTAAGGAATCTTCGGTGTAAAGTCGGATCATGAACCCGGTATACTATGTTTAACTGAGACACAACCAGTTGAGCGTCGAGATAGACCCGGAGATGAGAGATACCAAATGAAAAAGCATCACGAAACAACTTAATAACTGCACTATACTCAGCGACATTGTTTGTGGTGTCACCTAAGCATATACCTCCGGAAGAAAATAACTGGCCTTGAGGTGTAAAGATTACCCAAGCTGCGGAGGCAAGACTCCGAGTGTGTTGGCTAGCACCATATGCATACCCAATGAACACCTCGGAATCACTTGACATCTGCCACAATGACGAAAGATAACATCAACGACACGTCCATAACACTAAAAGAAACTAGAAAGTAATAGTACAAAGACTATACATATGTTACAAAAAGTTACCCATGGTGACCTGCCTATGAGTAATACTTCTTGAGGTAGAGATCATTTCTAGGCTCCGCCAAAGCATTCMCTTCAAAGTTAACCAGACGATAAACACCCTTTTTTAAAACCTCTTTTATGACGAAAGGTCCGAACAACATGGGTTTGAATTTTCCTGCCCCCAGGGGGTCCTTATCTTGGTCATAGACCAGGACAAGGTCGCCTTCAGAGAAAATCCGAGGACAAACAAACCTATCATACTGACACTTGAATTTATGTTTTTGAGTCTCATTGGCCAGGGTTACATCACGATGCTTCTCATTGAGATGCTTAAGGTATACTAACCGTTCTTCAAGTGGAGAAGTGTCTGGCAATAATTGTACTGCCAACTTTAGGCACAGGATCTGACATTCGATAGGCAAGACTACTTCCAGCCCGTATACGAGTTGAAAAGGTGAGAAACCAACTGCAGTCTTAACAGACATTCGGTAGGCCCATAATGTCGAGTATAACATCAAATGCCAATTTGACTTGGCTGAGTTGATTGTTCGTTGTAGGATGGTCTTAAGAGATTTGTTTACAGCTTCCACCTGACCATTTTCTTGGGGGTAGTAGGGTGATGAATTTTCTTCCCATAACTCAAGATTTGATGTTAACTCGGTCACCATCTAGTTCTGAAAGTGACTGCCATGGTCAGTGACAATCTCCCTCGAAACGTCGAACCTTGCTATTATCTGATTGAATAAAAAGAGAGTTGCAGTCTCTCCATCATCTTTAAATGTTGGCATAGCTTCAACCCACTTTATGAAGTAGTCTACAGCTACGATGATATAGCGGTGCCCCCTTGTTGAAGGAGGGTTTCATGTAGTGTAATCAATCCCCCACTTGGTGAAGGGACCAACTGTGATGACAAGAAACATGGGAGCGGGATGTGCCCTCTTCTTCTGAGAGCAGATTTGGCACGGGTGGCACTTCTTGACCGATTCGATACAATCTTTGATAAGTGTCAATCAGAAGTAACCTGCTCGTAGAATCTTTTGGGTTGTTGCCAACCCAGACAAATGACCGCCACAGGCTTCGATATGGAAATCGTTAAGCACGATAATTGCTTCTTCGTGAGTGAGACATCGACGTAGGATGCAGTCTACACCTCTCCAATACAATGTATCATCGAATATGAGATAATTCTTAGCCTGATGGTGTATGTGTCGACGCTCATCACGAGAAGCAGAGGTGGGGCACTTCAAACTCTGGAGATAGATAAGTATATCTCCATACCAAGGATCCGAAGAGGTGATCAAAAACATATCTCCTCTGATAGGCGACTCTTCGGGCACAAGATCACCTGACTCAACCAGAAGTTCTGAAATAAATTCTGCGAAGACCAGTGACTTTTTGGATTTCGCTGAAACGAAATATAAGTCAAAATCCTGGAGGACGACTATCCATCTACTGATATTTTCGCCTAATACCCATCGTGTCAACATGTATTGAAATGGATTCACGACAGAATTAACGGTGGTCTTGCGAAACAGAACATAATGATGGAACCATTGAACAGCATGGACTGATGCCAATGCAAGTTTTTCGATATGAGAATAATTGAGTTCTGTTCCTACGAGGCCTTGGCTCAAGTAATAGATGACATATTCTGAGAACAAGTCATCTTCCTAAACTAAGACCATGCCAATGGTTGACTCTGATGTAGCCAGACATAATAAGAAATCCTTGTTATAGTTAGCTGGCCGGAGCAGAGGGGCAGTTGTGAGTGCATGTTTCAATGTGGCGAAAGAGCATTGAGCGGCATTGTCCCAATAAAAAGGAATGTCTTTCTTAAGTAAGTGCATAAATCCCTTGGTGATCTCAACATAGTTAGCGATGAAGCGTCTTAAAAAATTCGCCTTGCCCTGTAGACTCTGAAATTGAAGTATTGTGCGTGGGGGGGGGGAACTGAATTATTGCCTCAACCTTGAGAGGATTAACCATGATACCTGTTGTTGACACTATGAAAACTAACAAATGTCCCGATGTTATGCAAAAGCTGCACTTGTTTGGATTCAAGCGAATCTGGAAGTAGCGACAACGCTCAAACATAAGTCGGAGGTGTGTGGGATGATCCATTCTCTTGTGAGATCGAGATGCTAAATCATCTAAATAGGCCTTGACTATATGCTTGAGGTCATGGAAAGCAAAAGACATGGCCCGCTAAAAGGTCGCTCCAACATTTTTGAGACCAAAAGGCATCTTACGATACGCGAATGTACCCCAAGGACAAATAAATGTCATTTTGTGCTTGTCTTCAGGTTTGATTTGTATTTGATTATATCCCAAAAAACCATCCATGAAAGAGAAGGCCTCACAACCGGCACATTCATCAATGATCTGGTCGATGAATGGTGTGGGAAAATTATCTTTTGGACGGGCCTTATTCAAATCACGGAAGTCTGTACATACATGAATTGTGCCTTGTTTTTTATTGACCGGCACAGGATTTGACACCCATTGGGTCAAATGGATAGGATAGATGAAACCGAATTTTAGCAATTTCTCAACCCCAACCTTAATGGTTTCTACTTTCCTAGGATTAACTAGATGAAGCTTCTGCCGAACAGGCTTGGTATCGAGATAAGTTGTGATTTCATGTTCAACTATTTTTGGATCGATGCCTGGCATTTCCTCGTAAGACAAGGCAAAAACGTCGTTGAATTCTTTAAAAAGATCTATATAGAGTTGAATCTCTCTGGGGGAGTAGTCAGCTCCGATGAAAACATTCTCCATGACGCCAGGATTTCAGGAGATATTGATCGGTATGGTTTCAGCGATGGTTTCCATATTACCCTCAGCATAAACCTCGTGTGTAGCTAAGGGATTAATAGGACAAGACCTATCTCCCGTCATAGTCACGGTGAATTCTCCTGCTTCGATTCGGCTTAACTCTGGGAGGAAGTATGATCTGTGATGAAGATATTCCCAGGGTTTGTTCGGACTTGTCATTGCTTCAATTACTGCTTCATCAGAGGGCAAGACTAATTCTAATGAATCGGTTTCAGCAAGAGAACCCTGAGCCCAAATAGGCTCTAGAAGTGGATCGAACTCTTATGCAGGAGTTGGATTTATATTGGCTAAAGTTCGTTGGACTAAAGAGTGCCCTGTCCCATCCATCGTGGTCGATGGGGAAGGAAGTATCCACGGATCGTTGAAGTATGTCGTGCGGAACGACGAAACTTGAAAAATCTCAACTTGATGGTGACTGGATATAAACTTGATATCGCATTGAGGGGGAAGGTAATCGAGGGTACCCATCAAAGATGGGCACAAACCAACCTCTACGTTGACCACACCTAGTTAAGGATTATCAATCATTGGGACCGTGGATGCCCCCAATGAAGGGTCAGGTCTGGAGAAAGACAATTGATCGATGGTCACAATCCGGCCCTCGTGTGGAAACAACAAGACCCGGAAAAATGTAGCAACCACAACTTGCATGGCATAAGTCCAACTCCTCCCTAACAAGAGGTTATAGTCGAGGGGCGCATCGACTACCACTACCTCGACACACACGGTCTTCCCTCCTAACTGCATGCGGAAAGAGGGAATGATACCATGTGGTCAGAAGGAATGACCGTCGAAAGCAGTAAGAAGAGTAGGTGATAAAGACAAAACGGGCTGGCCAATGGCCTTCCAAGATGTCAACGACATAATGCATGTCGAGGCACCCTCATCAACCACCGTGCGGAAGATATTCCGAGTAAAAATTTTCGTGGGATAAGCCACTACTATCTGAAACGCTATGTGGTAAGGCAGACGAGGTTTTAGGTTGGTTGTATCCAGCATGATTGTACCCGGATTACAAGTCTCGGTAGATCCTAAAGCGATTAAAAAGGATTTCCTCTAGGAAGGGCAGCTTTGGAGGACCTCCAAAGTGGACATCGCATAAGGGGTTTGTGATAAATCTTCCACCACAGAATAGTTCTGGGCAGCCCTTGCGTCTGGGTTGTGAGAAGCTTTTTTGAACGCGCCTTTTGGGATGCATGTCATTGTTTCTCCCAACGTCTTCTCAATCTGTAGAGGAAGAGATGGGAGTTTGGCTTCTTTTCCCTTCTTAGAAGTGCTTGGTTTACTATAGTCATGCACTCTAGTTGATATAAAAGCATCACCCTTCACCATATATACGTTCGCGGATGCAGGGTTGTTCGAAGATGGAGAGGGTCCTTGGCTTACCCCTTCCATGCTTGCAGAGGCTTGTGTTAGATTTTTCCCATGTTGAAATGGATTGGTTAACACAGTAGGTTGTTGTTGCTTCACAAACTTTTGGGCGTCTGCAAGCCAGGGACATTGGTGGGTCGGGTGGTCTTCCGCGCACAGGTTGCATGGATACCTCGCCTTTCATTTCTCAGTGTTTCCCCGGCCAGCATTATCGGTGGGTTTCTTATCCCCCTTACCCTTCTTTCGTTGTTTTTTCTTTCCTTCAGGCTGTTGGGTGGCCTTTGGATTAGTCGATTGCACTGAGTGTACATCCGACGTTTTGGTAGGGGGAGCAGCCAAAGCAATAGTTTGGCTAGCCGCTATGTGTTGTATAGACAACTATTGCAATTGCTTCGTCAGTTGCTCAGCGGGTTGTGTTTGTGCTGAACCAACAATACCATCGACATGTGGTCTAGCTCTCTGTCTGGTTTTATCAAGTATTGAGTGTGGCACATCTGGCAAGATCTCGTATAATAAACCAGACTGAGAATAGATTAGCTCAAGCTGTTGAGCTCTCATGATGGCGTCTTCTTCGGAGAATAATCCCGACATCGCGACGTCTTTGGATCATTGTGGGACCAAAGACTTAAGGAACCACTCAAGTAGGAATGCTAGTGGGACTGCCACCTTAATTAAACTCTTCTGACGTCTCCATTCTCAGATGTGATCAGAGATATGGTCCGCTTTTTCCTGTGAGAAATTGGCCAGCAATTCTGTGCCAGCGTCATATATCACAGGTAACTGGAAATGGTTTAGGAAAGCCATCGCCAATTCAAGAAGGAAGAGTATCTTGAGCGATCGAGCTCAATGTACCATTTCGCGACACTCCTAATGAGAGTACGTTGAAACAATCGCAACTGCACGGAGTCGTCTTTCAACAAGTTAGATGAGCACCAAAGATGGAAGGTAGTCACGTGATCTCCTGGATTTTTGTTAGGCTTCGCTTCGAACTTTGGTATGTCCGAAGGCAACTTCGTCGGCATAGGAGGCCAACGCAGTTCGTGACAAATAGGGTCATTCAACAAACTTGTCAAGTATGGCAAATGCAAGGTTGCCAGGAAAGGTAGTTTGGGTTGTTGGTGATAACCTAGGAAAAAGGGACTTGGAGTTTGACCGGCACCAGGTTGCCAGGAAAAGTTCAGTTGTTGGCCTGGGTTCTGGTAAAAACCATGGCCATGACCAGTGCATGGATTCAGCGTGTGATGAGACATCATCGGTTGATTCCCAAAATAGGACATAGAGGGTTGGGCATGCATTACATTCGAAGTAATTTGGGAAGGGTTGCCCCATGTCGGTCCCGTGGGGATAGGCATAGTACTTTGTCCGGGGTTCCATTGATTGTGAAAAGAATTACCCCAGATCGACATTCCTGACGAGGGAACAGATCCCTGCCAAGAATTCGAAGGCCCTGATGCAAAAGACGTTCCTGGGTGTTCCCCCTGTGCAAGAATAGTACCCTGCATAGGAATAGGTTGTTTGAAACTGGGATTGCCCCCAGTCGGGAAAGCAGCAAACAAGAAGGCATTGTTACCAAACGTACCGAACAAAGAAAATGATGTCGAACCTACGGGCATATTATGCGAAGGTGGTCCTTGACTTCCTGCTCCAAATAAACTATGGTGTGCAGGTGACCCAGTGGATGGCTTGTGTGTGCCACCGAGTGAAGAGGGCGAAGGAGGGATATGACCTCCTCTATAAGGGAAAGAGTTAAAGGGAGTGGAAGTGCCCCCTATGTGGCCATGCAGAGGAGCGTTAGAGCTCCCTGCCCCTGGACCTGAAGTCTGTGAAGTGGAGTAGGAAAGTACATGACTTGTACCTGAACTAGGCATCCCATATGAGAACGGAGGGCTTGTCGCACTTGGTTGGAAAGGGGTTGTGGCTGCTGCTAGAGACAGGATCGGACCACTGTGCAATGTAGAGGCGATCGAGACCATGGTGGCTCGGACTGGTGATGGTGGGTTAGGAGGTGGAAACTCTCATGTGGTGACAACCGTAGTGGGAATTGAAGAATTCCCAGAATGAGTAACAACATTTGTTTCCATTGCTGCATGTGACACTGTCTAGCACTCGTAAGGATGAATCAGTACAATGGTGGTTGTAGAAAGATTAGTGGTGGATGTTTCAACTAGACCAAAAGATTTCGCTCCAAGGTCTAAAACGGTTGATTCCTCCAGATGTTGGTCAAGTACAATTTCTTGTGACCTGGTCACTTCAAAAGACCCTTGTTGGTCTAGCTTTCACCTTAGTGGTGGCGGGGGTGGCTCCAATGTAACCAGTGACAGGCCCAGAAGCCTTTATGACCGATGGAGCTCGTGATCCTCCACTTTTTGAGAAGATCAAAGACACCCTAGGACGTTCTATTCGTTCAAAATAAACACACACTAAAAGAGTCCCCATAAGATAAGACAGGCAAACACTAAATTAATTGGAAGAACAGTTACAACAACCAACACTAGAGCAACTTACCGGTGCAAGTGAAACTTGAACATGAAAGCACGCTCTGGGTATACTCTACAAAGCATGGCCCGATGTTTGTCCTAGGTACCATGGTATACCCCCGCAGTCACATGTGTATGTCCCTAAAAAAGATAGGCAACTAGGTTGTCAACGTGCGAACAGTCACCAGGTGGGTACAGTCGAAAGTCAAGTAGACCACAATGAGCAGGGTATCGAGCCTGAAACCTGTCAAGGGTATCGAGAGTAAGTGGTCTGGAAGACAATTGAGGACCTCGAACAGATTCGAGACCCACGAAGCTCTGTGGCAAATGCAATCGACGAAATCCCAAGACAAGCCCTTTATATGTGTTCTCCACTACGATTGGTCCGGCTTTGGAGGGGTTATCTCCACTACCTTTCCGCACGCGACCTCGTGTTTATCCCCTGTGTTAGAGGGGGTCCCAGATAACTTTCACGATACTGGACTTGGACACTCCATAACTCAAACTCCAATTTTTTATTTTAATGGCCTTGAAGAGTTTCCTCTCCAACCTAATTCAAGGCCCTAATCCTGAACTAATTGGTTGACCCTACAAACATAAAAGTCTAATGAATTTTAGATTTAGCATTAATTTTATGTCTTGTCTTATGTCAAAGGTTATGAAAGTGAAACTAGTGATGTTTTAAAGACGAAAGTAAAAATGAATAGAAAGTTGGAAACAAAAACCTTCACTTAACGCAAATTTTCAACAAGTTTTCAAATTTTAAAAAAAATTCTAAGATCTTTTGAACAGCAAACTCAAAGCAGGATTTCACTCAACTACGAGCTACTTACGATCTAAGTAAACTATCAAGAACTTATGAAAGCAAATACTTTTCCCTGGTTACTAATGCAAAACAACAATTTTCAACCAAACAAAGAAATGAAAGATTTTTTTTATTTATTTGAATGCTCACAAAGCAAAAAGCAAAAATATCAACAAGTCAAAAACCAAGAAAAACTTCTGGCCTAATCACAGATCGCAAAGAATCACTTCAAGAAATCACACACTAGCAACTTAAAAAAGGACTCTCACACTTGTCTAAAAAACCTAAAGAAAATTTTGATGAAAACTTTTAAATGAAAAAAGAAAGCTATGGCTGAGATCAAACCTAAGCTACTGACTACTAGGAAAAAGATTCAAAAAACCTGAGAGGCATAACTCTTGTCAAGGGAAATGATGACTACCTCACCCTCAACAAAAACTATCCTTCACAAGCACATTGCTGACAATTCAACAACAAGCGTGTACACGGGAGCTGTGTAGAGCCAGAGGGTGTGTACACGTATGTTGGCCTTATATAGGCCGCATGTATCTCTAAAACTCTGAAACAAATAAAAATAGACAATCAAAACCAGGAAGAGGCCACTGATACTGAGAACCAGGATCTCTTGAAGGCTTAGACACATTCTTTAACAGAAAAAAGAAAACAATGTAAGGAAAAATTCGTAGAACAAACCAATCTAAGGTGAACCCTAAGCTATAGATTGCAAACAACAAAGACTAGAAAGAGTTCCATAAAACTTCTGAGAATGACTGATTCTGACAGGGAAGAGGCTAATTGCCTCAAAAATTTTATGGAATCATACACGCTATTGTTACTTCTTTAGCTAGCGTTTACACGCGGGTTGTAAGAAAGTAGGGCACAAGTACACACGTTCACACCTTATGCAGGCCACCTGTACCTTTGTGGGTCTCGAAAAAAATACAGTCAAGCAAAGAAACAGAGATAGCTGGTATGGAAGACCAGAATCTATGTTAGCTCAGACTTTGCAGAAACTTCAAAAACAGGAAAGAAAACCAGTCTTTTAAAAATACCGAAAAATATTCCTAGGATCCCTAGAGACTTCCTCAGTATGGTCGCCAATTCTGTTGTGGTGGGAAATCCCCCTATGGACTAGCATTTAGGGTTATTTTATGCATGCAGATAAGACCGAAAGAATCCTACTTTCTACCATCGCCCTAGACCTAATCCCCATTTCTTTTAAGCAAATACATGGTTAAATGAACATACCTTGTTCCGAACGTTCAATGTCGATCCTTCTTCACGCTTGATCACTTGTTAGCAACTATCCTCCCAAGACTGACCTGCATACAAAACAAGCAACAAACTCTACATGCATTTGTTCTACAGATTAATGGGTTAGAGATTCAAACATATATTCACTAAACTATGAAGAACTCATATAGTGGGACAGGAAAAGCATTTTTTTATTAATAACTTTAATGAATCAACTTACAATGTCGAGACCGGCCACCACTCCATGAACCTGATCCTGGGCTCCTCTTCAAATGTCCTCCAACTTCTTTGCTCTGTATCTCTCTTTGCACAAGGATGGCTAAAGGGTTGGGACAATGGGAATGTGCAATTGGGTATAGTTTCTCTACTATCATTCTCCTCCTTCAAATGGGACCCCTACCCCTTCTTTTATAGGCTAGAAGGAGCTAGGTATTTGGTCGAACCCTCGGCCATGCATGGCTAGGAGTTTCAGTTAACTCACCCAAAGATGTGTGTTTCGTCGGCAACTTTTCTTTTTTCGTGCTTTTGTAGGTACACGCGGGTTGTTTTAGGTCAAATAGCGTGTACACGCATGAAGTAATGGAGTAGGGCGCGTGGACCCTTATAAAAGAGGTTTTTTAAAGAGTTGTTTAGCAGTGTTTTGGCAAAGAAGGAATATGAGATGACCTGATGCCAGGTAAGCATGTCTGGTGCAAATTAGGGTTATAACAATTCCCCTTCCATAAATCTCATTTTACGCTCAATTATAAAGCCTGTCATGTCCCATATATCATGTAATATCCCTGTTCTAAATCATGACAGTTGTGAAATAAAGATCAATTAGTTCAATTTTTAATGACAAATATAGAGTAATTGGATTGATTGCGTGCATGCTTGTGTGTTGACTAATAAGAGACAATGTTTTAAAATTATCTTTAGGCAAAATAATTTGATGTTTGATTAGTCTTTCTTGTTTCATATGTCGATCTAAGTTTGATTTCAGACAATGAGTTTCTTTAGAAAGGGAATGCATGACAGAGGCACAAACAAAGGTAGAGGCAGGAATCATTTTTGATAGAGAGGTAACAAGAGAACAAGCTTCTCTATACATTTTGATGTTGATCCCAAAGAATTGAATCAGTTGCTTCAAGCTAGTTTATTCAACCTTGTAGGCCAAGGAGTGATTCATCCACATCCCTATCCCGGGCATGAGAGACCTCCTTACCATCCTCACCCTAAAATTTCTAATGTTCATGTTCCAGCGCATGTATCCTTGCAGCCATAGGTACCAGTCAACAATGGCTAGGAAGATGTTGTCAACCACCCTGCAGTTCATCATGATGGTTGGTCCATATTATATTTACCATTTCCACCTCCTCCTCCACTTAAGAAACCTATTCAACAAATTGCATCACCTATTTAATCACCTCATGCAAGTAAAAGACTCAAAACAACCATCCCCGAGCCAAAGTCAAGCAAAGGGTGAAAAAAATTGCCACTAATTCCAAGTCACCTGATGATTCCTCCTAGTCATTTACAACCCATGATCAACAAATTAATGAACAATCCAAAGCCTTCAGTGAGGTTCACCTTGAGGCATCCAATCAACCACAGCCTGAGAAAGCCAACGCAACAAACAAGGCAACAAAGGTAGTAAGCAGTGAAAAGAAGCAAACTACTTCTCATAACAAATATGGCTTTTGATATTTCATGTTTATTTATGTTGGTGGATAGTTTACTTATGTTTTGACCTCCTTTGGACAATATGACACTATGTTTTTATTTTGGATGACCCATTAATATTTCGCTTTTGCAAGGTGGCAAATACATTTTATTAGATATATATATGGATAATATTTGGGAGATACAAGGGTTGTTCTAATTGATTTCCTTATGTGTATATTTGATGAGGTGGCATGATTTAATTATTTAAATTAAAATGGAGTAACAAGGAGGAAATCGACAAATTAAAAACAATAAAAGGAAATGGGGGTCCCACCTATTAGTTTATTTAAGTACCCTTTATTTATTACTATAATTATTTATTGTTCATCCCTAGTTAACTAAAAGTCATTTATGACTTAACTAAAGGTAGTTTGAAACTACCACAACTTCTTTTGAGAAGATAAAATCTGATCACAAGAAGGGACAAAGAAGAGAGAACAAGGAAGAAAAATTATGATGAAGGGTCTTATTGAAGGTAGCATGATTCAAAGGTTGAGAGGCATCTTTCAGTAGCTTATACTAGAAAGAGTCAATCAATGATACTTTTTTGGCTAGGCTGATCCAGATTTCTAGTCTCAGTCTTCTCTTGATATCAAAGTCTTTTTGTATGGTGTGCATTAAAGATCATTAAATTTTATCTTGATCCCTACCCTCATAGGGGTATGAAAAAGGGGTTTGATTTTAACTTGGAATGAAATCAATAAAATTGCTTGGTTGATTTTTGGGTCCCACATGTGTATTTCCTTGTATTACTTATGAGATTTATGTTTCATTTGTTCTTGATTATATACAAAACACATATTTTTACTTTCTTCTTTTACATATTTAAATATAAAAGACAACATTGGTTCCTAGTACTTATTACCTGTGAATCATTTGTTTTTTTTTTTGGCTATAAACTCGGGGTAACAATCCCACTTATCTTACCTTAGCCAAGTAAGATTCAAGATGTTGGTGTTGGTAACTCTCTAGTCCCTCGACATCAACAACCATGACACCCCTCCCATACCTAAATTTCGAAAAGTTATAAGGTCTTTGAGCATTTTTTTAATTTGAAAAAGGAGGATTTATTGCAATTGTTTGGGTGGTTCTTTTATTAAATGTGGCTTACGTAGCATTATTCATATGACTTGTGAACCCTTGGAGGGTGTATTTTCTTATCTTGTGAGACCTTTCCCTGTGAAAGTCATTCATGAAGGAACAACGCCACTTGGACCTTCATAGGGGCATGAAATCCCATTGGATGGATGTTGTGCCCCACATATTAGAGGCCTGGGATGATGAGAATTGCACCTTGGATGATGCCTCTAACACATGAACGAGGCCCAAAACCATAAAGAAGAGGTGGCATCACCCTCCTATGCCCAAACATTCCCCTTTTGCACCATGACATCACACTTTTGAGGGGTGGTTTGGCATGTTTAGTGCACTTGGTGGTTGGTGGTGTCATAGGCTTTTACCCCCACTCTTTTGCTTGATTTGGGGATGGCATGGCACCTTTGTAGCATGACATCCTAGACTTGGGAGGATTATTTTCACACGTGCCATCTTGGAGAGAAGCTTTATGAGCTTACACACCATTATTTTGTTATTTTTCATCATTTTGTAGCCTATGTGGGCAAAAATAGCAAATCGACTTGCTAATTAAGCATTATAACTCTAGTTTTGACCTAAAATTAAGGTTTTGATTGTAAATGTGGACAAATTAGACTTGGGTTTCTCTATAAATAGAGGCAAGTCATTTTCATTTTAGAGAACTCATCACTTGGAGAGCAATTCCACTCTCTTGAAAATTTCTGCCTCTCTTTTTTCTAGTGCAATGGATGCAAAAACTTGTTTTTGAAGCATTTAAAGGCTAGCATTTTTCTCTTGATGGTGCTTATTCGAAAATCGTTGGATAAGATTTGGTAGTAAGGTTTTCTTGCATGTTTTCTCTTGGATTTGGTGAGTAATTTCTGTAATCTATTCTTATCTTTCTTGTTTAAATTCAAGGAAATATTTTAAACCCTAGGAGGAGTAAAAGGGGTTACACCCTCCACCATAATTTATTTTTCTTTGTTATCGAAGGACTACAAGGTTTTCCATAAGGAGTAAAAGAGTTTACACCCTTGTTGCAAGGATTAGCTAGGGTTTATTTCCTCTGGAGAGTAAGAGGGTTTACACCCCTAGAAGATTTTCAAGCCCTAGTTCTTCTTGATTTCTAGGCTAATCGATTTGGAAAGAGATAGGTTCCTTGGGTTTAATAAGGGTTCAACTCTCAAGAATCATCCTCCTTTCTTTTTTTCTTAAGAAAATTTTGGAAGAAAGAGACTCCATTCAACCAATAACAAGGCACTAATCACATTGGAGAATGCAAATTATTACATTGATAAATGTGAAAATTGAGGTATTGAAATTGATAAAGTTTGGATTGGATTCTACATGCTCCTAGCTACTCTCTTGGCTAAGGACATCTTGTTTTACCGAGTTCCTCTCACTGTTGTAATAAATTGTTAGTTGCAACGATTAGGGCTGCAATAAATTCCTCTTTACACTCTCTTATATTAACTAATTCTTCGTGGAATTTAATGATCTAATAATGCAATTTAATCTACTTGTTGAGGGCTATATTTTAGCATTATTATTTGTTGATTTTGACGATGGATTCTTGTTGTTGTATGAAAATTTGCTACAGCCAAACGAGGCTGAATATAAATTGTCGATAACTTATCTTTAACAACCTATATAATCACTGGAACTAGTCCTAGAGTATTGCTAAATCATTCACTAGTTTAGAGCAATTAATTGGTGATCATCTTGTTGATTTCTAGTGGTCAATTTTGTAGTTGTCGTTACTATTTCATTATTGGTTTGACATTTACAGTCTACAGATTTTTGGGACAACAAGGCTTATTGTTGTTCTCTCTAGTGTTCTTGGGGCTATTTCGAGATATCACATATTGGAGATTTTGAGATTAACATTGTTTTGTAGTTACACTTCAATTCACAACTTTCTTTCAAGCTCATAGACTATTTATCAAGCCCCTAGAAATCCTCATTTCATGACCAACATAGGGATCCATGCAAACCCTTAGACTTTGTCAATTGGTTCCCTTAAGGTCACAAGGGAACCCCCCCCCCCCTTGTGGTGAGTCATCTTATCACTAAAGAGAGGGGAGTGTTTATATAAGGTGACAATGGGTAGATACTCCCAGTTGTGTCACACTAGTGATGCTTGTGGTTTGCTTTTTTGAAATGGATACTTGACACTGAAAGGGGGGGGTGAATCAGTGTCACAAAACTTTGGACAGTTTTTTACTTTTTACAAATTAACTGAACAACATATATTTATTCATTTTCTCAATCAATATATATAAAAGAATAAATACTTTATTTATTTATTTAACTTGAATGAATACATAAGATCTGTCTTTGAATATCATCTTCAAACAATTATGAGAGACCCAACTCTTTGTTACAAGACTCAGCTTGTAGTTCTCAGATCCAACTAAGAAATGAGGAATCCAACCCTCATAACAAGTCCCAGCTTGTTGATCTCAGATCCAACTAAGATGTGAGGAATCCAATCCTCATACAAGACCCAGCTTGTAAACAGGCACCAACCTGATAGAATGAAACTTCATTCAATCCATTATATATAAATATATATATACTTCAATAAATTCAACTACACTTCTTCTCACCATTCTTTCTTGTTTATATAGTCTTCCAACTGGTGTGAATTTGAATCATTGCATCTCTTGATTTTGAACCATTGTACCCTTTTATTTAAATGATAATATTAATCTTTAAATAATATCATTTTCCTTTTTATTCTTTATTCATAATGCTCGTGAATTAACTCTCTTTTAATCATGATTGTGTGTTGGTTCTTTTGTCTTCATGAGTTGATCACAAACATGAATCGACTCATCATATTATACTCATGCTTCTGTTGTGTTCTTAGTTCACCAACAAATCATATTTGATCTTTTATTGATTCTCAATATTGTTCTAGTGCTAAATCTATGTCGAATTAAATTTGTATGAGGTGCTTCCTTCAAACCATTTACATACGACCATATGTTCAAAACCATGGGCTCATTGATTTAAGCATTACATCTTCTTTTACCCTTATTTCTTTATTCCATACGACCGCAAGTGGTGACCAAGCGCTAGGCCAAGTGAATGCTTGATCACTTATCAAAATCAACGATCACGTTTTAATCTCTCGATGAGATCGATGATTTTCAGTACTTCAGGACTTCGTCCTTCACGATTTCCAGCCTCTTTATGAATCTCCTGAATAAAAGATGTCTGTCCATAATCTTCAATGGTTGAGAACACTCTCCGAGGTAGGTCAACGGTTAGCATCACTTCATAGTTGACACTTATTCTATCCTTCCACTGTACTTTATCAACGGTCAATAATGCTCCTGAATTAGATCAACGATTAGCGTTAATTTCGGCCTTCGACACTTCGGATGATTTCTCCTTCACTGTCCTTTAATCTTTCGGAGTTCATTTCATCGAAGTAGATCGGACGATTGGATATTATTTTCACAATGAACGGTTCTCGATTATTTCGAAACTTCGGGACTTCAGGCATTTGCTGGTGGTGAAACTCCCAAAGTAAAATCTCTTGGAGTGACGTAACTTACTGACATCACTTGTTGACATGGAACCAACTGAGTGGCTGCCACATGTCACTTAGATTCATGACTTATGCATAACAGAAGTGTCAACTGCACTTTGACACTTGTCATCACCTGATTGTGGCACATGTCCTTGTTGATGTGGATCTCCTTCATGTGGCACATGTTATTCTCCTGGATCTAACGGTTGTCCTAACTCCTGAAATGTATCTCAGATCGACGACTGAGAGTGACTTCAGAACTTTGGCCTTCAAGTAAACTCATATGTTCTGAATCCTTTTTCACCGAAGTGGTCAGCGCCGAAGTTGGCCATTATTATGATCCAACAACCATCATGTATTGTCCAGATCCGATGGTCCTCATTTACTTCGGAAGTTTGGGGCTCCAACCATCATCTTTTCTTATCCTATCCTTCCACTTTATATAGATCGGACGGTCAATATGACTCCCAAAATATTTCTCAGATCGGACAACTCATGTCCTCTTCGGAACATTTTTGGCCTATACTGTCCTTCCACTTTACTTGATCCAACGATCGGTATATTATCCGAAGTGTTCCTCGGATCAGACGATTCATGTCCACTTCGGGACTTCGTCCTTCGGGTAATCTTACTTGTTCTCAACCCTTTTCTGTCGAAGTGGTCAGCACCGAAGTTGACCACTGTTGATCTAACGATTCCCCTTTTCTATTCTAGATCAATGACTAATACTTAACTCTAGATAAAATCTTGATCTAACGGTTGAGAAACATCCTGAAGCACCTGCTTCATATCTGATGGTCCTTCTTTAACCCGAAAAAGATTAACTTAATCCAACGACTATTGGGAATTCGGGTATTCAGGATCTCAAGCATTTTTCCTTACTTATCCTATCCTTCCACTCAACTTGATCCAACAGTCGAGAATGCTCTCGGAGTAAATCAACGATCAGGGATGATTGTGGGGTCCCAACTAGCACGACGTTTAAAACTATCGTCGAGCTCCGCAATGGAAACTTCTCATTGGTGGTGGAACTTGTTGGCACTAGAAGTCACCTCCTGATTATAGCAGAGGTAAGCCCAGTACCCATCAGTTTGTATGTCACAATGAATAAATTTAAAGGGGGTCTAATGGACGCAGACTCGGGATTATATCGCTTTAACTCATAAAATTGGGATGGTATGCATAAGCAAATGAGGTCTTGATCTAACTTTGGTCAGTAAGTTGTAGTAAGGGTGAGTAGGGGGAAGAACTTGAGGAGAATGAAGAGGTATGCTATGGACATCCGGTCTTCCAGCAACCTAAGGAGGAAAAACTCAGAAGACAAGATCCTCTTGGTTCAAATACTTAGGGAACTTAATGAAATTATCACTGAATCGAAGCCAAACATACATCACAATTCAATAACAACAACTCGACTAGATCATCCATACTCGAGTCATTCAGTGTTGAAGGGAAAAGACAACACAAGAGACTGATTAAAACCGGTCGCGATGTCCATGTGATCAAACCTACATCACAAAAACATAACTACCCTTGACTGGATCATCTATGCCCAAGTGTTCTAGCACATTTGTTACAGAGAGACAAAAGGAAGTTGACTTGCATTAAACAAGAAGTCTCAAATATAGATACATACCCAGAAGAACCAGAGCTTCATCAAAATTTTACAATGTGGGAGCGTAGCTCAAGCATCGACCATAACAAAATATCAAAACTAACTATTTATACTCAAAACAACTCGCCACCACCAGGAGTGTGACCTGGCCATTACAATCAAAGCTTTGTGTCTGTGTCTTCTTCTATTAGTCTGCACATGTATCCTTTTTTCAGACGTGAACTCAGATAAGTATGGGTTTTGCAGGAAAATTTTCCCACAGGAGTAGCACGGGCTGACGGCTCTGTCCCCTTAGCTAGACCTTCCATTTATGGAGTGAAACTAGGTTTCAACAACCTCCCCCGCTTTCATTAACTACTTTGATTGGGATCGGGATGAGGCCTGACACCCTTGAATATTCTAAGTGATCCTCGTGATTTCTTCGAGTCAATCCTGGCATCTCGAAGCCACCTAGATCCTTTTTTGTGACCAACGCGGGCACTTTCGGCCTTTGACGTGGCTCATTTCCATCACTACATGCAACCTCGGGTTGTGACCATGGGCCTAAATCTTGGGTGCTTCATGATTTCGCGTTTCGCGAACCTGCGTCACCGTTTATGCAAAAACTCTCGAGTTGCAAAATCGCAACTTCTCGGATCTGGTGCCACGCGCCCCTTTGAGTCAGATGGCCCAAATAAATATCGACATTTCATAATTTTAGGGCTTGGGAAATTTGTGCGTCCCTCACTTGAGTTTTCTTGAAATGACTTTCTCTACAGTTAGGATATGATGCCATGTATCCTACTGGATCGAACGACTTCTGTTGATTTCGGGTTTTGAGAGTTCAGATCTTTGACAAACAACTTTAACAATGTTTTGAACTACTGGTTCCCATGATTATTATTCACCGTTGATCTCTCATAATGAGATCTACGGCCCAGATAAATATCTTTGCCCGACCTTAGATCTCGGGCCTTTGCCCTGGCATTAAACTTCGGGCAACTTTCAGATTCCAAATACCTGCGAACTGCTAGTCTGAACTCCACCTTGGATCCCAGCTGCTGAAAACAGATCTTGCTCGCTCTCTTGATTCGAGTCCATATCAGACCGCTCTAAGTGATGCGCTTTGTGCTTATGGTTGTGGCATGTGTAAGTAAAACTCAGGCGTCTGGCTGAGGGCTCGGGAAAGTAAAAGGATTAGTGATAGAGGTAGAAAGGGGAGTGATTAGCCTTAGAGAAAACAAAAATCTTGGGGTTGATACTTCTTAGGTAGGACTACACAAAACAAAAGGTCACTCAAACGATTGAGGGAAAACACAGAGAAAACTATCAACCGAAAAGGGAAAAACTTAATATTTGGTCGACGAAAAGGAGAAAGACAGGGTAAAACTACTAACTCAGGTAGAAACCACAAACCCACAAGACTTTGACAAGTTTGTGTGATAACATTTGGCTCCACATGGGATTGCATGCTCCCTGTGAGCTGCCAAGAATGCGCAGCTCCAGTGCCTTAGCTTTGGGTTATGGGGTCTCCTATTGAAAACGAAAAATAAACATAAAAACCAAAACAATAGTGGTATTTACAGTGGTAGAACACCGATCATGGCCTAAACAAAATATTTCTTCAAAAAATTCCAATTTACAGGGCCACCAAAAACTTTAGATCCCTCCAAATTTTGCAATCTGTAAGTATTATTTGGAAATACCTCAGAGATTTTGAAGGGCCCAATCCACAGGGCTCCAAATTCACCATGTTTTCCCTTGTCCTGATTGGGTGCATCCCATTTGAGTACTAGATCTCCCAACTGGAAATCCTATTTTCTTACTTTCCTGTCAAAAGCCTACTTGATCCTTTGTTGATGCTCATGTGCTTTGTCCATTAGTTGCTCTCTAGTCTATTGCACTTCTACCAGTTGTTGTATTCTTCTGATCATATCATCGGGCTCCCCTTGGTAGTCTTGGAATAATTTTTCCACGGGCAAGGCAAGCTAAGAAGGAAAGATGGCCTCCATTCCATACACCAACTGAAAAGGAGAGACACCAAGAGATCTCTTTGTGGTCACTCTGTCAGCCCACAGAGAAAATTTGAGCTTTGAATCCCATTCTTTCTTATTGTCCTCTAACAATATTTTAATGATCTTTATAAGGCTCTTGTTAGAGGACTCTACCAGTTCATTCCCTTGGGGGTAGTAAGGAGTTGAGTGAATCAGTGAAATTCCAAACTATTCACAAAACTAGATCAATGGCTTGGCCTTGAAGGATGCAACGTTGTCAGTGATGATTTTGTTCAGACAACCAAAACTTGCCATAATATCTTCAAGAAAACCAATTATTACTTTGTGAGAAGCACTTCTTGTGGGGATAGCTTCTATCCATTTGGTAAAGTAATTAGTGGCAATCAAGATCCACCTATGTTGTCCACTTGAAGCAGGATGAATTTCCCCAATAAAATATAGGCCCCGTTGTTGAAAGGGTCCTTAAGCTACCATTGCTTCAATGGCAAGGACTTGAGTTGCATCTTTCCAGAGAATTTTTGACATTTAACACAAGCCCTAATTTTTGCACAGACATCAACAAATAGAGTAGGCCAGAAATATCCAGCCCTGAGAATTTTATAGGTTGTAGTTCTCCAGAAATGATGCCCCCCACATATGTTGTCATGAAAATCAAACATAATATTTTGGGCTTTTGGTGGGTATAAACAACTCAAAAGCACTCCCAGAGGGTCCTTCCAATATAAGACCAGGTCAATAAGGCAATATCTAATTGCTTTGAGCTTAAGATCTCTTGCCTTGATTTTCTCCATACCATCAGGGGGCCTTAACTCCTGCAGAAAGAATATGATGTCTTTGTACCATATGCACTCTCCCAATGGAGGGATGACTTGTGGGCTTGTATGAGACAACTCAGCTTGTTGATTTTCTGAGAAGGTGTTGATGAAATTAACCCCCAAATCTCTACAATTAGATTCAACCAATAGCTCGGCTAAACCTTGACCTTTAACTAGTTTGGTGGGCTTTATTTTCAGATCAAATTCAAGGATTTTGGCAATCCACTTGATCCTTCTTCCGTCTATGTCAGGCTAAATGAGAATGTCCTTCACAGAAGCTGAAGGAACGTATGCAACGACCTTTGAATGCAGAACATAGACTCTGAAAGCCTCGAGGGCTTTCACTAAAGCATAGGTATGCCTTTCCATGATGTCATATTTTACCTCAGCATCTCTCAGTGCCCTGCTGAAAAAGGCAATGGGCTGCTCCAACCCTTCAACATTCTTTTGCAACAATACAACTGCTACTGTGTTAAATGAGGCAAAGGAAAAAATCAGTAAATCCTTGGAGTAATCAGGACTGATGAGCACAGGTGCCTCAGTCAATGCCTTCTTGATTTGGTTGAAGGAATCTCTGGACTTAGCAGTCCATTTTACTTCATTTCCCTTACTGAGCATGGTCGTGATATGCTTTACTGATTCGGCAAAATTTGAAACAAAACTTGTCAAGAAATTGATTTTTCCCAAGAAAGATTGGACTTCCTTCTTGGTTCTGGGAAGTGACAAGGTTTTAATTGCTTCTACCCTGCTTGAATCAATTCGGACCCCCTCTGATGATATTATGTGTCCCAACAATTTTCCCTCCTGCATGGCAAATAGAAAGTTTTGGGGATTGAGGGAGAGACCAAATTTTATGTATTTTGAGAAGACCCTTCTCAAATGTTGACATTGTTCTTTATCAGACTTGGAAAAAATTGTTATGTCATCCAAGTATATGACTATAAATTTATCCCTTTCTCCAATGAAGGTGATATCCATAGCTCGCTGAAAGGTTTCTCCTACGTTCATCAATCCAAAGGGCATTTTGGCATACATGAACATGCCCCAAGGAGTGGTGAAGGTCATCTTTTCTTTGTCTTCAGGCAGGACAGAGATCTGATTGTAGCCAGAAAATCCATCAATCATGGAAATCCTGGATGCACCTGTCGCCCTCTGTAAAATGTGTTCCATCTTTGGCAACGGGTAATTGTCCTTCCTAGAGCTTATGTTCAGGTTCCTAAAATCGACACAGAGCTTGATTTCTCCATTATTCTTCCTTACTAGGACTAGGTTGGCCACCCATTCACAATATCTCAAAGGGACAATGATTTTGGTGTCCAACAGCTTCTTTACCTACCTTTCCATGATAGGTAGCAGCATAGGATTTATTTGTCTTAATTTCTGCCTAAATGGTTTAGCCTCCTCTTTCAATTGGATCCTATGCTCAATGACACTGGTGTCATATGTTCTGAGATCTTCATATGTCCAGGCAAACACATCAACAAACTCCTTTATCAGCTCAGCGTATACGACCCTTTGTTCCCTTGAAAAGTTGCTTGACAACTTGACAAATTTTGGATCCTCCTCTATACCAATATTGCACTCAGCTACATCAGCATCCTCATTTGAAATTTTACCCTTTACTGCCACATCATTTCTGTCAAATAGTCTTTCCAAAGGGACTAGTCCCTTTGGGATATGATTGTTGGGCAACTGGATAATATAATGATTAGCAATTTTGTTCATAAAAACATTAGCATGAGGATTTATTTTAGAATCGGGATCTTGATCAATGTGTAATGCAGAAAACTCATCAACAGTCTCCAGGAATCTTCTGATTTCAAGATCATCCTCAAACACTTTCCAATGTTTAACATTGTCAGGTATAGAGGGTCTGAATTTCACTTCTACATCATACCAGAGCTTAGGTGGCAAGGCAAATCTGAAATTACTTGTGAGTTGGCTAGAGAATCGGCCATGGCATTCTCTTCTCTTGGCACGAATAAAATGTTGAATGCTAAGAAAAAATTGTCAACAAGATCTCGGACTTCATTTCTATAACTTCTTAGCCGAGGGTGCTTGGTTTGATAAATGTTTCTGATCTGATGGAAAATTAACTTGGCATCCCCAAACATTGATACCTCTTCAATCCCCGTGTCTTTTGCAACCCTCAAACCCAAAACAAGAACTTCATACTCTGCCACATTATTGGCAGTTTCAAATTATAATTTGTAGGACAGAGATACAATTTCTTGAACAGGTGAAACAAAGACCACTCTGGCACCAACACCTGCTCTAGAAGAGGCTCCATCAAAGAACATTTTCCAACAGAGGTAATCAGAGGAGAATCTTCAGATAGAGTAGGGGACTGCTTTCTGATTTCAAGAGGGGGCTTAGGGGCATCAGTGAGCTACAACAAGCTGGATCCCAAATCAGTGTCAAGGGGAAAAATAGGATGGTTGGTGGGGTCAAATTCATAACTGATAATGTAGTCCAACTGAGCTTCTCTATACAGTCTTCTATGCTCCCCCCCAAACACAGAAATGGTAGCATATGTGAGGTCCATCTGCAAGGTTCCCCCAAGTATTTTTATCCAAGATCTTGACAAAAGCATGCCAGACTTGGGGAGCACATCATCCACCATGATACCCATGACCACACTTTTCATGGGCAACTGAAACAAGGTCACGACCAGATCTTTAATGACCCAAAGACACTCCACTTTCCTAGAATCAAAAGAATACAAATCATGATAAGCTTTTGTGATTTCTAGTCCAAGTTCATCCATGACATTTTTGGGCATGAAATTATGAGAAGCCCCTAAGTCCATCAAACAATTATGCAACACCTTGTCATGTATGCTCAGATATGTATAGAAGGGAGGGGATGAATCATACCTATCTTCTATCATGGGACCTAAAATGACTGTTGGCTTTTCATCTTGAATATTTACTACGTCTGAGGAGTGAGATGCAGGCTCGGACTGCAACAGTTTAGAGACTTATTTTTTGAAATCTTTGTGCTTGACCGGCTCTGAAAGGGCTACAGGGATCCTAATCTTTTGAATTTCATGCTCAAAGTTAAAATAGAAGGGGGGCTTCAGAATTTTCCTCACTTCTGGGACAAGACCTTTGGTTATTGGTGAGGGGTTCTACGTTTTCTTTTCCTTGTTGCCGTTCATTGCGTCTTTAGCAGGATTCTAGAAGGTTGATCAGGGACATCATACTTTCCTTCTCTCTTCTTAGACCTGAGGTTATATTTTTGGAACTACTATTGGCCTTCTCCCCTTTACTCATCTCATTTATTTGGTCATCCATGAGGGACTCCTCGATTGTGGATTGGGTCAAATGAGGAAATGGGGACGTGTCTCCAAGACAATGGATTTCAGGATCAAGCTCTTCGTCCTCTCCTTATTCATCAACAACAAGGTTATTTTGGAGAGGGATCTGGATTTTCTGATCATCCTTCTCTCTACTGCGAGGCTCTCTTGGGAGTAACTAAGGGACATTATTTTGTCTTCTGAAATTACCTCTGTTATCAACATTTTGGGCATTCTTATAAGTCTGCTTCCCTTCAAATTTCATCTTCTCCATCTCTGTAGAAAGAGATTTTACCAGCTTGGTTAATTCATATACTTGAGGATGGGATGCAGAGGAACCGAAGGTTGAAGCTTCATATATCCCCCTTCCCCGATCTCTGTCAGCTTTATTCCCAAGTCTGTCAACTGCCAACACATTGGACTCTACTTCCAGGTGTTGGGGCTCAGAAATGTCATATTTTCATCCACCTTTCCCTTCATCATTCTTCACATTTCATCGCCCCAATAACCTTTCACGATATCATTTCCATAAATATACTTAGGTTTCACCTTATTGTTCTCCACTTTATTCATTTTAGTATTAAAAGGGAATTTGTGATTAAATGTTAGAAAATCAACATGTTTTCATATATATCTCAAATATGTGTGAGCTTTGTAATGTGTAGGAATATGAGAAGGATTAAT
>ML791551.1:110800-127999 GCA_009831015.1 Picea engelmannii
GGAGATTTGGTTGGAATATCTTATCCAAGATATATGAGAGATATGTGTAAGGATTTGAAGGGATTATATTTTGTAATAATGGGAAATAGGTTGAGAGAAAAGTGGATCTATAATAATGAGATGGTTATCTTATCTTCAAGGCTGTCATGTATAAAAGAGAGTGCTCTCTCTTCATGAGGATTCAATAGGAGTTAGATTATGTAATTAGAATCAGAGTAATCATTAGGATTCGAAAGAGAAAGGGATTCTTAGCTTTGATTCATGGTTTTTGTTTCCATGCTTTCATTATTTTATTATGAAGATTGATTTGATTATTGAATGTAAGATTGCTTCATTGGTCAGAGCTCTCATATGTTGTTGTGCCATTTAACTCTTCACTTGTTGTATATGCTTTTCCTTCATGTAGTTCTCCATTTCTAGCTAATTTCCTTCACACAATTTCCCATTCCTAGATTAATTTCATTTACTCAACTAGATTAATTCAATTCCAAGTCGTGTGTTAGATTAATGATTCTATTTCAGTCGTGTGTTAGATTAATGATTCAATTTCAGTTGTAGCTTAAACATTGTGTTAGATTAGTCTCGCTTCAATCTTGCATATACTTTGTGTGTGCTTCGTCAGTTTACAAACCCCGGGTTGACAAATTAGATAGTTGGGCAAGTACTACAACTCAATCAATATAATATTAGTTCAGCCCAGTATAACAGTTGTCGTTCCCTTATCATGATTGTTGTTCCTTTTGTTGTTCATTTGAATAGAATGATTGTTGTTTATTTTGTTACGATTGTTGTCCCTTTGCAAGGGTTGCATCTCCGGAGGATGGGTATTGAAAATGGAAGCTAAGAACCTATGTAGGCAACAAGTAAAACACTTGCACCAGCGCCTACCTTTGGATGATGCATAGAGGTTATATTTTAAGACATCTTTAGAGCCCAACACCAGGGTTTCATCTTGCATATGAGCCCAGGAGGTATCTCGTCTCTCTCTTAACAAGAGGCAGAAATCAGGGTCGAAAGTTCTAGCATAAGTAATTGTAGCAGAGGCTTCTGTAGGCTTTATCTTAGCAGGGATCTTATTGTACATTTTGTTGAATCTTTTGGAGAAGTCAGAGACAGACTCTCCCTATTTTCTTTTTAGGGACCCAAACTCTGTGACGTAATACACAAATCCTTTCTTACCCCCCCATTGTCTCAAGAAAACATCATCTAAAGCCTCAATCCCAGCAATGGATCTAGGGGTCAACCCCCTAAACCATTTCCTAGCCTCACCATCAAGACTCTGGACAAAGACTCTCATCCACACATCCTCGTTTTCAATATTTAGATTATCTGCATAACTGTAGAAGGCAATGAGGTGTTCTTTAGTATTTATGTCTTCCTCTCCTATGAATTTGGGCATGTATTTCAGGTAGACTCCAGCAGGGAGAGCATTCATTAGTTGAGGTAAGAGCAGAGGGGCATATCTCGCATCCACTATGGCATCCATTATGTTCCTAGGGGGATTAGCACCTGCCATAGGGATGATAGCTGGAGGATAACTAGGAGGAGATGTAGCATGAATAGGGGAGGCTGGAACTGAGCCTCCGGGATGAAAAAGAAGTAGCATAGGATTTGAGGAAAAAGCTACAGGGATTGAGGGAACATATATTTCCTTCTCTGTAAAAGCAACAACTTTAACAGGAGGAGGAGTAGTGAAACTAGGAGAGGGGAAATTAGCAGGAAAACTCCCAAAATTTAAACTTTTAGAAGCTCCAACAGATGGTGTAATAGGAAAATGAGAAACAACTACTGGAGTTGCTATAGGAGAATAATGAAAATTACCAGAATCACCTGGTTCAGCAGTAGAAGTACCCTCCTGAAGGGTCTTTGGTGTTCTGATAATTTTCTCTGGGTCAACTTCAGGTGTCGCTAAAGGCAACCATGGAGTAGATCTCACGTGTCTGCCTCTGGAAGCCACAAATGGAATAGTGGAGTCACCTCAATGGATTCGCCAGGTGCAAAAATGAAATCTTCAATGGTTCTGATATCTGACGCACCTTCAGAATCAGAAGTTTGTTGTCATTCTATCCCAGGGAAAATCTTCAATTCGTCCCCGACAACGGCGCTAGAAATGTTAGCACTAGAAGTCACCTCCTGATTGCAGTAGAGGTAAGCCTGGTACCCATCAATTTGTATGTCACAATGAATAAATAAAAAGGGGGTCTAATGGACGTAGACTCGGGATTATATCGCTTTAACTCAGAAAATTGGGCTGGTATGCATAAGCAGATGAGGTCTTGATCTAACTTTAGTTAGTAAGTTGTAGTAAGGATGAGTAGGGGGAAGAACTTGAGGAGAATGAAGAGGTCTACTATGGACATCTGATATTCTAGCAGCCTAAGGAGGAAAAACTCAGAAGACAAGATCCTCTTAGTTCAGAGTTTTAGGGAACTGAATGAAATTATCACTGAACTGAAATCAAACATACATCACAATTCAATAACAACAACTCGACTGGATCATCCATGCCCGATTCATTCAGTGTTGGAGGGAAAATACAACACAAGAGACTGATTAAAACTGGTCGTGATGTCCATGTAATCAAACCTACATCACAAAAACATAACTACCCTTGACTAGATCATCCATGCCCGAGTTTTCTAACATAGTTGTTACAGAGAGACGGAAGGAAACTGACTTACATTAAACAAGAAGTCTCAAATACAGATACATAACCAGAAGGACCAGAGCTTCATTAAAACTTTACAATGCGGGAGCGTAGCTCAACCATCGACCATAACAAAATATCAAAACTAACTATTTATACTCAAAACAACTTACCATCACCAGGAGTGTGACCTAGCCATTACAATCAAAGCTTTGTGTTTCTGTCTTCTTCTGTCAGTCTTCACATGTATCCTTCTGTCAGACACGAACTCAAATCAATATGGGTTTTCCAGGAAAATTTTCCCACAAGAGTACCACAGGTTGACGGCTCAGTCCCCTCGGCCAGACCTTCAATTTATGGAGTGAAACGAGGTTTCAACAACCTCCCCCACTTTCATTAACTACTTTGATTGGGATTGGGATGAGGCCTGACACCCTTGAATGTTCCAGTCGATCCTCATGATTTCTTCAAGTCAATCATGATATCTTGAAGCCACGCAGATCCTTTTATGAGACCAGCGTGGGCGCTTTCGGCCTTTGACGTAGCTCCTTTCCATTGCTCCATGCAACCTCTGGCTGTGACCACGGGCTTATCTCTTGGGTGCTTTGTGATTTCACGTTTCACGAACCTACATCGCGGTCTATGCAAAAACTCTCGAGTTGTGAAATCGCGACTTTTTGGATCAGGTTCCACATGCCCCTTTCAATCGGACGACCCAGATAAATATCAACACTTCAACATTTCGGAATTTTGGGGCTTGGAAAATTTGTGCGTCCCTCATTTGAGTTTTCCCAAAATGACTTTCTCCACAGTTCAGATCTAATGCCATGCATCCTGCTGGATCGAACGGCTCTTGTTGATTTCGGGTTTCAGGAGTTCGGATCTTTGACGAACAAATTTAACAACATTTTGAACTGTCGATTCCCATGATTATTATTCGTTGTTGATCTCTCATAATGAGATCCACGACCCAAATAAATATCTTTTCCTCACCTTAGATCTCGGGCCTTTGCCCCGGCATTAAAATTCAGGCAACTTTCAGATTCCAAATACCCACGAATCGTCGGTCTAAACTCCACCTTGGATCCCAACCACTGAAAACTGATCTTGCTCGCTCTCTTGATTCGAGTCCATATCAGACTGCTCTAAGTGATGCGCTTTGTGCTTATGGTTGTGGCATGTGTAAGTAAAACTCAGGCGCCTGGTTGAGGGCTCGGGAAAGTAAAAGGATCAGTGATAGAGGTAGAAAGGGGAGTGATTAACCTCAGAGAAAACAAAAATATTAGGGCCGAGACTTCTCAGGTAGGACTACACAAAACAAAAGGTCACTCAAATGATCAAGGGAAAACACAGAGCAAACTATCAACCGAAAAGGGAAAAAATTAAGATTTGGTCGACGAAAAGGAGAAAGACAGGGTAAAATTACTAACTTAGGTAGAAACCACAAACCCACAAGAATCTGACAAGCTTGTGTGATAACATAACTGATGCCAACCGTAGATCTATTGGCGGGTGACGATCCATAGTCTAGACTAATTGCGGGATTGGAATTAACGCATTGTTTATTTCTCCCTTCGCGCTCTGCAATCAATCCCTGCCCTTAATCTGGCGCTTGTGTATCCAACGGTCACAACTTGATCTGATCATTTTTCTGCAATGCGCTTTCCCCTTTGAGCTTCATGTTCGTCATCTCTTCTGAGCTTCATGTGCGACATCTCTTCTGAGCTCTTAATTTGTTAGTCCTTCTGTACATGGATTTTCTGTTCTTTGTTCATCGTTATTTCTCCTGAGCTTTTAGAGTGGATTCCTCTACACCTTGTGTTACATCTTCTGCACGACTACTCCTTAAAATTGTCTCAATGAACATGATTCTTCCTTGAATTCTTTGGAATTTTCCTGTGGGGATTTCGATCCCGATGGCATTTCTACAATGTGCTCTTCCTTCTGAGATTTGATTAATGTTCTTTCTTCTAAGCTTTGAATATTTGCATACTATTTGACATCAATGATAACTCATCAATGACAATTAATCATAACAAATTATCATCATATCACAATGACATCGATTGTTGACATCAATGACAAAATATCAATGACAATATGTCCAACAATATCCCATTTTGTCATTGATGGCAACACACTAACTTCGTATACAAACTCCCCCTGTGATGATGCTTCTCTCCTCTGAAGTTACTCTCCCCCTTTGACATCAATGGCAAAGGGTTGCTCCCCTTATGATCAACCTTTGTCTGTCTGCATGTTGCTGACCAAAATATGAATTTGGGTAACTCCCCCTACAATCATGCTTTGTCTGGCATAACTGAAAGACTCCCCCTGTCCATATGCTCTCTCTACCTCTGACTACTCTCCCCCTTTGTTTATGAATGGGTAGTTCTTCCTGACAAGATCTCTTCCCCTGTCAATTTACTAACTGCTTATATCAGTCCATTGGTATATTTGTGTTCAAATAAGCAATCTTCTTGATACCAACTTGTAGTGATACCCATTTGTAGTGATCAAGTCTTTCAAAACTTAATCTAATCACTTTCTTATTTAACAACCAAAATACTCCTCCTGAGTTTTTACTGACTTCCCTTTGTCAAATAGAACAAGAGTATGAATCGTATTGATCTTTTTGATCTACTTCTTATTCTTCTTTGATATTTCACAAGAATATGAATTGAGGATTGATACCAATTGTTTTAATACCAGTTTTGTTATCAATTGATCTTTGTTGTATGATACTCCTTGAACTTCTCTGCTATCTTTATTTTTCTCTTGACCACTAATCTATATATAGTCAAGATTTTTGATATGTTAGTTTTAAAAACTCTTGGCATGATCCTTTGATTTTATAGAAACCAATTTAAACTTCTTTTTGTATTTTCTCTCTTTGGCCAACAAATTATGACTTCATCAGAATTTGATATTGTCCCATATTCTTCTATAGGCACTTCCTTTTCTTGGGCTTGATTTATTTCATATTGAATTTCATGTTCTTTATTAGGACCTTCACCCATTATGTTCTTATTATTAATTTCTTCATTTTCAGGTGTAATATCATCCTTCTTGCTTTCTCCTTCATATTTTCTTCTCCATATCTTTCTATGAGATATTATGCTTTTTGGATCTTCTCTTTCTAATTGTGTTTTTGAAGATTTGTCATCTCCTTTCTTCTTCCAACTTTTATTAGGTTTTTTCACTGACTTGAATGACTTATTCAAATATTGACTTTTTGTATTCTTGCAGTTTTGGGATTTGTGCCCAAACCTGTCACAGTTGTAACATCTCATTGTATGACAAAATTTTGTTGCGTGCCCAAAAAAATTACATCTCCAACATCTAATTGAGTTTTTGGATTTTCTTGTATATCCTTCCTCTAGTTTCTTGCAGTCCATTGCTTTATAGCCAAAGTTATGACAAGAAAAGCAATAGCCATTGAAGGTGTTTCCATTCTTGATTTTATTTTGGCTTGAGAAATCTATCATTTGATTTTCTTCTTCCTTTTTACTTCTATAGCTTCCTTCCTTAACAAAGTTCATGACTTGTAATTGCTTTGTAATTGCACCTTTTCCTTTTGAGAAGGATGATCCTTTCTCATGTTTGTAAATGGTGCTCCATTTTTCATTGTCTTCTTTCTTATTGTATCCAAGGCAAATTTTGTCATCGGCTGATCTTTGGCTCTTCCAAATCTTATCTAGGATAGCTGAGCTATTCTAGAAATTGACAATATTATTTGTCTTTTCATTCATCTATTTGATATTGACTATTTCTAACTTCAACATGTGATACAATTCTTCCTTTTTAGTTATTTGGATCTTTTTGGATTCTTCCTTTTTCTTAGCTTCTTCAATTTGAGTCATTAGATCTGCATTAGTACTTTCATTTATCTTTTTGAAATTGATGATTTCCAATTCCAACATGTGGTAATAATTTTCTTTCCTTGTTAACTAGATCTTTAGGTCTTCTTCATTTTCTTTAATTTCCTCAAGTTGAGTGTTTAGATTGTTAACTAATTCTTCTGATTCTTTTAGTACTTCTTTTCTTTTACTATCATGTGTCTTTAATTCTTCCATCTCTTCTGTTAGATTAGTAACTTCAATTTTCAATCTTTTGATCTCCTTTTCTTTGTCTTCTAGTTGAACTCTCTCTTCAAACTCTTCATGGTTAGATTGATCTAACTGTTGAAGTTTTTCCAACTCTGCAAAAGTGCACATAATTGTATATTCAAGATGGTCAAGAACATCCATAGGAACTTCAATATGCATATATTTTCCTGGTTGCATACGTATCTCATCTATTGCAACTGAAACATCAGTCTTAAGATTATGTAATTTTTCTTTAGTGATTACTGAGGTATGCCTCAATTCCTTGATGAGGTTGTCTTCTTCATTTATGACTGAAGATTGAATTAAATCCTTCATTTCATTCTGATTAGAAGTATCTTTCAATGTATTATGTTCTTCAATATGATTACAATTTTCCTTTTCTTTATCTTGTTCCTTATCTTGATAAGAATTCTCTTCTTTTGAGTTTTGTTCTTTGTTCTGATAGGAATCCTCTTTATCTGAATCTTGTTCCTCACTTTGATTGGATTTCTCTTCTTCTTGTGTTTCATTCTGATAACAATTTTCTAGTTGGATCCATAATTCTTTAGCAGATTTGTAGTACCTCATCTTTTCCTTGACTTGGTCTGACAATCCATCATGGATTGCTTTTAAGGCTACTGAATTGTTTCTCCTTGACTCCTTTGCGGTTTTGGTTTTTCTCTTTGAAGTAGTTAAGTGCCAAGGTTTACTTACTACCGAATCCCAAACTCCAGATCCTCTTGACTTCAAATATCTTATCATATTTTCCCTCCATGATAAATAATATGTTCCATCAAATAAGGGAGCTTCTTTTGTGGAGATAACAATTTGTCCACACATTTCTTCTTAATCTACCTTCAGTGTTTTAAACTGCGCTGAAGGCACCTGATCTGATACCAATTTTTTAAATGGATACTTGACACTGAGAGGGGGAGGGGGGTGAATCAGTGTCACAAAACTTTGGACAATTTTCCACTTTTTACAAATTAATTGAACAACATATATTTATTTCATTTTCTCAATAAATATATATAAAAGAATAAATACTTTATTTATTTATTTAATTTGAATGAATACATACGATTAGTCTTTGAATATCATCTTCAAACAATTATGAGAGACCCAACTCTATGTTACAAGACCCAACTTGTAGTTCTCAGATCCAACTGAGATGTGAGGAATATGATCCTCATACAAGACCCAACTTGTAAACCGGCACTGAGCTTTGATTAATGTTCTTGCTTCTGAGCTTTGAATCTTTGCATATTGTTTGACATCAATGATAACTCATCAATGACAATTAATCATAACAACTTATCATCACATCACAATGACATCAATGACAATATGTCCAATGGGATTTGCCCAAGTGTCAGCTTGTGCGATAACACACCTATAATAGCTAAACCACTAACACCTATAATCCCTAACCCCAACCCTTAATCCTTATAACCCTATTCTCTTAGTACCATAAACCCTCACCCATATAAACCTCAACACCTAAATATATCAATAATAATAATAATTTGTAGCTATAAATTAGAATAATGTTTTTTTTAACAAAAACAACTAGGAGTTTTTATTATAAAAAGGTTGTGCATAGGTAAAAACTACCAAAATAACAAAATTTCAAAATGCACAGGGGCCTTGAGTAGAGAGTGAGCCTTACAATTCTTCAAATGGCTCATAATTCCTTCTATATACACAAAAAACTACTTATGTTATGCCAAGTATACATTTTGGCAAAGGAAATAGCAAAAATATAGTTTTGCACGGCATAAAACTAGTCTAGAGGAGCTTTAACTTGGTGTCCACCCCATCTGGAGCACTCTCTAGAGAATCACATTCGAGTTGGTGGGGTGTGGGTTGCAAAACTTCATAAAATGCATACAAGCCTACTGATGGAACTGGTTGTTGGTGGACTGGAGTGTCTAGAAGGTTGCATTTGGCATTCCTGGGAAGAGAACAGATCTAGACTGAATGTTGATTAACTGTGCATAAGACGATGGCCAATTCTTGGTTCCTTTTTTCCTCCTGCTTTTGCAATTGACAAGCAAGCTAGGCATTTGAGACACGGAGAGACTCCATTTCATGTTGATGCTTCTACATTTGTTCTTGCATTTTATCCACCTTGCAATCAATGCATTCGTAGGTGAGGTGGCTTCGACGCCACATGCCCGAGGAGGCACTAAAATAAGCAAAATGTATCGAAGGGAGAAATTGTCGACTAAACCCATAGAGACATGAGATTACCCAAAATTCAAAAAAATCCCAATTTTCGTTCACATCCTTGTTGTTGCACTGATGATAATCCTGATTCAGAACGACCAGAGGAACCCATATGTGAGAAGGTGACACTATAAGCAGAAATGATGGGGCATGAAGATAATTCATTGTCGAAGCCTGGGACCGTGCTGCACAACCCGTGTGAGCTGAGACACTAAAGAAGCCGAGGGGAATGACTCTAGTGATTCGATCCATGAGTGAAATTGAGATCCCATATGGAGTCATCAATTCGTTTGGGAATGATTTAATAACATCCATGTGGGGAGAAAATATCATATGTTGATGATGGGTGAGACCTCATGTCATGGGTACAAGTGGAGATCTTGATGCTTCAAGTGCATTGATAATGTTATTATCCTTAATACAAATGGGAGATGGTGTCACATCCCCTCCTAATCCTTTCTTTTATGGAGTTAATGCTCTAATTTGACACTTGTTGATGGGACTTAAATTTTTTGTTACATATTTGAAGTGTTAGATTAGGGGAGGTGGAGCAATGAAACTTCCCCATTGATTCTAATGTTGCCCCGTGCCAATTGCTTTGTCGCTTTGGCAAGACTATCGACTTTCCCATTTTTCCTTCGATAGATGTGTGTAACATACAATATATATAAATATTACATAATAATAGTAATATTAAACAACAATAGTAATTAATAGTTAATTAATGAAAGAGAAAGAGACATACCTTTTCACCTTGTGGCTAGTCAATGCCTATATGTATATCGCCACGAGGATCATTGTAATCATCTCATATTTTACTCATATATATATATATATATATATATATATATATATATATATCCTTAATGTATTATTGTGTACTATCGTATTTATATTGGATATTCTATGTGTGAGAAAACTTAGTTCATCTCATTTGGTATAAGAGCTTCGTTGTTGATCCTGGCCATTGGCCATACAGGCTTGTGGCCCCATACAATTTTTTTTTTAGAGTTTCTCTAATTTATCTAGGTCTTTGACCACATTAGGGCATTTTGCCATTAAAAAAAACACAAATCATTAGAAATTACCATTGAAGAAATAATCCTTCAGCTGCAAGAAAATTAGAAGAAGTTAGTACTAGATATCAAGAAAAAGAACATAAAATAAATAAATAAAAGAAAAAAGGGAGAAGAAAAAACAAAGAAAGAAAGAAAAAGAAAGGATAAAAAAAAGGGCAATTTAAAAGAAAAAGTTCCAAAGAAGAAGGAAGAGTAAATTATGATTTTATTGTTGGTGGTTTGGGCCTATGGTTTTGGTAAACCATTGGCCCATGGTATTTCCCTACGATATAATTGTTTTTTAACTGTGGTAACTTTTTACAACTTTGTATACACTCCCCAATTAACTTGTGTAAAAGATATTCATAAAGGAAAAGTAAGAGGAGAGGGTATTAAATGAAAAAAGATAACTTTTCATAAATTACAAAATTGCAATTTATTTTAAAATAAAAAGTGATGGGGTAAGAATATCATATTAAATATTGTGGAGTTAGAGATATCCACAAAAAGACAAGGAGGAAAGGTTTTATAATAATTTATAAAGGATATCATCATAAATTTATTTAATAAATAAATAAATAAAGTTTGGAGGATTATAAAATTATTTTTAAAAGTTTTGTGAATGTTTAAAAGCCAAAGGGAATTATTAAAGTTGCTTAATACCTTTTATTAAATTGGAAGGCAATTGAAGCAATATTAAAGCTATTCAAAGGAGGAATGTATATTTATAAAGGATACATATATTGAAAAATCGAGAAAAAAAAAAACCGTGAACAATGAATTCAATATATAAATCCAAAATTTGGACTAAATGCCCTTTTTTGTGAAATGGAGTTTGAGTATATGATAATTTTTTAAAATCACAATTAATTTTGTCCAATTTGTGGGAAATCATTTATTATGGAAGAAAATCAAGATAACTCACAAATGCAATCACTAATATTACAAGGAGAACTAGGACATTATAAAGAGACGAATAGAAAAGTACAATTTGAAATTGAGAAGGATAAATCTTTTAATGGGTTAACAAAGAAAGATAATATTTACTTCAAGGAGCATATTTGGGAATTCATCGCACAAATTGAAGAACTAGAAACCAAAAAACAATAATGGACAAAGACTTACTAGAACGAGATGAAGAAATATCACAATTAAAAAATCATAATCAAAATTTACTAGTAAAAATCAGGTAGTCGAAAGACAAGAATCAAGGGAACAAAAATCAAGAACAAGAAAATCAAAGTCTCGAAGAGAAATTAACCAAAAAAGAGGAAGAAAGCTCATGCCTAAGGAGCCTTAATCAAAATTTACTTGAACAAATTAAAAGCTTAAAGGATGAAAGAAAGGAGAATCTAGAATAAAAAAATAAAGACGATAAGTCAAAAGATAAGGAAGAAATTTTATGTTTAAAATGACATAATCAGTATTTACTAACACAAATTAAAAAGCTTAAGCATGATAAGAAGTCTTTACAAGAAGATCTAGATCGCAAAACATCATTAGTCAACAAAGAAACAATGACTGATCCAATAGAGAAATTATCGAACATTTGAATTCTGACATCAGAAAAAGGAACCAATACAAAGTCAGTAAGTGTTCAAATTCAAAATAATGCTTACATTAACAAATCACTACAAACATAAAAAGAAGATGGTTCCAAGGAAAAGGCACAAGAGATTAGGATGCCTTATCCAAATCATAAGATTCATTATGGGCAATGACAAGATCAAAAGATATATAATCAACATTCTTCTTACATATAGACAAACTACAAATTTATAGAAGAAGAGAGACAAAATAGACAACATGTGTGGAAGCCGAAAGTCGAAAGTTCCATCAAAATAGTCAATCAACAAAAAGTTCCATTAAAGATCAACTTGGGGTGGATCAATTCACATTCGATGCAACAATTTTACTTGGGACTTCGTAAATCATATCATCTTGTTTCATCGAGTGTCGTAGCTACAAGCACAAAAGATCTTGAGAAGACTTTGTGAGCCAAAATGAGAGTTAAAGGGACGCCTTTCAGTAATTATGCTTTGAGGACAAAGCATTTTTAAGGGGAAGGCATTGTAACACACACACACACACACACACACACGTATATATGTTAAGCCCTAAATAGTGGCTCATTACCCCTTAATCAGGGCATATTATATTATTAATGTTATTTTATTTATGTCGGCTTTAGTCCATTAGTTGTAATTATACCTCTTAAGAGGTCACAGGTTCAAATCCAGAGGGGGGTAGGGTATGTATACCTTTGTAGACTTTACAAGTCAAATCGTTGGGCGGAGGGGGGTCCCTTGTCCCACAAACAAGGGGGTCTCATACACCAATTTGGTGTGTTGGCTTGGACGTGACCTTAAAAATAGATTATTATTATTATTATTATTATTATTATTATTACTAAGGAGACATTTTCATTTTGAATCATCTTGTAATTGTGCATTTATGTGGGCATAAGGAGGTTGCCCCCTCAAAGAGGCTTATTATCTAAGTTTATCTCTTTTTCAAGGCATTGAGTACTTATTCTGAGGTTTTTCTATGCTATATTGATATTTGGTTCTTAACATATGGTATCAGAGCTCAAGGTCTTGGGGTTTCGTTGCTACATCTGAGACGCCTTGGAATTTTCGCTATAACTTGTTTTCTACAATGTTTCATAAGGAACATCTTGGACGATATTTAGTAGATGGATCAAGGTATGTTGGGTTAAAATTTCATCTCCTGAGGCCTTATATTTTTGGAGTTACGGCCTGTGCAAGATAGGGTTCTGGAATCATCTTGAATTGAGTCATTGCGGAATTTTCGCTATAAAAAATTTTATGTAATGTTGCAGACCCTAAACTCTAAAGGATATTCACAAAAATTAGTAAGGTATCTGTGGTAAAAATTTCATCTTCTGGGTCATCTTAAATTTGTAGATACACCCTGTGGAAGATAGGGTATTTGACTAGTCCTATTGACTAGTCTCAAGAAGGTGTTCTAGGTAAAATAATCATAACTTCTTCCTAGAGTATCCAAATTGAGTGAGACTAGTTTCATTGGATAGTGGACAGTCTGTAGTATTTCTGGTATGAGTTTTGGAATTTTATATCATTTATTTTGTGCGAGGCACGCTATACAAGTGAGATCTTCTGGAAAGGACAAAAATCAGCAAGTTGTGGGGAAGTTACCGTAAATTAAACTTGGCACATCCAATTTTGATCAGACCTATGGCATTGTAGAGAAGAAATATCAGAGAACTACAAAAAAGAAAGTTTCATACCCAGAAGGGTCGAAACTTTGGAGATATAGTAGAAGAAAGATTGTCTAGCAAAACCACCTCAAAATCAAGGTTCAAAAGTGATACTTGGCCAACATGCCACCCAAAAAGGGAACTTCTACACCAAATAAGCCTCCAAAAAATCATAATTGGACTCTTGATGAAGGTGAAGAAATGCATAGGGACATAAATGATTTACAAAAGAAGATAGTAACAAAAGATGAACTACAAGAGATGGACGCTAAGTTGGAGGCAATAAATACTAAGATGGATGGTTTAAAAGAGGAAATCATGGAAGGATTGAAAAATTTCGTAATAGAGAGGACACCTGAAAGTGAAAATGTATCCCATGAAATTCATGATGAGGACATAAGGAAGGTGAATCAAGAATGGAGAAACTCTAAGTTTGGGTTGAAGACCAACCACGTTCCTAAGATTGATATGTAGAAGTTTGATGGCAAGGACCCTATCGCATGGATACTTCAGATGGAGCAATTCTTTGATCTACATAATGTTCCACATACACAAAAGGTACGAATTTCTTCTTTATATTTAGAACCCAATCAATTTGTATGGTATAGATGGCTTTGTTCTCGTAAATCACTTGTCACTTGAACAATTTTCACGGAAGAAATGATAGCACACTATGAGGATACAAGGAGCAATACCTTCTTTAGCCAATTGATAAATCTCAAGCAAAAGGGTTCAGTTACAGAGCACATTGAGAACTTCCAAATATTGAATATAAAGGTAATAGATATTCCAAATGAGTTGTAATATACCAAATATAAAAAGTATGTAGAATAGAAATAAAATGATAGAAATGGCAGAATAACAGTAATATAACTAGCATAATCTCCACAATAAAATAGAAATTATATAAGAACAACAACAGAAATAGCACTTTGATTCAGAAAGCAATGTTCACGGGCCTCTTCGACGGGGCAACCTCCAGTCGAGTAACGCTCCGTTACAATAATCTCCAAGCTAGGGTTTTCATGCCCTCGACCCTTATTTATACTAAATATGTCTATCAAGAGAAGCATCTAGAGGAAAATCCTTCTAGAAGCGAAAGCTTCTATTAGGTCTTCTTGCATCCGCCTTATTCTATTTTATTGAAAGGCCTTATTAATATTGACCTTTATCACATCTGAATATATTGCTCTACCTATGTGCGAGTTAGGACCCTAACATGTCTGCCCCCTTAAAAACAACCTTGTCCTCAAGGCTTAAGATGTGGAAACTGTTGCAGAATGGTAGTTGGTTCCCAAGTGGCATCTGTTGGAGTTGTACCTTTCCACTAGACTAGCACTTCCTTGATGGTTCTTTGACACAGGCGACGCTCACGCTAGTTCAAAACTGCTTCTGGTTGTATCCAAATGGAACCTTCTTTAGCTAACTTGGGAAGGTTGGTTTGAATTTGGCACCTAGTTCCAACCACCTTCTTTAAGCATGAAACATGAAAAACAGGATGTAGCTTCGAATGAATGGGTAGAGCTAACTAATAGGCGATTTGTCCCACACGCTTGAGAACTGTATATGGACCATAAAATTTGGGTGCTAGCTTCTGACAATGCTCAGCCTTGAGGGAAGTTTGCTTGTATGGTTGCAGTCGCAGAAACACCTAATCCCCTTCTACAAATTGACGTTCAGAGTGACCTTGATCTGCTTGTTGCTTCATGCGATTATGTGCCATGACCAAGTTCTCTTTGAGGGTACGGAGAATATCCTCTCGAACTGTAAGTGTTTGGTCAACTACCTGGACCTTCGAGGTACCCGGTAAGTATGAGAGAACTGAAGGTGGCTTCTGTCCATATACCGCTTCAAAAGGAGTCATGCGTGTAGTTGTATGGTAGGAAGTGTTGTACCACCATTCAACTAGGGGTAACCATTGAGCCCACTGATTTTTCTTTTCAGAGGCAAAACACCTCAAATATGTTTCCAAACACTTGTTGAAAACTTTTGTTTGACCATCAGTCTAGGGATGATAAGCTATGTTGAGATGCAATTGGGTGCCCTGTAGCTTGAACAGTTCTTGCCAAAAATTGCTTGTGAAAGTTGGGTCACGATAAGAAATAATAGAGTGTGGCATGCCATGAAGCTTGAAGACCTGGTCCATGAAAATTTGAGCCACCTTGGAGGCAGTAAATGGGTGTTGAAGAGCGCAAAAATGAGCATACTTGGAAAGGCGATCCACAACCACCATTATGACTGATTTATTTCCCGATTTGGGTAAGTCGGTAATAAAGTCCATAGAGATATCCTTCCAAATAGCAGGTGGAATCGGAAGCGGTTGTAGTGTGCCCAGAGATTTGACTGTTTCTCCCTTGTTGCGTTGACACACATCACATTCAGCGACAAAATTACGGATGTCCTGTTTCATACCATTCCAGAAAAAAGAACGTTTGACCCTATCATAGGTTTTGGTGAACCCGGAGTGCCCCGCTGTGGGTGTAGCATGAAGCTCAGAAAGTATTGTGGATTTAAGCTTTGATTGCTTACTTAAATACAAACGGCCTTTGTATCGAAGCTCATCCTGGAGTCAAGAGTACCCTGGGGGAGCTGGAGCATTGGTTTGCAATTGTTGGATCAGATGCGAAGTTTTGGGATCTTGTAGCCATTCCTGGAGAACAACTTGGAGCCAATTTGGTACAATGAAGGAAAGAGAAAAAAGGGATCCTTCTTCTTCATATTTCCGGGACAATGCATCTGCCACCACATTGTCTTTTCCTTTCTTGTAAATGATCTCATAATCATATCCAAAGAGTTTAGTCACCCATTTTTGTTGCTCCGGGGAGGAAATGCATTGTTCTAGAAAGTACTTGAGGCTTTGATGATCTGTCTTAATTTGGAAACGTTGCCCCAAGAGATAAGGGTGCCACAAATCAATGACATGCAAAATAGCCAACATTTCCTTTTCATAGATGGGTTTGCCCAGATTCCTTTCAGATAGTTGCTTGCTGGTGAAGGCCAAAGGTTGACCCTCTTGCATAAGGACAACACCGATTCCTTTCCCCGAGGCATCACATTCCAACACAAAGGTATTTTTGAAATCAGGAAGGGCCAGAACCGGAGTGGTGCACGTGGACATCTTCAAGTTTTTGAAAGCTTGAGCAGCGGCTGGAATCCAAGTGAAAGAGTTCTTTTTTAGGAGAGCAGTGAGAGGTGCTGCAATCTTTCCATAATTCTTAACAAACTTGCGATAATACCCTGTTAATCCTAGAAATCCACGCAAGCTTTTGAGATTCTGTAGGTGTGGCCAGTCTTGCATAGCTTCAAACTTTTTCGGATCCACCCTGACGCCATCCTTGCCAACCAGATGACCCAAGTATTCTACTTATGAGGCACCAAAACCACATTTAGACTGTTTAAGGAAAAGCTGGTGCTGAGAGAGTAGATGGAGAACTTGATCCACATGAGTAAGATGGTTTGTCCATTTTTTGCTATAGATGAGGATATCATCAAAGAAAACTAAGACAAAATGACGGAAAAAGGGATGGAAGACATGATTCATGAGGCTTTGGAAGGTGGAGCGGGCATTACACAAGCCAAAGGGCATGACCAATAACTCATAGTGGCCCTCATGAGTTTGAAAGGTCGTATTGGGAATGTCTGCCTCTTTCATATGTATCTAGTGATAGCCAGAGCGAAGATCAAGTTTAGTAAAGAATTGGGCGCCACTCAATTCATCCAAGAGGTCATCAATGACAGGAATGGGAAATTTGTCTTTAATGGTCAGTTTGTTGAGGGCAAGGAAGTTAGGACTCATTCTCCAAGAACCTTCTTTCTTCAGGACCATGACTACAGGAGAAGAGTAAGGGCTCGTACTAGGGCGGATAATGCCTGCATTAAGGAGTTCCTGGACCATTTTCTCAATTTCATTTTTTTGTGAAAAGGGGTGGCGATACA
>ML791551.1:135380-164592 GCA_009831015.1 Picea engelmannii
TTCTTCTCTAAAAGAAAAATCTAAGGTTCAAGCAGTGCAAGATCACATCGAGCATCAACAACAAGTTCTCCAAATATTAAAGGACAACCTGACCATGGCACAAAATCGTATGAAACAACAAGCAGATCAACATCGTAGTGAAATCATTTTTGAAGTAGGGGATTGGGTGTTTTTAAGACTACAACCATACAAACATATGTCCCTCAAGCAATCTAAGAAGGATAATAAATTATCACCAAAGTACTATGGCCCTTATAAGTTGTTGCAAAAGATTGGTACTATGGCATACAAATTGGAGTTGCCTGCATATTCACAAGTACACCCAGTTTTCCATGTTTCATGCTTAAAGAAGGTTATAGGTGACAAGATCTTAGTTCAAACTATATTGCCAGAACTTGACGAGGAAGGAAAAATCATATTGGATCCTGAAGCCATCACTGACACAAGAATTCGCCAGCTGAGGAATAGATTCATTTTAGAGTATCTCATTAAATGGAAGAAACTATTGATTGAAGATTCCACTTGGGAAGATGTGGTGTCTAGCTGCCCTCGACGGCACAACCGCTCCACCAGGACCCTCTTCCTCTCGGCCCGAAGAGTTCTAAACCTCTTCTACTTCCTTATCGGAAGTTCTCGTCACCCACAGGACTCCTTCGGCGATCTCCCTTTCGCAAATCGGGAAATCGGTTTTCGCGGATTCGCGAACCTTGTGTGCCCCCTTCGTGCGATTTGAAACTCCGATCCCCGATATCAACGGTCAACGTACCCAATCCTATCGGGAAATCGACGTATGGAAGGTAACGAGTCACTCCCCTTTCAAAATCCTGAGCGTCGATGCATGATACCATGTGTTGTACTCTATGTCGTCCCCGTGGGACCCATCGTAACTCAGGACCTCGCTATTCCTCTGTGTCTCCTTTTATTTCGAAACGCCGAAGTGCGGAGTCCCGACTCCACGGGATCTCGTGCCACCTGTCCGTGCTCCAACCGACGGCTCCGATTAAATCAAGAAATCGCGACTCGCGATTTCGATGTGCATGCAACTCTTGCACTCGCCAACCTCGATATGCCGATATGAAATGGAAAATAGACTCCTCCATGCGCCTGCGAGTTAACCCCCTCGCAACTCCTCCGCGATCTGACGGTCTGCGGGGTTTCGAAAATCTGCTCAACAATTTCAAGTCGTCGATTCTCTTCCTTTTGAAGAGTTCTCTGCTTCGCCACCTTCATCCTGTATGAACGAAGCAAAGGCACTATCCCTCTTGAGCTTTTCCGACTCTGACTCCTTCAGAGGTTTCTCGAACACGCCTTTCTTCACAGACTTCCAGACTTCAATTCTTCCATAAGATCACATACACAACATATGAAAGAAATACGTAACAAGAAGCCAATATGCAAAGGCATACTGCTAACAACACACAGAGAATAAACACATCCATGGAAATGAATCAAGGCTTTCCTATTCTCCTCTTCTCAGGCTTGCCTCTGAGTCTTCAATCAAACCTGCACTTCACCTGCACGGTTCGAATAAACCAACACAACTCTGGATGATGAGAATAAGGGTTTTAACTGTAGAGCCTCCTCAACGCACTCTATGCGGGGGAATTCAACTGCACTCTATGCAGGAATCTCTCGGCTCAGACAAAGAAACAATTGAAACTTATTCTCGCCTCTCTCCCAGATTTCTAACCTGCCATGAAATCACATATGCAGCATATACAATGAAAGCATAATGGGAAGCAAGTAAACAACAACATAGTATCAACAATACACAGAGGATAATCACAGCCATGTAATTGAATCAAAGCTTTCCTATTAATTCAATATCTGTACATGGGGATCTTTCATCAATTCTCTGCTTTGCTCTCCCTTGCTCCTGAATGCTAATGCTGCTCTGAATGAATTACCATAATACAAAGGAGGGTGCCTATATTCCGTTTTCCCTCTCAAAAGCAAAACTGTCTAATCTACGGTTAATTCCTATCTAACATCATTAAAACTATTAAATGCCTTCCTATCTATAATACAATACAAGTGCGCTCGGCTTTGAATGCCTTCATTTAAATGGCGGCGCAACAATCTTCAAAGTAATTCAAAAATGTATGTGCTGGCGCTGCCCAGCTGTACTTCTTTATCCACACACTGGCTCGCTTAGTGAGGTGTGGATGCTTCTGCATCATACTCCTCGGCTCAAAAGAATTCATGGGCTTCTGTCCATGAGCTCCTGTATCGTGTGCCCATGTTTCTGGATCACCGTCTCTGTCTCCCAGCTTGCATCCTCCACTGGGTGGTTCTTCCACTTCACCAGGTATTCAAAATATTGCTTCCTCCTGGTTTTCTTTCCTGCTTGCTTCTCTAGTATGCACTCCATCTGCGGCTTCTGTGCAACTCGTAATTGTTTCTGCCACTGGATCACTGGTTCATCAGTTCCAGTTTCTGCATCCTTGGCTCTGTATGGGTATAAATCCAAAACATTGAAAATCGAAGATATCTCGATGCCCTCCGGCAACTCAAGCTCATATGCGTTCTCCCCGAATTTCTTCAGGACTCTGCATGGCCCAATCTTCTTCATCTTGAGCTTGTTGTATGTTCCCCTTGGGAACCTTTCCTTCCTCAAGTGCGCCAGAACCATGTCTCCAACTTCAAACTGAAGCTGTCTCTTCTGCTGATCGGCTCTGTGTTTATACTCCTGATTTGCCTTCTGTAGTCGTTGCTTCACCTGCGTGTGAAGTTCTTTCATCGCCTCAGCGAATTCTTCAGCTCTCGCGCTGCTAGTCTCAGCCTGTTCGGGCTCCCTGAGCTCAGACACTCCCCTCGGCTGTGTTCCATACAAAATTTGAAATGGACTCTTGCCTGTACTCCGATTCACCGAATCATTGTACGCAAATTCTGCCTGTGGTAGGATCTGATCCCAACTGCTGTGATGTTCTGTCACCAGGCTTCTCAACAGATCTCCTAGGCTCCTATTGACCACCTCGGTCTGTCCATCTGTCTGCGGATGGTATGCCGAACTGAATGCCAAGTCAGTCCCCAACTTCTTCCATAGCGTCCTCCAGAAATGACCTATGAATTTCGTATCTCGATCCGAGACTATGCTTCTCGGCAATCCATGAAATCGCACAATCTCTTTGAAAAATAAATTTGCAATGTGGGTCGCATCGCTGGTTTTATGACACGGTATGAAATGTGCCATTTTCGAGAACCTGTCCACCACCACAAAGATGGAATCTACTCCTCGTTGTGTTCTCGGCAAACCCAAAACGAAATCCATACTGATTGCCTCCCATGGTCTCTCAGGTATGGGCAATGGCTGATAGAACCCTGTGTTCTGCTTTTGGCCCTTCGCGTGTTGACATATCCTGCATCGGTCAACAAACCTTTTAACATCTGCACTCATGCCTGGCCAATAATATGATTCGCTCAGCTTGGCGAATGTCTTGTCATGTCCAAAATGACCTGCTAAGCCTCCACTGTGCTTCTCCTTTACCAAATTCTCCCTCATGGAGCAATCTGGAATGCACAGCTGATTGTCTCTAAACAACAACCCTTCCTGGATCATGAAATCTATCCACGGGCTCCGATCTCTGAGAACTGGGTTCTTGGTTTCTTCGTGCGCTTCTGCAAAATCTGCGTCTCCTGCATACATGTCCTTCAGGTTTTCAAAACCCAAGGTCTTGACTCTAAACTCCTGCAGCAACAAACATTTCCTGATCAAAGCATCAGCTACTTTGTTAGAAGTCCCCGAAATGTGCTTTATCACGAACATGAAATTTTGCATGTACTCCACCCATTTCGCATGCTTCTGATTTAGCTTCTCCTGCTGACTCACAAACTGCAGTGCATGATTATCGCTGTACAAAATGAATTCCTTGGGTATCAAGTAATGCCTCCACTTCTTCAATGCCTGTATGATGGCATAGAACTCTTTGTCATATGTGGAGTATTTCAACTTCGCGTCATCCAGCTTCTCGCTGAAATATGCCACTGGCCTGTCACCCTGACTCAAGACCCCTCCTACGGCATATCCGCTTGCATCACATTTCACATGAAATGTCTTCTGGAAATCAGGCAACACCAGAATTGGTTGCTCTGTTATCTTCCGCTTCAACAAATTGAAGCTCCTCTTAGCCTCTGTTGTCCAATGAAAAACTTTATGCCGCTTTTTCACCGTGTCCATCATCGCGGCACTAATTCCACTGAAACTCCGAATGAACTTTCGGTAGAAACTAGCCAGTCCATGAAAACTCCTTACCTCAAAAATGTTCCTCGGCGATGGCCATTTCCTGATTACTTCAACCTTCTCAGGATCCATCTTCAATTCATTTGCCGAAATTACAAAACCCAAATAAATGAGCTCTGTCTGCATGAACGAGCATTTCTTCAAATTAATCAACAGCTTCTCCTGCTGCAGTCTTCTCATCACTGTGGCCAAATGCCTCAAATGCTCAACCTTGGTCTTGCTAAAAATCAATATGTCGTCTAGATACACGACCACAAACTTACCGATGAATTCCCACAGGACTTCATTCATCAGTCTCATGAATGTGCTCGACGCATTTGTCAACCCAAACGGCATGACCATCCATTCGTACAAACCCTCGTTTGTTTTGAATGTTGTTTTCCATTCATCACCCTCTCTCATCCGGATTTGATGATATCCGCTTTTGAGATCAATCTTCGAAAAATAATTTGCCCCACTCAGGCAATCCATCAAGTCATCCATTCTCGGCAGTGGAAATCTGTATCTGATGGTGATCTTATTTATCGCCCTGGAGTCTGTACACATCCTCCAGCCTCCATCCTTCTTCGGACTCAGTACTGTCGGAACAACACATGGACTAAGGCTCTCTCTGACTAGTCCTTTATCCAGCAGATCCTGTACCTGCTTTTTGACCTCCTCATTCTCCTGAGGTGTCAATCTGTACGCTGCCTTGTTTGGCAAACTTGCTCCGGGTATGAGGTCAATATGGTGACTCACACTCCTCATCAGTGGCAATGAACGAGGTAGTTTGTCCACGATGATATCAGCGAACTCTCCCAGCAGTTCCTGAATCTCATCTGTCAAGTCATCCACTCTTGTGCTTGTCAGGACAATTCTCAGCTTCCTGACAACAAAGAACTGTGGATCTTCGTTCTTCTCCATCTCTGTGAGAAGTTCCTTCCCGCTCATGAGAAGTATTGTGTTGTTTACTTCCGGCTTCACTTCTTTATCCTTTATCGGAAGCAATCTATGTGTCCTCCCATCCTTCTCCAAGGTGTATGTGTTCATCCTCCTGTCATGAACAACATTCCTGTCATATTGCCATGGTCTACCCAGCAGTATATGACATACGTCCATGGGAATGACATCACATAGAATCTCATCATGATAGTTCCCAATTTTAAATTTAACTAAGCACTGTTTAGTGACACTTACCCGGTGTCCTTTCTGTAACCACGAGACTTTATATGGACGCGGGTGCTTAGTCGTTTTCAGCTCCAATTTCTCCACCATCTCGGTCGAAACGAGATTGTCGGTGCTTCCACTGTCCACTATGACCTTGCACTTCCTGTCCTTGGTTGTACAAGTCGTCCTGAAAAGTCTACTCCTTTGCACTGAGTTGTCCACCTCTTTCTCAGGTGCCAAAAGAATCTTATGCGTCCCAAGCGATCTTCCGTTGTCTGCATCCTCGCTCTCAACATCACGCCTCTGCTGCGCCTCAGCGATGTGAGCTTTTCCTCTGTCCATCTTTCTCTCTGGACAGTCAACGACCTTGTGTCCATCTTTTCCACATGTGAAACATGTGATAACTCCTCCACGACCTCTTCCTCTACCTCGAGTATGAGGAAATGCGTTGGCGTCAGCATAATCTCCTTGCTGATCATCTTGCTGTCTCCTCGGCTCAGCAATTTGTTGCCTTTGCTGTGAGGTTCCGCCTCTTTCAGCCTTTCCCTGAGGCCTCTGCCAATCTTCCTTGGGCTTTTGGATTTTCTCCTGGACAACCGCCTTGCCTCTGGGCTGACTCCTGCCTCGCCCTCACTGTCCCTGCTTGCGGCTCATCTTTTCTTCGGCTCTCAGAGCCATCGGGTACGCATCCTCAACTGTTCAGATGGTAACCATGCTCAACTCGTCCTGAATGTCATACCTGAGACCATTCAGGTATCTCGCCACCTTTTCGTCATCACTCTCCCGATGACCCGCTCAGATGTTTAGCCTGTAGAACTCCTCGGTGTATTCCTTCACCGTCATCATCTTCTGTCTCAGGTTCTGCATGCGCCTGAACAGAGTGATCTGGTAATCTCTCGGAATGAACTTCGCCTTCATCTTGGCGATCATCCGATCCCAGCTCTTGATCTTCTGTTTTCCTTTGGAACGTCTGTCAGCCTGCAACTCGTCCCACCATAAGGTTGCATGCCCCTTCAGCTTGGTTACAGCATGCCTTACCTTTTTGTCCTCTTCGATATCTTCATAATCGAAGTAGGTGTCGAGTGCTCGGATCTAATCCAGCAACTCCTCAGCATTTAGACTTCCCTCATACACGGGAATGTCCATTTTCGTCTTTGAGCTCATCCTGGCGATAGCTCTTATCAACCTCTCTGTCGAGGCATCTTCTGCTGTGATGTCTTCAGCTTCATGTCCAGCTTCGTCTTCGACCTCGGAATCGCTGAACTCTCCAGCACCAGCTCCACGTCTCTGCGCAGACTCCATCTCCTTCATCCTTGCTCGGAGATCTCGCATCTGGCGTTCCATCTTTGGGTTACCCACTGGCCTACCCCTTCTTCGCGCGTCCCTATCTTCACGATCAGGTGACTGTCTCTCCCTTCTCGGCGGCATGATGTATCTGCTTCTCTCTGCTACCTGAACAAAGAGAACTCCACTTCCCGCTCTGATACCACTTGGTGTCTAGCTGCCCTCGACGGCACAACCGCTCCACCAGGACCCTCTTCCTCTCGGCCTGAAGAGTTCTAAACCTCTTCTACTTCCTTATCGAAAGTTCTCGTCACCCACAGGACTCCTTCGGCGATCTCCCTTTCGCAAATCGGGAAATCGGTTTTCGCGGATTCGCGAACCTTGTGTGCCCCCTCCGTGCGATTTGAAACTCCGATCCCCGATATCAACGGTCAACAGACCCAATCCTATCGGGAAATCGGCATATGGAAGGTAACGAGTCACTCCCCTTTCAAAATCCCGAGCGCCGATGCGCGATACCACGTGTTCTACTCTACGCCGTCCCCGTGGGACCCGTCGTAACTCGGGACCTCGCTATTCCTCCGTGTATCCTTTTATTTCGAAACGCCGAAGTGTGAAGTCCCGACTCCACGGGATCTCGTGCCACCTGTCCGCGCTCCAACCGACGGCTCCGATTAAATCGGGAAATCGCGACTTGCGATTTCAATGTGCATGCAACTCTTGCACTCGCCAACCCCGATATGCCGATATGAAATGGCAAACAAACTCCTCCGTGCGCCTGCGAGTTAACTCCCTCGCAACTCCTCCGCGATCTGACGGTCTGCGGGGTTTCGAAAATCTGCTCAACAATTTCAAGTCGTCGATTCTCTTCCTTTTGAAGAGTTCTCTACTTCACCACTTTCATCCTGTATGAATGAAGAAAAGGCATTATCCCTCTCGAGATTTTCCGACTCTGACTCCTTCAGAGGTTTCTTGAACACGCCTTTCTTCACAGACTTCCAGACTTCAATTCTTCCATAAGATCACATACACAGCATATGAAAGAAATACGTAACAAGAAGCCAATATGCAAAGGCATACTGCTAACAACACACAGAGAATAAACACATCCATGGAAATGAATCAAGGCTTTCCTGTTCTCCTCTTCTCAGGCTTGCCTCTGAGTCTTCAATCAAACCTGCACTTCACCTGCACGGTTCAAATAAACCAACACAACTCTGGATGATGAGAATAAGGGTTTTAACTGTAGAGCCTCCTCAACGCACTCTATGCGGGGGAATTCAACTGCACTCTATGCAGGAATCTCTCGGCTCAGACAAAGAAACAATTGAAACTTATTCTCGCCTCTCTCCCAGATTTCTAACCTGCCATGAAATCACATATGCAGCATATACAATGAAAGCATAACAGGAAGCAAGTAAACAACAACATAGTATCAACAATACACAGAGGATAATCACAACCATGTAATTGAATCAAAGCTTTCCTATTAATTCAATATCTGTACATGGGGATCTTTCATCAATTCTCTTCTTTGCTCTCCCTTGCTCCTGAATGCTAATGCTGCTCTGAATGAATTACCATAATACAAAGGAGGGTGCCTATATTCTGTTTTCCCTCTCAAAAGAAAAACTGTCTAATCTACAGTTAATTCCTATCTAACATCATTAAAACTATTAAATGCCTTCCTATTTATAATACAATTTAAGTGCGCTCGGCTTTGAATGCCTTCATTTAAATGGCGGCGCAACAATCTTCAAAGTAATTCAAAAATGTATGTGCTGGCACTGCCCAGCTGTACTTCTTTATCCACGCGTTGGCTCGCTTAGTGAGGTGTGGATTCTCCTGCATCAAGATGAATCTTTTATACAGAAGCATCCAGAGTTACTCAAGCAATGCAGACAACACTTGTCTCAAGGGGAGGGGCATGTTAAGCCCTAAATAGTGGCTCATTACCCCTTAATTATGGCATATTATATTAGTAATGTTATTTTATTTATGTCGACTTTAGTCCATTAGTTGTAATTATACCTCCTAGTCTCCTATATATACCAAGGAGACATTTTCATTTTGAATCATCTTGTAATTGTACATTTATGTGGGCATAAGGAGGTTGCCCCCTCGAAGAGGCTTGTTATCTGAGTTTCTCTCTTTTTCAAGGCATTGAGTACTTATTTTGAGGTTTTTCTATGCTATATTGATATTTGGTTCTTAACAATATATATATATATATATATATATATATATATATTAAACAACAACAATAATTAATAGTTAATTAATGAAAGGGCAAGAAACATACATTTTCACCCTGTGGCCAATCAATGCCCACATGTATACCGCCACAAGGATCATCATAATCATCTCATATTTTACTCATATATATGAGATGAACTAAGTTCTCACACAGATCCTATATATATATTCTATCCTTAATGGATTATTGTGGACTATCCTATTTATATTGGATATTCTCTATGTGAGAACTTAGTTCGTCTCAATGTTATAGTAGTCCACAATTTTCAATTTTTGCTATGCGCTCATTATTCTTTTGTAGATCTGTTTAATATTAGAATGTGCATTTTTGTTCAACCTTCGTAGCCCCTTAATGATCAAATCAGAGTCGCCAATGACTAAAACCTGGGTTGATTTGTCTGCTCGGATTACTTGCATTCCCATAAACACCACAAGGACTTCTGCTTGATTATTTGTGTTGTCCCTCGCCCCCCAGGCATATTCAAGGATCTAGTTTCCTTTAGAGTCAAGGATGACTCCCCCCGCACCTGCCGCCATTAACTATAAATTAGAATAATGTTAATAATTATAAATTACAAAAAGTATATCTTTTATTATCTTACTTAACTAGATTTCAATGTTTTTTCCAAAATGTATAAACAATGGTGGATTCATTGGATTCTTCATCTTGATTTGATTTTGAGTTTGGATCAGTAATTCAATTTAGCAATAGCATGAATTTCTTAAATGTATTATTGAGAAAAAATTCACATATTTTTATTATAAAACTTTTGACATGTCCAAGCTCTGATTCAACATCATGTTGTTCCTCCTTTGATTTGAGCTCGGAGCAATCTACTAGTTCCTCGTCTACAGAAGATGTAAGTTTATCATTTTATTGGGTTATAAGTATCACATCTAACCTTTAATGACATATACATATTTAAATTCTCCTGCTTATTATGCTTATTATATGCAAATTCTTGGTACTTAAATGCAACATGTAAAAAGGATTGTAGTTACGATATTAACATAAGGTTTTTTAAGACCATTTTTATGATTAATGTATATTTGTATATTTACATGATTTGTAGGAGACTAATGATAGTTCCCCCTCTTTTGATCGAGATATAATTGATGCTCGGAATGGAATAAAAATGTTGCAGGGTTGGAAATTGAAGATGTATGCACAACCGACCTTGAAGACCTAATGCACCCTAAGATCAACCTTTTCCCCAAATTGTGATATGTCATCTTCTAGTAGAGTATCAAATTCAAAGGTAAATGGAGACGATCCTTTGCATCTTCATTGTGATACATCAATGGTGTGTGGTTGTTCAAAATACAAAGGACCTAAGAACCTTAGATGATATATTGTAATGAAACATTAAGAACATGATATAGTCCCTTTGATTCCTATACATTTGCCTTCTATAGTTGTTGCAAATCTCATAGGTCTTGTAAATCACACGTGAAATCATGCATTCCTCAAAGTCTTATCCAATAAAATAATCATTGCAAGTCAAGCATCCAAATATTTCAAAGTACAAACAGTGCTCGAGTCACTAAGAGTGTAAAATCCTTGAGAATACAAAAAATAGCCAAGCCTCTTACTAGTTTGAATGTTAAACATATCCCTTTTGAAGGTGTCGGTGATGGAGAAAGTCCCAAGCAATTTGGTGCCGAGATATAAAAGAGTCATGCAATAGATCACATATAGTGAATGGGCTACATCTAATGCATCCCCCGCTATAGGAGAGGTTTTCACATATTATGACTACAATTTCATGATTCCTCCTTTATCTAGTTGTTGGGAGCATACACATTGGTAAAATATATGCTTTGACCACACTAAAGGATTGTGATTTCAATTTCAGATCTAGTGAGGAATTACAAGAGTTTCTTCTCGCCTAATCCTTGTGCTAAGCCTTCAAATAAGCCTCACGGATAAATGTTAGTAAAAACACCAGGTTCCAAATGTTATTCTTCACATTTTTTGGACTAAAGTATTCCGTTTTTTTCTTGGAGCATGACTATTTTTGGCTTTTCAACTTTCATTGAATACCTTTAATGCTTATGTTTTATCATACTCCCTATGCCTTTGCAATTCCAATACACATGTTTCATTATTTCCTTAGTTTATATTTGGTTGCTTGGTAAACCACCTGAAGTAATGTGGTGTATGATCCCAATGCCTTGTTTCAAAAGGTTTCCTCCTCCAAAGCATCTCTAATGGTTTGCCTTTACTTTTGTTTTTACAAAACTTTGATATTCACCGTCTATCTCTCCCCATGTAGAAATTGATTGCTTCGTCTTCATAATTCCAGGATTTTCCACAAGTCCCTCTCACCCTTTTAAATGTAGTCCCTATGAAAAGTACGAGGAGACTGGAAATCTAGCAAGTGTGACTCTTTTAATATCTAATTCTACAACTTTCTCTAGGACAATAATCAAACTCAATTTTTTTGGGATCTCCAAGATTGCTTCTAGAACCATTGGTTGAGATTCTCTACTCATTGGGGTTGCTCTATCCACAAGAGACTAGTGTTCAAGAGAATTTCCAAGAATATCACTTTCTTGTTTTTCATTTTATAGATTTCCTATTTTATTATTACCAATTCTAAATAATTGTTAGCTCACCTGGGTACTAGGGAAGACTTTTGAGGGTCTTGATGTTGTTGTTACAAATGGGTTTACTAGCCCCTGGTGAAATATTATACTATTTACATGATGTTGGGGTTATCAGATGTCTACTTTACTCTAATTTGCTTCTTTATGTGATCTCTCTTGCAATCTCTAGCAAATTGGCCATATTCATGGCATTTATTAAATTTAAAATGTAATCATTATCAAGTTTATGGACATGAACCCGATCATTTAGGTTCAATTAAATCACATAAAGGTGGCCCTTCTCTAGATTGACCTCCACACGTGTCCTGTTGAAATATTGCAACTTCAAAGAATATTCTACTTAAGAAGGAGTGTTGAATAATATTGTTATATTATATTTGTTAATTAGGCCCTATTGTGCCTTTGTAAAAGTCAACCCTATTGTGCCTTGACAATTTAAATGTAAATTAAGAGGGTAAAGTGACAGGTCGGCCCATACCTAATTTTAGGCTCGCCAGACCACTATTTACAAGGGAGGTCAGTGCCTCATTTGTACACTCACTCATGTGCTCTACAACAAGAGGAAAAAGTGTGCAAGTATTGGAGGAGTAATTGTTGCAACTAGGGGTGACGTCAATGAGGGTTTTGGTGTATCTCTTGGTATCTCTTGGTTAAGTGGTGCACTACTCTTTCCTAGTGAAGGAGTATAGGATAATCGTTTTCTTCGCTTTTGGTATATCTATATCAAGGAATTTTTTGTTGGGTTTTCTTCCCCATGAGGGTTTCCGAGGATAATCTGTGAGTCTCTATTGTTTATGTGATTGCCTGTCTTTCAATGGTCTTATTTATATATCTAATGTGCTAAATGATTGTAATAATAAAGAAGAACCGTAATTGCTAGTTGTATAAGTAAAACATTAACATGGTATCAGAGCATACCTCAAAGAGACCAATTCACAGTTTATAAGAAGTGGCTAGCTTCAGTGCACCCTCTCCAAGATCTAGTTTCAGTATTGCAGCTACTGCAAAATTAAGATTTATGCATAAACCCTAAGGGTGATGTTTTTACCTTTGTTGGAGGACATTGGTGAAATTAAGATCACCTAGGAACTCACCCAAGCAAGGCACATCACTTCCCTCGATCAAATTTCCAAAATTTAAAGTTTGAGAAATTAGGGTTTCCTCACAAAACCCTAAGTTGTGGTTATAGTACCAACTTGCAGTTGCAGTATTAGTTGTAGTTGCAATGTCAGTTCCTTCATGTCAGTTGTAGCACCAATTGTAGTGCTAACACCAGTTGCAGTACGACTTGTAGTGAAATTTTTTGTGAAGTGTTGGGACTGATTTTTATTATCCTAGTGCACCCTACCCTAGCAAATCTCCAACTACCTTTAAATTACAAGTTACAACACCTTTGAAGTTTTAAAAGTTCGTTATTTTTTGTCACTGCCACCGAATGGTGCCACTACCTGCCGATGTTGTCGGAGGTATGTACTTACATGTGTTTAAACTGTATCATTATTTTAAAGGGTACTTGTAGGAGAAAGGATATTTTGTCTAAGAAACAATCATAGATCCAGAAGGATCTCGGATCCAACACATTTAGAGGAACTATGCACCCCAGGTTTGATTACTTTGATATGAATCTACTTGTTATGGCATTATTGTGATCTTATGAATATCCAGGTTGCATTTTGATCTGTTGAAGTTATCATACTAACTATTGGTCAAAATTAAAGTCAAAGTATTAGATTGATTAAAGTTGAGATTATAGAGTTTATTCCCTAACTCAGATTTTCTGTCAAAATAGCATATTGTCTTAGTACAGAGGACATGTTGAAGAAAATACTTTCCATCTTGAGTGAAGGAGACTCATAAGAAAAACAACAACACTCATTCTTGAGGACAAGACTCCAAGTTCTAGGTTTGATTGATTCAAATTTGCACATATGAAGTTTGAGAACTTCTAAACACTATAATTATGATAGCAATCTTTGAAAAGTTGTAGCATGTGAGCAATATTGAGATAAATGCTTATTGTAATTATTTACTAGATATAACTAACATCTCCTCCAAGAGAAACTTGTTGTTTTGTTTCTAGGTTACCATGGAGGAATGATTGATCACAACACTAAAAGAGTGTTGATCTCATTTATTTTTCTTACTTTTGACCCTTGTTTTAGGCAGGACAGAAGTGATAGCTCTGAAAAAGCTATTGTGACGATTGTTCTCGCTATTGTGTTTATTATTATTATAAAAAGTATTATTCTTGTCTATTGTTTCTCCATTGTTGTTCTTGTTCCAAGCAGTTCATAGGTGATAACCCTGAAGGGAGCTATAGTGATGGTTGTAAGAGGAGACATATTAGATGAAACATGAAGCAGACTATCCAAGTTGTATACATAACCGTATACATCCATGTACCGAAGAAGAAGAAGTTACTTTTGCTAGATATAAAACATCTCATATGAATACATATCATAAGGAGCAGAAGGCTCCAAAGATGACATAACAAATCCCTCTAGTGCAGTTGATCACTCTTTGAATCATCAAGAAGAGTTAGTAGAGCCAGAAGGGCCTACCCAAAATCAATGCAGCAACCAGAAAGAGACCAGCATGGGCCTGTGACACTTTGCAGGATGCAAATACACATAGCATTGACGAGACATATCAGAGGGAGCATATGGCTCCAACGATTATATAGACTCAGAGGGATTCAAGCTTCAGAGGGAGCATGGAGACTCAAAGTAATCCTGATCTCAGTGAGAGTTAGTGGGTTGACTTTCATTCATAAAGTATTTCACCTCAGATTCAGATGGGAGAAAGAGATGTCTTCCAGGACTGACAGACAGATGCCATAAGTTGAGAAGGCCAGATCGTAGCTTCAGAGACTTCTAGGATATATGAAATCTCTTGGGAAGATTCCTTGTTTCAGTGATAGAGGAGGAAGCCAGTCAAAAGGACTGGGATATGGATTTTTCCTCGAGACCAAAAGGGAAGTCAGTGGTGACTTCCAAAATTGATCTACCAGATCAAGCATGTTGCAAATAACAATACAAATCCTGATTTTTGTTCAGAGGATTCTCCCGTGAAGAGGGAGAAGACTATGACGAGACACTTACTCCAATGATCAAAAGAAGTATATATAGAACAAACATGATTCATTAAAATAAGTTGATATATTATGAGATTTAGAGGGAGCAGGTATGGAAATCCCTGTATTTGAGATTGAGTTATCTCCAGTGCCAGTTGGTGCAGTACATTAGTCAGGTCATGGAGACATGACTATAATAGAATATTGAGTTACCTCCAGAGAAAGAGGATAAGCTACCCTCAATGTCATTTATTTAGCCACTCTCAGTTTCAGATGAAGTTGTTGCCGTGATGGAGTAGAGGAGCTACTCTCAAATTTCAACAACTACAGTGAGAATGGGGCAATCATTCTTAGCTTTAAAAAGAGCAACTGCAGGTGCAGAGTCCCAGTTCCAGAAGGAACGGTTGAAGAAAAAGTAGAGGACATACTCTCAGGCAGTGAGACAAATAATGCTTTGCAGAAAACACGTAGAACCAACACATGATTATGCAGATTGACTTGTAATTGAGAAAGTGTACCAGGTTGGTACAATGTGATGTGAAAATTTTGTTTCGAAGTACAAGACATGAAGACTCACGTCTGCAAGTTGAAGCAAGCTCTAAGAGCTTGGTATGGAAGGATTGATAGTTTTTTTATGAGCTTGGGCTTTACCAAGAGTAAAGTTGATCCCAACCTTTACATCAAGATTGAGAATGATGGACCAATTATATTGTTGCTATATGTGGATGACTTATTCTTGACAGATGAAGAAAAGCTCATCACAAATTGTAAGAAGAAGCTTGCCACTTAGTTTGAAATGAAGGACCTAGGCCTGATGCACTATTTCTTAGGTCTTGAAGTATGGCAGAGCCTAGAAGAGATTTTCCTTAATCAAGGAAAGTATGTTGTGGAAATTCTGAAGCGATTCGACATGATGGACTGTAGATCCATGTCCACTCCTATGGAGATGAATCTGAAGTTATTGGTTGATACTTCGTCAGAAATAGTTGATGTTACTCTATATAGACATGTGATTGGTTCGTTGATGTATCTAACGAATACCAGACTCGATATATGCTTTGTTGTGAACACCTTGAGTCAGTATTTGGTGGAGCCCAGACATTTTCACCTTGTAGCTACAAAGCATGTGATGAGATACCTCAAGGGTATGTTGGACTATGGCCTCTGTTATAATGGAGATTGTGACTTCAGATTGTATGGCTATGTTGATTTAGATTTGGCTGGAAGTGCTTCAGACAGAAAAAACACTTTAGGATGTTGTTTTAGTTTAGGGTCAGCCATGACTTCATGTCAAAGCAAGAAGCAATCTAGTATTGCTCTGAGTATGATAGAAGAGGAGTACATTGCAACAAGCTCTTCCAGTTGTGAAGCCATATGGTTTTGAAAGTTGTTGACACGTCTATTTGACTTAGAGATGGATGCTATCGTGATCTTTTGTGATAACCAGAGTTGCATAAAGATGACAGAGAACCCAATGTTCCACGATAAGATGAAGCACATTGAGATCCGATACAACTGCATTCGTGATATGGTACAGAAAGGAGTTGTGAAGCTCCAGTATGTTGGCACAAATGATCAGGTAGCAGACGTGTTGAATAAGCCTCTATCTCGCGTGAAGTTTGAGTACTTCCGAGACAAGCTTGGTGTAGTCTGAAAGGACTTCCCTCGAAAGGGGGAGTGACACTGATGATAATATGGTATCTTGACCACCAACAAGGAAGCTCGTTAGGATTTATATCCTAGGGAATTGATCATCCCTAGACATATCCTATAAGGTCCGGATGGACGGTCTATCGCAGTGCCTATGTCTGTATATACTTGTTGTGGCGAGTAGTGTGGCAACTCATTAGGATTTATATCCTAGGGGATTAAATTATCCCTGGACAGATCCTGTAAGGTCTGAATGGATGGTCTGTCGAAGTGCCCAATGTTGTTGCTGCTATTGTTGATGCTCTTGTCTCATGTTGTTGTCATTGATATTGTTGTTCCAACTTCATGCTATTGATGTAGATGTTCTAGCTACATGTTGATGATGATGATGATGTTACTCTAGCTCCATGTTGTAAATGATGATGATGCTCAGTTTCTACTGATGTTGATGATGAGAAAAACTTATGATGATTTATAGATATGATAGATAGTGTTCCAGATGTTGATGACAAAGTCTCCTCCTCATGATGGTGTATTGAGTCTAGTCAGTTGTTATTGATGTTGTCAATAGAATACCCTTCTTGTTAAGGGGGAGTGTTGAAATATTGTAACTTCGAAGAATATTCTACCCAAGAAGGAGTGTTGAATAATATTGTTATACTATATGTGTTAATTAGGCCCTATGGTGCCTTTGTAAAAGTCGGCCCTATTGTGCCTTGACAATTTAAATGTAAATTATCAGGGAAAAGTGACAGGTCAACCCAGACCTAATTTTAGGCTGGCCAGACCACTATTTATAAGGGAGTCCAATGTCTCATTTGTACACTCACTCATGTGCTCTGCAACAAGAGGAAAAAGTGCACAAGTCTTGGAGGAGTAGCTGTTGCAACTAGGGGTGACGTCAAGGAGAGTTTTGGTTTATCTATTGGTATCTCTTGGTTAAGTGGTGCACTACTCTTTCCTAGTGAAGGAGTAGAGGAGGATCTTCTGCTTTGTTTTTGGTCTATCTATATTGAAGAAGTTTTTGATGGGTTTTCTTCCCCATGATGGTTTCCCAGGACAATCTGTGTGTCTCTATTGTTTCTGTGATTGTCTCTCTTTCAATGATCTTATTTATACAACTAATGTGCTAAATGATTGTAATAATAAAGAAAAACTGTAATTGCTAGTTGTATAAGAAAAACATTAACATGTCCAACACATGCATAGTAGTTTTATTTTGGATTAGATCAATCGATCAACTTCCCAAGAATATTGTCGATTTCTTGTAGGGTTTGATCATTGCAGAATATAAGCGGGAGATGTGAGAGATTAACCCATAATGATACTTCTAAGGGCACATATTCCTCCAAGTTGAATTTCAAGGTTAATTTATTTAGATACATCCCTTTAGGATCCATGAAACAATGTCTAACTCAAAAAATAAGACATTGATCCTCCTTACGATGAAAGAGGAAGGCATAATACCCCCTTCCACATCACAATACCATTGTTGACCTTTCATGAAAAAGATCCAACTATTCATAAGCCATATTATGACTACTTTTGAGGAGGGCCACCATTAAGCGACTTGTCCTATTATGGATATCTTCTAAAAAGTATTTGCTTTTCCTTTTGCACTAGATGTGGCTACATTTATGACCATGATTTGATCCAACTATTGGATGATCTTTCTTGCATCAAAGTTGAATGACCCAAACTTCTTTGAAAGTCTTATTATAAGCACCTTGAAGGTAGTCTCTTCAATTGAGAATTTTGAGTTTGAGGAAGCACTAGAGGTGGGCGAGGCCATGAGAAGAAACCCTAGCTTGTTAGGTGACTCTCTTGATGAACCCTAGCTAGAGTGCACTTTGATTCTCGCAAAAGTAAAAAATGCATGTTGATGCTTACTAAAGTGATTTGTGTTATGTAAAAAAATATAAGTTATTAATTTATAAAAAATATAGTGATGTTATGTCATGGTATGTAGAATCAATGCTTTATTATACTCTTGGTGCATTGATGCTATGTTATATTCTCAGTGCATAGGTGCTCTGTTATTATATAAGGACATTAGTGTGTTTTTCTCTATATAGAGCATTGGTACAATGTGTGACCAACAAATGAATGCATTAGCTTGGGCGCATGCACTTCCACCACAGTCAGAATCGGGCAAGCAGAATGCTCGGTGTAGATGAGGAGACATACATCTTCATATAGAGGGGAGTTGGGGTTCCTTGGGTGTGTGATGTGCCAAGGGACGACTCCACCCAAGGTGTCTTACGACACAAGTCAAATGACGAACAACTTGATAAAAAGTTGAGGGTAAGACTTGGGTGCTCCATCAATGAAGGAAAATTGGCTAAGGCACGAGGGTGCACTCAGGAGAGTCGGCGTGACTCACCTGAGGGGTGCATCAAGGATGGGCACACTGATCCCAAGGGGCACAATGGTTGATGAGCGCATGGGTTCATTTGGGCGATTGAGTCCACGAAGGGGCGTGATGATTCATTTGGACATGGGATCATGAAGGGACACGACGGTTCACGATGATGGCCTTTGGAGAGCCTATAAGAGAAAAAGGGTGCTCAACCAAGGAAGGCAAGTTTTGGTAAGACAAAGAGATAAGGAGACCTCTACAATTATGATGCAGGTGAAGAGGAGGAGCTCCCTCGAGGAGCCAAGTTTCTCCACTCTAGGAGGACTTGTGTTGCCTTGAGGAGGAGGGTTCGACGGATAGAGCCAAACAAATTTCTCTTGGGAAGATTTTGGCTTAGTTTGAAATGCAGGTATGTGGAGGCATGTGTGAGGCAGAACCGAACTCTCTGAATTCTGTGGAAATGAAGAGGCAGAGTCTGTGGAAATGAAGAGACAACACATCTACAATTGGGGGCACATTTGAGGTGCATCGTAGGTGGTAGCGGAGATGATTGCGATGAAGAGTCTTGGCAACAATCTATGTATGAGTGTCTTGGTGAGGTGAGGCGAGTCATTTGACTCTGTCGTGTCGTAAGCCAAGCAAGTAGTGCTCATGTTGTAACTGTTATGTAATAACAATGACTTAGTTGGGTGTTAGGCACGGTTTGTGCCGCTCGCACTATATCTATGTTTCTCTTGTGTATTTCATTGTTGTTCTCTTGGATTCTCATGTTCTTGGATGTATGCTTAAAAATGACTAAGTGTTAAAGCAGTTAACAAATGTCTAAGTATACAAGAGTTGCACTAGAGTAGGAGTGTGATTCACCGAAAGCCTAGAATGGAGTATGGGTATCCTCTAGGTGAAGAGGTGTATTCTAGATGAAGTAACCTTGGTGTTGCCAACCATCCAAGTGAGAAACGTTGCGGTGTCGCACGCTCTCAAGAGGCACACAATTGTAAGGCACAATGTGGGGACGTGACAATTTCCATGTTAGCAGTGCCCAATGCCATCGCATGTGCATCGAGATCTAGATAAATAAAAAAAGGAATATTGTTGAGAGAGTATGACAAATTCAAATATTTGAGGTGCACCACTATAATGTGTTAGATAACTATTGGCTCACTAAAGAAATCCATCCAATTTACTAAACAAAATAGGTATGCATTGATGCATGGTGCATTTATAGTAAACCATGGAGCATCACGCATGTCTTGAGAACCCCCCCCCCCCCCACCCCTAAGAAAAAACAAACCATAGAAAAATGAAAACAATTGAAGTAAAATGTCTAAAAGGGTTATTAGTATGATAGTTTCTTTGAAGGCCCCATAACACCAAATGTAGAAGAAAAGGAAGACTAGGGTTTGTAAGGGGGGAATTTAAAAACCACACTCCATTGGATAATCACCAATAATAATGGATAATGGATAGAGAACAAGTCGACAAACTAAGTCTATAAAGGTGCTTGAGTGATTTACATAACACTTAGAGTGAAATGTAATTATAAAAGTAAAAAATCAAAGTCTTCTTTTATTTTTATTCATACAATAGTGTGCCCCCACCCCTCTTATTTATTTAAGTAAATTAACCAAATATAACTTCCTAAATTGCAGTAATTTTGATGCATCTAATACACTATAACACATAATTGTCAATCCACAACTAACCAAAGTTGTACCACTTAGAATGTGCCATTGAAAAACACAACATAAAACAATAATTTTTCATTTAAATTGTAAACTACCATAATGGTATGTTTTTTAGCCTATAAAGCACCAATATATTTGTGTATCATGCACAACATGTATACTGTGTTTGAAATGGTGCACTACTCTACTTGATCTAAAACATCTACAAAAACTTTCACAAAAAACTTTTTCAATTGTGAGGTTTCAAATATCCTTCACACAAAGACCTATACTAAACATAGTTCTTAATAACACTAAAACTCTTTGATTTGGACCAATGATTTTTTTAGGAAATTAAGTATGATTAACACAAAAGAAACTCTTGTGAGAAGCTTAGAGAAAAATGAAGGGACAAACAAACCAAATGGCTAGTCCTTATTAGTCCCTGTCGTAGGCATAGAGGGACTATAGCGATCGATAGTTCATTGACTACATATTAGTTTGTCCTTTGACTATAAATTTTTGCATAATACCTATTGTTGGAGCTAGGGAATTAAAAGCATATATTTTTATATAATAAAAAGTACCATATATGTACTGATTTGATTGGATAAGAGATTGAAGGTCTTATTGCCGGCTTCGCTATTCCCAATGTTTTGAATGGCAACATAACCAAACTTTTTCTCGTATACAGTCTTTTTGAATAATATATTTTTCCTATGTATTGCTTGAAGGTGGATTAATGCTAGCATTAGTTCGAATGTTTGTGTTGGCATTTTCTGCTAGCTTAATATATCCCTAAGTTTTTATTTGTACTAATCATATTGAAATGTTTTGATTACAAGCTTTATAGTGATTGAGAATTCCAAAGTTTATAAAGTCCTTACCACATGTATTTGTATTGAAATGTATTGACACTTATTTCGAGATGCCTCAATAGGCTTGACAGCTTAAATGTTTACATGACGCGAGGTCCTCCAACAGGCCTGACAACTTAAATGTTTGCATACCATGAGGTCCTTAGACAACCTGACAGCCTTAAATGTTTATCTAAATATGCTTCTCGGAGTACATTTTTCCTCAAAATTTTCCATACAATGTTACACTGAATTTGCACAGTGTTGTTTTCCACCGCCAATTGAATAACCATTGTATGTTTCATCCTTCTTCTACCTTTGCAATGCAATTTCATCGTCGTTGAAGCTACATACATTGTTTACTGGTTCAGTGAGTGCTTCTTCTTCGTTGGTTCGTCGGTTACTGCTTGTTGTTGTTTCATTCTCGATTCGACCTGTGCTTCTGCATTTCATCGTTTCAGAGTAAGTTTCCATGCCATAGTTTCATCTTCTATTCCTTGTTTGTTGTTCAGTGTTTGCAGTTTGCAAGTAAGAATGTTTGCTTATTTGTAGTGGCATGGTCGTCATATGTTTTTGGTTCCTTATGTGCTTTGGCTGCAGTTTCGTAATCGTTGGAGATACATATGTTGTTTACTGGCTCAATGGTTCTTGTTGGTTCATTGGTTCATGGGTTGTTGGTTCTGTTTATTTGGCTTGGGTTTACTCTTTGGGGCCCTGGGGATGTAGTTCGGCCTATTCGTGCTTTATCGTTGGTTTGGTGCTTGATTTTTTCTTTTGTTTGATTCGGCCTTGCAGGGTTGGGGTCCAACATCGGTGGTTCGAGCTTTTTTTTTTTTTGGATTATTATTTGTTGGGGGGCGCTTTACGGTGTTCAACCCCTGCACCCACGAGTCGACATGCAATTGTGTTATTTTCCCTGTCTACCGAGGTCGATATCTATTCTGCTATGAGATTTTTTTGGTGCTTCAGTGCTGGCATGAAAGAAAATAGTTGCATGCAAAATTGTTCGAGGATTGCATGTGAAATTGCAATATTCGTTGTTTTTTTGTTAGAATAAAGCATATGCAGGGTACATTTATAAACCATGTATGGTTAGATGTGCCCATATGACATTACATGTTCTTTATCCTCTACACAGACTGATGTGTGCACGATACAATTTGTGTTGTAGTTGAGCTATGATATGTACAACAAAGATTCTGCAAGATTATATTTCGATGTCTGAAAGCATGTCTAGGTAGTTTGCCACAGAAAACCAAAAACTTGTATCGTGGGCACAACAGTCTGTTACTTTGGACTTTTGGACGCATGTGCATTGTCTAGAATGATACGTTTACATAGTCTTTGATTGGAGCTTCCCGTCTGCTATCTTCGATGATGGCACGTGGGTGGTTGTGATGTGCCAATATATGGGCGATTTTGCAATTTGTGGGGATAATAAATCCTTCCCTGACAAAGAAATCTTAAACATTGCAGCTCTATTCCTACAATTGTGGCTTGTTTCTCACTGAATGGAGAGGTTAAATCCTAAAAGATTGCCAAGATCACAAAAGTCTTCAGGTCGCTTCCTTCCCATCGACCGATTAGAAATAGATTATGTATCATAAATGTGTGTATATCATATTATTGGAGTATCTTCATTGATGTTGCAATTTTTTTTTTAACTCAAACAATTTCCTAACATTGATGCCATTGCTAGTCAAAGCAAAAAAATGGACACGTACAAGGATTTGTCTTCTATGTTCTTTCCTTCAGATTTGAGAGTCGACGACCCACTCTCTGTCAAATGGATTTGTGAGATCCAGTTCTACACCAGCCATATTTGGAGACATAAACACATTGATTTCATTATTTCCATTTTTGTAAATGAATTCTACAAACTTGGAAATCCTCCTCTTTTCACTATTGGCTGGATCCACATTCTTTTGGCCTGATCACACAATCGTTGGGCGTGTTTTTCTTGTCTGTTGGGAGAGATCACTTTAGATCTATGTAGATCGGAGGACGTTGGTACAAATATCAGTGATTTGGAGTTTAATTAGGTAGATGGTAGAGAGAAGATTCTGAAGAGAGAATTTATAGATGGTGTGAGATTTATTATGGATGGATCTAGCAGAATGTTGTGGCCATCGATTTTACAAAATAATCAATGATTTATGGTTCTAAAATTCACTGGAGAAATTGCATGCGTTGAGATCTATTCTGTGCTAGATACAAATAGAGAGAGATAACATAGATAGGGCACATAAATTGTATTAAAACCTTGGAATTACAAGTTCAAAGAAATACCTCATCGATGGAAACAATGATCACCTGAGATTTCAATCCATGGAAACATACTTTACATCTGTAGTAGATCTCGTGTTGCATAGATATTATCATCATGGCAGTCCGGGCGAGCATTTTTTCTTTCGGCTCAGAGCTCCCATGCACAGGCTAAAGATCTATCGAGTATTATGAGAAACACGATAAAAAACGAAGATCTCTTATACCGGGCAATATTAATTTTGCCAATTCTCTGAACATGCTTAAGTCAAAAACTTAAATTACTGTTGCAGGAGAATCCATATCGTTGAAAAGATAAAATGATGTTCCATAGTATTGGAATCATTAACCTAACCAGTATAAAACTGAAACCCATCCAACGTCAACCACTAGCCATTTTAGTTCTAATTAGGCCAAAATACATCCCGCATTAAACTAATACCGACAACACCACACACTGATACTTGATTTATGCACTCACGACTTAAAAAACAGCTCTATCAACCCGCAAATATTTCAAGCCCTAAGAATTATACAACTCTGATACCAATTGAAGAAATCGAGCATAAGAATATTAGGACAAGAAGATTGGTGGAAAAAGCCTCAAGCCATAATTCTCAACATTGTATTCATCTAATGATACAAATATGTAATACGATAATGAAACCACCTCAATTGTTCTCACATCGACACCTCATCAGGAGATACGGTAGGAGGAGACAATATAGGAATCTAGAAACACACTTAGGATAACAACTATATCCTAGTATGTAAAATATACAAAGGTGGTATACTAAGACTTAATGATTGTATATGAGAAAGAGGCTAACAGTTTCTGCCTATCTTCTAGACTGTTCATTGAGTCTCTTTTACTATATGTACATATTGCTTGTTCTCCGGTGCATACCAGCTTCCATTCATGTTCGTTGTATTTTGTGCGTTCCCACATTCAAACAAACATAATAGCTGGAGAAAACCATAGAGTCTTGACTGCATCGGTTGAAGAGGATATAGAAAGGTGCATGCTTGTACTGTTATTTCATATTGCGTTGTTTTGTATTTCATTTATTGTTTGTATATGTGTTCACTTAGTTTATTATATGTACATGTTGTGTGCCTTCCTACATGGTAACTTATGTTCATTACATGCCTTCCTGCATACTAACTTGCTTCATGTTCGTTGTGTTTTCGTTGCATTGTTACATTTAAACAAATTGAGTGGTTGGAGATGACGATGGGCTCTTTTGCGGGTAAATAACCATGTTTCTCTTTCTTTTACATGTCTGTCTTCATTATAAGTTATCTTCAATACATGCCTTCCTGCATACTAACCTACTTCATGTCCGTTGTGTTTTCACTGCATTGATGCATTTAAACAAATAGAATGGCTGGAGAGGACGATGGACTCTTTGGCAAGTAAATAGACTTGTTTCTATTTATTTTAGATGTTTGTCTTCATACTAACTTGCCTTCATGTCCATTGCATATTTGGCATTGTTGCCTTGGAAAAAATAGGTTGCTTGGATAGGAAGATGAATTGTTCTATGTAACAACAAAGGGTTCTGTGGTACAATCTTCTAAAAGGTATAGCAACTGTGCTGGTAAATTAAATATACAAACTGGGTGGGGGCATATAATATTAGACTTGAAAAAGATGGCTTGGTAGCAATGGGCCTTTATGCCCTCCCTATTTCTACTTTTTCCATTTTCTATTCTCCCTTTTGTTTTCTAATTCATCTGCTTAATGTTCTTTCCGAAAATGCCTTGGTGCGTCGATTTGCAGACTAACGGTTTCACATCTATGGTCGCGCTTCTACCTTATTCCATAGTTACCCTCTTTGTTGATTGTAGGTGTCAGGCTGACAAGTTCAATATTTCTCCCCTGGCTTCCGGGGGTCCGTGATATACAGATTGGTTGTGGTGCCCCGCCCTCACACACTGTTTACTGTTAAACATTTTTCTAGTTAAAAAAATTAGATGCATACAATTTTATGGTTATTTAGTCCTTCTGATGGATAGTATACAATGCATATGTTTGTTTAGTCCTCATGTTCATCTGCACTTGCTTGCATCATAAAAAGTTGGACTAGTGACATGGGCATGAGCAGTCAGTCATCCCAGACATCAACAGACCGACAAGGCCAAAGGTAAAGATGCATATGCTCTGCTCTTACTATGTTTACCAAACAAATATCCTCAGCTATATATTCATCTATGGCATGGTGAACATGTTAATGTCATATGCAATACATGGTTTGCAGTTCACAAGAAGTATCAACAAGTACAAGCGAGACGTCGAACGTGCCGCATGTTCTGCAGACTAAGAGGTGTGGTTGCAAAACTTTGGCTCCATAGTTCATCGAAGCTATGCGTGTACTTGTAGATTTATGCCAGTGAAAGAAGAATACAAAAAATAAAAATAAAAATAAATGCACAGTACCATTCACTTTAGTTTTCCTGTTCAAAAAATGTCACGAGGTCTAGAGTTGTAACATCCAAAGTACTATAAATAGAGGGCTTGAACAACCGTCAAACTGGACAAGTGTTCATCGAGGACATAATGGTCGTCTATAACACCTACTTGGACAAGGCAAACAAAAGTAGATCCATTATGCGTGCTAACATGACAGACAAGGAGGCCATGATGACAATGAAACTGACTATTCCTCCACAACTTGTCCAAAAACATGCAAAAAAATATTGCCGAGTAAAGAGATATCCATTACAAATTTCAATATATTGCCCAAAATAGTATATGACCGTGGTGATTGTGATCGAATTATTTTGCTCAACAAAACAAGTATTGTGGAAAAAAATTTCGTTGTTTGTTCAGAATATCGTTTCGTCTCGGACTTGACTATCAACCAGCTTGCACATAGCACTGATATTTACCCAATCAGAACGATAGGTACAACTGTCACACTAGCGAGAGAACTTGGCTTGCAACACATTCTCCATATAAAGGATGGAGAGTCGGACAATGACAAGGCAATGGTACCACTTTTCATATTTAGTTTTGTCCTTTATTTTCGCATGTGCATGTATCTCAGGTAAGTTACTCAAATATTGCATTATTCCATGTTGCGGTTGCAATTGTTCGATACGTATTCAAGTTTGTTTTCGTTAATGGAGCAACAATTGCATAAAGGGCAGATTCCACTTATGCTCTTCAAAAATATAACAAAGAAAAGGGATGTTAGAGAAAGGATCTTTCAAACAACCCAGACAACGTTTGTAATAGAGTTGTGAGCGGATATAGTATAGGATCCGAAGAAAATAGCTAGCTCTACAACTGTTGTGTGTATACATCCACAAAATCGTCCTCACTTTGCTTATAGAAATAGCCTTGAAAAAAAAAATCGCGGCCTCTTTTATTTTTATTTTTAAGGGGAGGGGGGGGGTGCAGTTGTGTATGATATTGTTCAATGTATTAATTCTTATGCTCACATTCCCAGGCTGAAGGTGTTTTAGTTGCAACCAATGTGTACTCGACCCCCTTTGAACCTGTATGTGCAAAATGAAACTCTCCTGCTTCTGCCTCCATTTTGATAAGTGATGATACGATTGATTGTCTGAGATGCGGTGAAAAATGTCCATATATATATGGACATTGCGTCAATGTTGTCATACGAACCGTGGACAACACAACCGTGCATTGTACGATTAGGCAACCTCTGTTAGAAAATGTGCTTCCTAAGTTGGCAGAGTTGTCGTATGAAACATATCTACAGAAAAAGGCAAGCAATGTTTACATGTTGTGGGACCTTCAGATACACAACAAATTCACCTTAAACGAGGACAATGCAATTTTGCATATGGAATGAAGAAGGGAAAAAAAAAATATCAAACTTTGTCAGGAAACAAAAATACCTCTTGTGTCTCTATAATACTTCTTCAACATCTAAATGAATGTTTGTCAGAATCTGCTAGTTGGGATTACACGTGCAACAAACCCCATATATCCCATGGCCCCGGTTATTTTTTACTGGGAACATATACCAAATGCAAGAGAAAAGGAATGCGACGACGTCTTTTCTTTGTATAACAAATTGTTTGGTGCAAAGGTGGATGCGTCCTGCTCTATGGAACCTTGTGGGAACTTGCTTGCGGCCTGTTTGAAGTTTAGTTGGTTCTTGATTGTGTGCTTCGTCTGTCAATTTGTATATCGCAGAACTCTGACTGTTGTTTGGAGGACGCAAAACAATAGAATTGAATCTTTTAGCCAACTAGCCCTCAAATCCCCCTGATAATTTCTATGGCGATGTGACGCAAATGTAGTATGTGGCTTGTTTTAGCAGTTTTCCTTGGTCGATGAACTTGGTAAAATTAATCTCCTGGAATAATTTGAAATCAATGAATATATACTGTGCGAAGTGAAATTCTGCTATCTTATCAACAAGAGGCCCTTAAGATTCAAATTGGTTGTTGTTTTAGCATTTTTTCTTAATCGATGAACTTGGTAAAATTATTCTCCTGGAATAATTTGAAATCAATGAATATATACTGTGAGAAGTGCAATTGTGCTATCATATCAACAAGAGGCCCTTAAAATTCAAATTGGTCCTTGTTATGCTTGCGGTGATAGAATTTAAAAAAAAAAATCTTTTGTTTCCTTCCTTTTTTTTAAAATAAGCGATTTAACATCCTTTGATAATTTTATGTAATTCAATTGTACAATATCAATATTTAATATTAATAATTTAGTGTTTGAAAATAATGTTTTTAGATAATGTTAGATAGGATGACCATCCATAAACAATCGCAATCTTGAGCTCGCTAGTCCTGGAGTCCTTTTGTCAATTTGTATGTCACGGAACTCCGAGTGTTGTTTGGAGGACATGGGACAATAGAAGTGTAATGTTGAGTCAGAGAGCCCACAATTCCGCCTGTCAATTTGTATATCGTGGAAGTCTGGGTGCTATTTGTAGGACATGAAACAATAGAGGCTCAATTTTGAGCCCGCCAGGCCGAGAACCCTCAATCCAAAAAGTGGTTAAGTATGGAATGAAGGATCTGTGCATGCTCTATAAAATCTCATGTGCATACTTTATAAAAGTACATGTTTACTGTGTATTGCTCGTTTGTCGAAAAATTTCTAGGTGCGGAAGTTGGTGGATGCACATGTTCAGATTTCCACTTACTTTTATATCACTAGCCCGACCAAATTGTACAAACTTTCTTGTCTAATTAAATTATGCAATATCAATATTTAATATTAATAATTTAGTGTTGAAAATAATGTTTTTAGATCATGTTAGATAGTTGATATGGATTACCATTTGTAAACAATGGCAATCTTGAACCCGCCAACCCTAGAGTCCTGTTATCGCACGGTTTGTAGGAAAGGTTAAATAGCTTGAGTCAAAGGTAGAAACCGGCGTAACAGGAGCTTCCCCACCCACTGTCACCTCGATGGGGAGCTCTTTCTATTTAGGAGGGCAAATCCAAGGGAGACGTCCCTAAGTCAATCTGGATAAAGGAAGGCTAAAGGATAAAGGCCAAATCAAAGAGAAACCCTTCCACAGATTGATGCCCAAGAAAAGATAGTCACAAAGATAAAACCACTGCTGAAGCACCTGTTTGCGAGACAAAACAAAGACAACTAGAAAATGTGCTTGCAATGGGTTAGTATTTCATAAAAGCCAATGACTATCTTCAAATTAAAATGTGAGCTATGAATCAATGCTATTATTGACGAAGTCAATGATGGCTAAACAAAGCAAAGGCTCATACCACTTCTCAATAAAGCATAAAGGACAATTAGCATTCAATGTGTAATATGTCAAATCAAGCTCATATATAATATTT
>ML791551.1:167661-181579 GCA_009831015.1 Picea engelmannii
GGAATTGTGGGTGCTATTTGTAGGGCGCGAAACAATAGAGGCCCAATTTTCAGCCCCCCATCCTGAGAACTCGCGATCCAAAAAGTGGCCAAGTATGGAATGCAGGATCCGTACATGATCTCTAAAAATTTCATGTCCATACTTTATAAGAGTACACACTTAGTATGTATTACTCGTTTTTCGGAAAACTTGTATGTGCGGAAGTTGGCGGATTCACGACTTCAAATTTCACTTACTTTTATATCACCAGCCCGACTAGCCGCTTCCCTGTTTGATATTGTAATAAACGAATATAATCTGGCCCAAGTTCAATTGTGCTATCACATGAACACGAGGGCCTTAAAATTCAAATAGCTCGCAAGTCCGCTTCTCAATTTGTATATAGCAGAAATGTGGGTGTTATTTGTAGGGCACAGAACAACAGAGGCCCAATTTTGAACCCGCCAGGCCGAGAACCCACGATCCAAATAGTGGCTAAGTATGGAATGAGGGATCCGTACATGCTCTATAAAATCTCATGTCCATAGTTTTTATAAGTACATCTTTAGTATGTATTACTCGTTTCGTCTGAATGTTGTTTAGAAGACACGAAACAATAGAACTACAATGTTGAACGAGCCAATCCACAAGTTCGCCTGTCAATTTGTATATCGCGGGACTCTTGTCAATTTGTATATCATGGGACTCTGGGTGCTATTTGTAGGATAGAGACCAATAGAGTCCCAGTTTTGAGCTCGCCAGACCAAGAACCCGTGATCGAAAAGTGGCCAAGTATGGAATGCGAAATCTGTGCAAGCTCTATAAAAACCTCATGTCCATACCTTATACGAGTACATACTTAGTATGTATTACTCGTTTTTCGGAAAACTTCTAGCTGCGAAAGTTGGGGGATTCACGACTTCATATTTCAATTACTTTTATATCACCAGCCTGATTGACCGCTTCTCCATTTGATATTGTAAGAAACGAATATAAACTGGCCCAAGTCGAATTGTGCTAATACATCAACACGAGGCCCTTAAAATTCAAATAGTCTGCTTGTCAATTTGTATATCGCGGAACTCTGGGTGCTATTTGTAGGGCACGAAACAATAGAGGCCCAATTTTGAGCCCGCCAGCTCGAGAACCCACTATCCAAAAAGTGGCTAAGTATGGAATGAGGGCTGTGTACATGCTCTATAAAATCTCATGCCCATACTTTATAAAAGTACATATTTGGTATGTATAACTCGTTTCTTGCAAAATTTTCTAGGTGCGAAACTTGATGGATACAAGTGTTCAAATTTCCACCCATTTTTATATCAACAACTTGACTGACCTCTTGCCTGTTTCATATTCTAAAAAAAATTTGGAACGCGAGTTTCCAAATACGTGGGTCTTTCTTTGAAATAATATATTTCATATCCTTTTATAATTTTATGTAATTAAATTGTACAATATGAATATTTAATATTAATACTTTAGTATTGAAAATAATATTTTTAGGTAGTGTTAGATAGTTGATAGGGATCACCATCCGTAAACAATCGCAAGGTTGAGCCCACCAGCCCTGGAGTCCATCTGTGAATTTGTATATGGCGGAACTCCGAGTGTTGTTTGAACAACACAGAACAATAGAAATGCAATGTTGAGCGAGTCAGGCGGCAAGTCCGCCTGTCAATTTATATATCGCAAAACTCTTGGGTGCTATTTGTAGGTCACAAAACAATAGAGGCCCAATTTTGAGCCCGCCAGCCCGAGAACCTGCGATCCAAAGATTGGCTTAAGTATGGAATGCGAGAACAGTACATGCTCTATAAAATCTCATGTCCGTACTTTCTACAAGTAGATTTTATGTATTACCCATTTTTTTCAGAAAAATTTCTTGGTAAGGAAGTTGGCAGATTCACGTATTCAGATTTCACTTACTTTTATATCACCAGCCCGACCGACCGATGACTTCCCTGTTTCATATTGTACAAACCTCCTTGTCTAATTAAATTATACAATATCAATATTTAATATTAATAATTTAGTATTCAAAATAATGTTTTTAGATAATGTTAAATACTTAATAGGGATTAGCATCCGTAAACAATCGCACTCTCGAGGCCACCATCCCTGGAGTCCGTCTGTCAATTTATATATCGCGGAACTCCGAGTACTGTTTGTATGACACGAAAGAAAAGGAGTGCAATATTGACCGAGCTAGCCCGCAGCTCCGCTAGCCAATTTGTATATCGCAGAATTCTGGATGTTATTTGTAGGCCACAGAGCAATGGATGCCCAATTAGAGCCCGCCAGTCCGAGAACCCGCGATCCAAAAAGTGGCCAAGTATGGAATGCGAGATCCGTACAAGCTGTATAACATCTCATGTTCATACTTTATAGTACATATTTAGCTTGTATTACTCATTTTTCGAAAAATTTATAGTCTCTTTTCTCTCTGCTTTCCCTTTTTGAATCGTGGGTTCTTGCATAGGCGGGTTTAACATTGTGTTTCCATTGTTCTGCCACGTGCAACTAGCACCCAGACTTCCACGATTTACAAATTAGCAAACAAACCCCCCTTCATCTCGTATGCTTTCGCTTTCTGTTTACTTGGTCCTTTTTCCAATGTCTCATGCTTTTATATACAGAACCCAAAGTTCAACAATATACAAATTGCCCTCTCGCGATTGCACTTCTGTTGTTCCCCTACGCACAAACAACAGTCGAAATTTCACGACATACAAATTGACGGCTGATATCTGTCACTGAGATGCAATATGACCATCGACCCTTCACGTCTCCTGGGTATATCTTACGCCCTTTTTCTTTTGTAACCCGCCCGACCGCTTTCCATACTTAGGTATTTCTTGGAATCGGTTTGCAAGTTGGCGGGTGCATGAAATGTACAATGATTCGTCGCAATTCTCCATCACCGTTGCCTTCGTACTTGTTTCCAGATATGCAATAATTAAGCTTTAATGCTAGTAGTTCATCCTACAGGAATCGTTAAGATTGTCATTAATGTCTAGAAATCCAGAGAAGATTTGTTATTGCTACGAATTAAACTAAGATTTGTGCAGAAGTATGTTATCCTTTCCAAATATTCATTTCAAACATGATGCAATCGGTTTTTGTGCGCCAGTGGGTTGGCGCCTTTAAGAAATTTCTAATTCTTAATCTCTCTTCACCATCACTGCGACCTTCGCACTTTTTTCTAATTGTGAAATTAGTGAGCTGTAATGGTGACAACTCATTCCGCACAAACCCTGGAGATTGTCATTGATCAACGAAAGGCTCGAGGAGATATTCCATTGATACACATTAAACCATAATTTGCGGAGGGTTATATTATCCCTCCCCGATTTTCATTTCAAACATCATCTCGAGCAAACAGAAATTGTCGTTAACTTGTGGCAGCAGTTCTGTCCAGATACAGTAAACACATTCGGGCATAATGGCCAGAGGTTCCACTATTCCAAGGCATATTCTTACTGCTCATATCCCTCCGCCCAGGAGCAAAAAAGGAGATGGTCCCTTGGTACACCGAGAGATATATTTCAAGCCAAAGAATTCCAAGGCAACCCTGCCTGCTCAGAGAACCTGCCCAGTTGCATTCATGGCTGACGCATAGGTTGATGTTATGGATTCTAAGCTGGAAGAAGATGATCTGATGGTCGATGATACGACAATGGATGATGGCAATGCAAAGACTCTTCTCACTCCTATGCCCAAATTGAAATCAACCATAATGGGTGGAACTTCTCGGCTCAGTGATGGCGGTCTTGACAACACCAAAAGGAGTTTCAGAAAATAAACCGACACTGAACGCAATAGCCGCTTTGCAGCGCGAAAGTAGGAATTTCAGAGTTCCAAATTAGTCTGTTCTGGGCGGAAGAGTTTCACTGTAAAGAAATGATATCTTGATGCTCCCAGAGATATATTTCAAGCCAAAAAATTATTCACTTGCGGGACTACTATCCTCTTCTCTGGATATACAATTAACATCTTCAGGAATCAGGTCCAGAACTCTCACTGCTGCAAGGCATTTTTCTACTAGTCATCTCCTTCCACCCAGAATGGACTAATTTGGGCCTCTGAAATTGCACGTGCAACCTGTGTCCTTGAATTTTTTTCGCCTATGCAGAGGCGGTTTCAGTTAAGGGCTATTCCATTTGCCTTGCAATGTTTTTCATCTTCTTCCTCACGAAAAGCTTCTGAAAACTATCAATTTTACCACGGGATGATTCATCGAGGAGAAAACTACAAGGATCTTGCATACTACAGATCCCGTGCTTGTGTTTGTGGCAGATACGTTCAATGTTTTGGCCCAAAGAACTGGGTCCAATTTCTAAGGATAGATGTACAATACTCGTTTTTTTCTTGTTTTTTTTAAATGGATTTGCTATCAAAAAAATTTGCCTTGGAGTCTTCGTTGCTGCTTCTTTTCTGGATTTAATGCCTATTCTCATTGCCATGGTTCAGTGCTTTCGTAGTTCTTGGATATTGTGTTTACTTAGGTTATTCTTTCTAAGATGGAACATGTAACAATTGTATGACAATGTACTGTGTCAATCCACCAACCTTTTATGCAAACAAAAAATGGATTACACACAGTTTCAAACCAACGTTCAATTCTATTCGTAATGCAGATAGAACATAGCAATACCAATGTACAATCTTGCAACAAAATCGTCATTCTTGTTTCTAGACACACAATTATTAAGTTTTAATGCTAACAACCCATAATGCAAGAAGTTTAATACTTAAGTTAATATGTTACAGTCATAGAAGAATGTATCAAGAACACAGGTACACCCACGCGTTCCAATAAAATCTAATCTTCAACAAAGCATTTGTTGGCAATTAGTAGAAAATGAAGTTTAATAGTTAAGTTAATATGTTACAGTCATGGAAGAATGTATCAAGAACATACTTACACACACAGGTTGCAATAAAATCTAATCTTCAACAATGCATTTGCTGACAATTAGTAGAAAATGATGGTTTTGCAACAATGGGGCTTCTTTGAAACCAATTCGCACTTACGAAAACTGCCCTCCGCCTTTCTATTTTCCCACTCTTTTATTCCTTGTAGTTTCTCTTCCTGGTTACTTAATCGTTCTTTTTTCCAAAAATGCCTTGTTGTGCGGCTTGGCGGATTCATGCGTTTCCAATGAGAGCTTCCCCTTTCTTTAAATTGGCCCTCTATTGTTCTGTGTCCTACAAATAGCACCCAAAGTTCCGCCATATACAAATTGACAGGAGGACTTGCGCGCTCGTTGGCTCAACATTGCACTTCTACTTTTCCGTGACCTCCAAACAACATTCAGACCTCTGTGATATACAAATTGACACATGGGCTCTAGGGTTGGCAGGCTCAATATTGCCTTTGTTTACAGATGGAAAAGTGCTAAAACGAGCCATACCACATTTGTGCCACAGATGCTATATTAAAGGGCAAAGCATTTCCTCTATAGTTCTGTGCCCTACAAACAACACCCATAGTTCCGCACTATACAAATTGGCAGTCGGACTTGCGGGCTGGCTGCCTAATAAAATGCCTCGGAGTTCCGGGATAGACAAATTGATAGACGAAGACACTTCTCCGACCGCGAATTCCCGGTAGGCGGGCTCTAGATTGGACTTCTGTTGTTCCATGGCCTGCGAACAGTACCGTCACTTCCGCCATATACAAATTTACAACTGGACTCAAATCATACATTTTTCCATATCACGCTCCACCTATCATGCCCTCTTCCGTGGTATACATTTTGCACTGAAAACTTTCGAGAAATACAATTTAACCGTCGGGTCCTCACGTCTTCTGTGGAACTATTGTCACCCCATTTTGAAGCCCGTCTGTCCGCTTTCCATTCTTCGCCATTTCTTCGAATTTCTTTGGTGGATCGTCGGTTTGGTGGGTTGAAGAAATATTCAGTTCCTAGTCGTTGTTTCCTGTGCCCGCGCCCCTTTGCAATTAGCAATTACCAATTATATATAAGATCTTATTTCTAGGCATGCAATTAGCAAACACTAATTTCAAACATCATGGAATGCCATTTGTGCATCGTCAAGTTGGTCCCTTCACGAAAACTTCAATCCTCTCTTCTGAGAACGAGTCCGCCCAACTGTTTCCCTATTCCATACTTAGCCACTTTGCCAAAATTTCGCAAATATACAAAACAACCGTTGAACTGCCCCATCATGATCTCTTCCGTTTTACACGTTTTGCAGTAAAAAATTCCGATACATAAAATTTGATCGTGGAACACTCGCCTCTCCTGAGTATCCCCGTAACCCTTTTTTGAATCCCACCCAACCGCTTTTCAGACCTTGCCATTATTTCCTTTCTCTCCCCCGTCTCCGTCACCTTCGCACTTGTCTATAATATATATATATATATATATATATATATATATATATATATATATATATATTGTTTCTAAATATGCAATTACTGACATTTAATTGTAACAACTCATCATGCAGGAACTGTATAGATTGTCATTAATGGGCGTAAGGATAGAGGATATCTCCTATTAATGTGCATTAAACCAAGATTTGCGGGGGGTTATATTATCCCTTCCGAGTGTTGATTTCAAAATCATGAAATGTCGTTAGCATGTTGTGGCCTTAGCACGTTCACGAAACCTCCAATCCTTAATTACTCTTCGTCGTACCCGCCACCTTCACATTTCTAAATATGTAATAAGTAAGCTTTACTACTAATAGTTCATCATGCACCACCCATACAGATTGTCATTAATCAACGAAAGGCTCGAGGAACTTTCCCATTCATAAGCATTTAACCAAGATTTAGTGGAGAGTTATATTATTGGCTCTAACTGTTCATTTCAACCATCATCTGGAGCAAACCAACGTTCTCATAAACCTATGGCATTAGCTCGACAACAGTTATGTGGAGATACAATGAACATCTTTGGGCGTGAGGACCATAACTTCCAGTGGTCCAGGGCATATTCTTATTACTCAACCTTTGTTGTAGAGAACCAAGTAATTTGGACCTCTGGGATTGCTCGTCTAGGCTGTGTCCTTCATAGCCTGAGGTTTTTTACTATAAGGACATGGTCTCTTGGTACGCCGATAAATTTATTCCAGACAAAAGAATTATTCCACTACGGGACCGCTCTTCTGTTTCTTTGTCACCTCAGGTCTTCCGCCGGATGCTAAGATTGTCGAAACCAACATTGACGTTCAAAGGAGAAGATTGCAAACAGTTCCTAGCAAAGCATAATAACGGGTTGGACCTCTTGCCCCATTTATTGGAAAACCCGCTTCTCGTTCCTGAAGATATTACAAGCTTGCATGTTAGTTCATTTAGAAATCCATTTCGCAAAATTGCCTGGTTGTTTACAAGAATAACGGGACAGGAGTCCACAACAACTGTTTCCCAGATGGCTCTTTATATTTTGTATTTCACAGTCAACGAACAAGCCATTTTTTATTGGGGCAAGTTAATTTCCCATGAAATCTGTTCCTAATTGTCAAGCTTCAAAAGGGAAAATAAATTTTATATGTCGTCCTATTTAGTTTTTGCGATAGCGCATTCCTGTCGGTTTCCACAACTATATCTCTCCAAGAATGTCAACTGCGAATTCCACCTAGTAACGTTCTGGTACCAGGCCTTGTGGAAGCACAAGGCTTCCCACTGTTTCTATGAAGTTTTTAATGGCTTCGTGTCTGTTTTCAAAGTTTTGTTGTTAGGAGAAGATGCTCCTCGCATATCTGAACAAGCAACCAGTTTTTTGGACAGCAAGGGGACACTCGAACATTTGGATAATTTCACTGTTATAAATTTTTTTGGCTCCATGGAAAAACCTGCTCTCCTTCCATGTCACATTATAGACAAAATGTTTGTTGCAGAAGTAGTGTGACAATACAATTACTGGTTGCATTTGTTGCAAAAGAAGAAGAAAAAAACAATTCATTCCTTTGCCTTGGAAAGTAGGGGAGTTCGTGTTGAAAAACATCAAGAAAATTGACGAATTCGCAGCGCATTCTAGCATCTCCAACCTGAGATATGTTGAAATCATAAGAGGGTTCAACCCCTATAATATTTTTCAACAACATTTACAAACACTTGGCGTCGACGATTGTTTTAAAAAAAAACACTTCCCCGAAAACAAAGACAGTGGAAACAACGCTCCTGCCTCTGATGCCGACGACGTGGGCACAGTGCAAAGCTGCACTAAATTGTACACGCAATATGGGAAAGGCCTTGGTGACAAGAGTGTTCAATCGGAAAATAACATTCCAAAAAGTACGACATCCCGGAGCATCGCTCCAACGGCCCACCACAGAAACAAAGAAACTTAGAGTTCTTCAAATAAAGGAGGAGATAACGACTCTCCTCACTCTAAAATTGATAGTTCTCACAAGCTTCCAGTAGCGAAGAAGAGAAAAAAAAATGTGGGGCAGGCGGAAGAGCCGAAAATTTAGAGTGAGAACATGGAACTTGACACTGATCTGGATAGCATGCTCCGCTTCCTTGATCAACCCGAAGACGCCATCCAGCATAGCTGTCCAATGGACATATCCGTTACCAAAAATTTTGACGAAGATGAATCCTTCGTGTTCCAGAGCACTGTTTTTGATAGCGAGTCCAAAAAATTGATAATTGAGAAAAAAGATGTTAAAAATAAGAAAGGAAAATCTTGTTCAGAGGTTGCTCTTGTCAACATCCAACCGTCCCAAATTTGTCAACTTCACACCGCGAGTGGAGAAGCACTTCATGATTCCATTGGAGGTATCGAGATCGAGAATGCCATACTGAAGGACCGGGTCAAGGAATTGGAAGAGGCTTTCATTCCTATGCCATTGCTTGTCAATCCTTTGGCAATAGCCATGCCTGCCACCCTTGCAACCAACCTAAAAGCATCCTCCACCCTGCTCGCATCCTATAGAAGATATGTGGAGAATAATATCAAGAAAAGAATGGAACTGGCTACCGAGGCGTGGAAAACATCACAAACCATCACTTCCCTTGGAACCAGGGCACATAGTTTGCTCGAACATTTGCAGGCGGAGTTAAAAGTTGAAGAAGATTTCTTTTTAAAAACGGTCCTTCCTTTTGGCACCATTATCAACAATATGACAGAAACAAGAAGAAGAGAATAAGATCTTCCATCCAAAAACCGGATCGGTCAATTGAATGCATGTTGGAAAGAAAAATTGAAGAACCTACATCTCATTGTTCAGTCATGTGAACAAGCCATATCGAAGAAAGATAAATTATTCACAAGGTTGTCAAGAATAGACTTAGCCAGAAAAACCAACGACTTCCAAGACCTCGACTTAATCGCAAACTCCTTGCCCTTAACCAGGCAAGAGTTCGATAAACAGGTTGCTATGTTTAAGGCCTTGTATATGGAAAAGTTTTACAACATCCTTCACTTTGGTCAAGCTCACGTCAACGACTGGCTAGTCAAATATTCAGTACAGAATGAGGAAATTCATCAGGCTCTGTGTAATCTTTCCATCGACTTATGGGAATTAAAAAACGATATTTTCAACATAAAAATCCGGAATGAGATCAACGTCGCCTCAATGAGAAGCTACATTCAAGAATGCCTCGAAAGGCAATTGAAGTAGGCCGCCCATGAAAGGCAACAGACAGTTGTCAAGATTCCAGTAGCCGTCGACGACATCATTGAAATTGCAGCCGTCGACGACATCAATGAAACGACAACCGCACACAAATAACCAAAGGGCTCATATGTACCCTCATTGTAATTCTATTGATCGCATCCTGCTTTGTTTATCAACCCAATTATTCCACTTTTTTAAATATAGATGTGTAGGCAAACACTTATACCTTTCAATTTATTTTTTTGTAGGTATTGCACTCTATCTTTTTTCTACAGTCCTGTTTCTTGTACATATTTCTCTAATGGTCCGCGAGAGCCCCAATCCCAGTCTACATGACAAATGCATTGAAATTCCGATTAATATGTAACAACCTTTAATTTTTTTGTATATTTCAAAATTTTCAGTAGTATGTAACAAACTTTTATTTTTTGACATACTTCAAATAAAACTGTTTTCTTATCTCCTTTTAAATTTATGTCTTCATACATTTTTATTTTTCACCAGTGTGTGAGAAATGCATTTATATTTTTATATGTAATAGACTTTTATTTATTTTTTATATATTTCAAAATAAATGGTGCTCTACATGCCAAGCGTCATTTACTTATGCCCCATGTTGACAAATGCATTTAAATTTTTATATGTAACAAACTTTTATTTTTTTATATATTTCAAAATAAATGGTGCTCTACATGCCAAGCGTTATTTACTTATGCCCCATGTTTTGTGATATACATGTTGCATACAACATTTCCGTCATATACATTTCAAAATTTCTAGTAGTATGTAACAAACTTTTTTTTTTTTACATATTTCAAATAAAACTGTTTTCGTATCTCCTTTTAAATTTACGTCTTCATACTTTTTTATCTTTCACCAGTGCATATGGCAAATGCATTTAAATTTCCAATTTTTTTCTTCCACTGTCAACAAATTTGTAGTTTGTTATATACTTTCAAAAAATAAATGGTACTCTACATGCCAAGTGTCATTTACTTTTGTCCCATGTTTTGTGATATACATGTTGCACACAACATTTCCGTCATTTACAATTCGACCCGATTTTCCACAATTTACTTTCTAACCTCGTTGGCAGGGACTACGCTACCACACAACCTTGTTTCTTGTAAAACTTTTATTTATAAACTTAAATCACTTTAATTTGGACCAATGATTTTTTAGGAAATTAAGTATGATTAACACAAAATAAAATCTTGTGAAAAGCGTGGAGAAAAAAATGAAGGGACAACGAACCAAATGGTTAGTCCTTATTTCTTGTAAAACTTTTATATATAAACTTAAATCACCAAGGAAAAATGACTCAAAACAAAAACATAACTCCACCTTCACTCAAGTGAACTTCGCATGGAAAGAAATTGAGATTATATAAAACGCTATATTTACAAATTTCAATGTAAATATACGAACAATCCTCTTGGAAAACCCTAATTTTTCCACATCGCGGACTTGAAAAGACATTTCAATTGTGCATATTCCTGTACCGTTACAAATAGACTCTTATGCGCAAAGGCTCACCATAAGATGTTATCAGTTAGGCTTACTATCTCCAGGGTCTAGGGTTTCACAGTAGTGATATGGGCGATGGATAGGTTTTTGTGGTTTTATGGAGCCAGTATGCATGATCGATAGTTTGTGGTCTAATAGCGGCGGTATGCGTGATCGATAGTTTGTGGTTTAATACCGGCGGTATGCGTGAGCGATAGCTTAAGGGTTTGTATTAAGGGAATGGTGTTGTATATTTATTCCCGTTATAGAATGCTGCATGCTGCAACCCCGGGCTGGTCCGATATACAAATGAAGAATCTGCCCTATGCGTGTGCTAAATCAAATTTCTCTGCTGTTTCAGTGTTGCAAATCTGATTATTTCCCAAATCTGGTTTGTGTCAATTCGACAGCTACATTATTATTTCCATTTCATTTTTTCTTTCCATTCTTTGTTTACACAGGAATTTGGTAGTTCCGGTGCGCCATTTTTATATGCTGTACTGGTCTCGTATGGTGCCATCTTTATCGTGTCTCAGTTTTTGGAGTGTCTGTTTGGATGCTCTAGCTTGAGGTTTCAGTACATATTTAGTATACATTGAATCTGTTTGGGTACTACTGCATCTCTGTACTGGTCTCGTATGGTGCCATCTTAATCGTGTCTCAGTTTTTGGAGTGTCTGTTTGGATGCCCTAGCTTGAGGTTTCAGTACATATTTATTTTACATTGAATCTGTTTGGGTACTACTGCATCTTAGGATTTCAAGGCATTAGGTGTTCATATTCAGAGTTTCAGAACGATTCAGACTGCTTTAGGTTTAGGGACTGGATGTATTAGCTGTTTGTCTGAAAACCTATGTGACCAACTGCCGTAATCTAGCTAATTTTTAGTTTATAAGCAATGTTTTATAAGCCTGACCTTCATTTATATCTAGTCTTTGTTTTAGGTTTTCCTAAGCTCTAGAGCCCTTATCATTCAAGGACATTTTAATTTCTTCTGTGTGCCCTTTTTGCAGTTTTGACTTAGCTGTCCGTTTGAAATCTTATGTGACCAACTGCCATAAGCTAGCTATTTGTAAATTTATAAGCTATACTTTAGTAGTCTAAACGCCGAATGTTGTATTTTTCCCCTTCATCGAATGCTGCACGCTGCAACCTTTGGCTAGTCCGATTTACAAATGAAGAGTCTGCCCTATGCGTGTGCTAAATCAAACTTCTCTGCTGTTTCAGTGTTGCAAATCTGATTATTTTCAAAATCTTGTTTGTGTCAATTTGGCAGCTACATTATTATTTCCTTTTCATTTGTTCTTTTTTTCTTCTTTGTTTACATGGAAATTTGGCAGTTCTGGTGCGCCATTATTACATGATATACTGTTCTTGTATAGTGCCATCTTTATTGTCTCAATTCTTTGAGTGTCTTTGGATCCTCTAGCTTTGAGTTTCAGTGCAGAGTAAATATACCTTGATGCTGTTTGGGTACTACTGCATCTTAGAATTTCAAGGCATTGGGTGTTCATCTTCTGGGTTTCAGGGCGACTTGGACTACTCTTGTTCCGGGGACTCAATCGACTTAGTTGTACGTCTGAGAACCCATGTGACAAATTGTCTTAACCCAGCTATTTGGAAGTTTTGAAATGTTTTGGAAGGCTACAATTTGTTTGGCTCTAGACCTTGTTTTAGCCTTTTCTCAAGCTCGAGAGCCCTAATCATGCGATGCCATTTCAATTTCGCATGTGTGCCTTTTTTGCAGCCTTGGCTTATCTGTACGTCTGAAAACCTATGTGACGAAATGTCAGAAGCTATTTGTATGTTTATATGCTATGCTTTAATAGTCTAAATACCGGTTGCTGTACTTTTTTCCCTTCAACGAATTCTGCACGCTGCAACCCCGGGCTGATCCGATTTACCAATGAAGAATCTGCCCTATGCGTGTGCTAAATCAAACTTCTCTGCTGTTTCAGTGTTGCAGATCTGATTATTTCCCAAATCTGGTTTGTGTCAAATTGACAGCTACATTATTATTTCCTTTTCATTTTTCCTCTTTTCTTTGCTTACATAGGAATATGTTGTTCTGGTGCGCCATTTTTATATGCTGGTCTCGTGTTGTAGTTATTGTGTGTCAATTCTTTGAGTGTCTGTTTGGATGCCCTAGCTTGAGGTTTCAGTACATATTTAGTATACATTGAATCTGTTTGGGTACATGTTTCTTAGGATTTCAAGGCATTGGGTGTTCATCTTTAGAGTTTCAGGACACCTCAAACTACTATGCGTCTAGGGACTAGATGGACTTTTAGCTATACATCTGAAAACTTTGGTGACCAACTGCCGTAACCTATTTTTTGTAAGTTTATAATCGATGTTTTATATCCTACACCTCGTTACATCTAGTCCTTGTTTTAGGTTTTCTCAAGCTGTAAACGCCGATTGCGTTCAAAATCGAGAGCCCTATTCATGCTAGGATGTTTCTGTTTTGCATATGTAGCCGATTTAGTGCAGTTTTATAGATTAACTTATATGTAGCCGCTTTAGTGCAGGTTTATAGATGGACGCGTGTTCGCAAAGGATTGTTACATGGTGTTTTTAGCTTGTTTTTCTCTCCGCACTGGTTTTACTACGATGTTCTGGATAAATGATGTTTATGTCTGAATTGATTGAATGGTTTGATTTTATCTTTCACTGCTGCACTTGTAACTTAGGGCTGGCCTGATGAAAGTGAAGCATTGGCGCTATGCGCGTGCTAAATCGATTTCTGTTAAGTGTTGCAAACCTGCTAATTTATATATCTTGTTTGTGTCAATTTGACAGCTACATTGTTATTGATATTCCCGTTTTAGAAT
>ML791551.1:194332-206279 GCA_009831015.1 Picea engelmannii
TTTTTTTTAACAAAAACACTAGTATTACCTAAGCTACAAATGTTTTTTCCAAATGAAAAATATCTCAAATTTATATAGAGTATAAATTCTTTTACAAAATTAGTATTGTTCCTGTGTGATACATAAGACCAACCCAAAGGAAATAGTATTGACAGTTCTAGATACAATGTCCAAATACTCGGAAAACTGATCAACAATAAAATCAGCAGCATAAAACTATAAGAGGCAAAAATTTCTGTGCAAGTGACTTGAAATCAGCTTTCACTCAACAAAGAACTCACCCTTTTCACACTTCAAAGATGTTTAGGAACGAATGAGGGCTTTCTTCCCCATTATCCCAGGGATAAACCGAAAGCCTTCCCTCAATTTCTTTAAGCGTCCTCTTTGAAAGTCTGTTGACCTCTTTATTATGTTCCCTATAAATATGCTGGAAGCTGATATCTTTAAAAGTTTTTTCCAAATCCTTTGTTTTTTGTTTCCAACATTCAATGTTCACCGCTTGGAGATTACCCTTTTGATTAATCTAGTCTATAATAACTTTTGAATCCCCTAGGATTTGTAATTTTTTGATCGACCAGATTGTTGCCAGGGTGAGAGTTGCCCACAACCCCATGAGCTCCACTTTTGTATTTGTTCCAACTTCGCAATTTATGAACCATTTTGTAATCCTCGACGAATGAGTCTTGAAAAAATCGTCCGCTCCGCAACAATTACCATTTGACAGGGCTGCACCATCAAAGCAAGCCAAGGTGAATCCCTCAGCCTGAGATATCTCACAAACTCTATTTGGGAAGACTTTTTGAGTAGCCGACTGCCAGGAGAAAGAATCCACAATCCTATGAACCACAAAGAAAATAGAGTGGAAACGATCTTCAAAAATCACCTTGTTTCTCTCAATCCATAAATGCTAGCAAGCAAGGGCAGCCAAGCTGACTGGGGCTGTTTTTTCAACTGACCACACGGTAAAACAGTGCGAGGCTATGGATCCATTCCATTGTAGTTTTAGATAATAAAGATTGTGCAGGCACTGCCATACTGCCTTTGAGAAGTTGCAATGGATTAAAATTTGGTTTATGTTTTCAAAGTAACAATTGCAGAGTTTACACACCCCCGGACCTTCCCATCCTTTCTTATGGAGCACCTCCCAGGTAAGGAATTTTTCTTTTGCTGCCAGCCACATGAAAAGTTTTATTTTGAGTTGTGATGGACACTTCCACAACTTTTGTATCCAAAATCTGTCACAGCAGTAGTCGAGCGGGTGAAGAAGAGTGGTGTCAAGGTTTTTTTACAGATAAGACACCCGAGGCATCCCCTCCCGCCCACATAAGAGAATCTGTCTCATTCTTTAGAAAAATGCTAGCGCTCCTTAAAGATTTAATATAAAGTTTCCATTCGATAGCGACCACTCCGCTTAGTCCCAACGTCTCACTGCTTAGCCACCTGTTCAGAGAAGGGTGGTCGCGGGAGGGGTCTCTTGCTTGTGCAAGCCACGAAATATTTAAGTTTTGTAAGTGAATTTGCATAGGTTCTAAAAGTATGGAGCGGTCCTCCATACCAATTATCTTGTACCTTCCAATAGATATTAAAGAGCCTGAACTGGGCCTCCAACACAACCAATGGAGAATCACAAAAAAAGTTCCGGTCAGAGCATTCCAGAAGCTGGATGCTCTCTGCTATAGGTGAGAAGACTTACGAATCCATTCAAACACTGGTGTGTCACCCAAATATTTATCCAAAATGATTCGATGCCAAATACTATCATGAGTAAGCACCCTCCACAAGGTGTTTTCCAGTAAAGCCATGTTAAAGAGAGTAATATTTTTGAGCCCCCATCCCCCTACCTTTTTTGGTCTTGACAGGATATCCCATCTATGTATCCCATCTGCATAGATGGAAATGGTGTTTTTTTGTTTAGCCCACTATACATGAAGGCAAAAGAAATCTTGCATAGTTTGGAAAGGATATTACACATGATCCTCTCCATTGCCATCCAGAAAACATACAGACTCTCCAACACTGATTTGACCAGGACAACACACCCTCCAAGCGACAACCACTTATTACACCATAGCCCAATTTTCCTTTCAAATTTAGCCACCATCCAACACCAATCTCCGGATTTTGATACTCCCGGTTTGAGATGATAACCAAAGTACTTGAAACCCAGACTCAAGTCAACAAAGGTAAAGGGAATAGAAGATTTTAGAACACTGAACTCAGCTTCCTCAAGCCCCCAATAATGAGCAGTGGATTTTCTAAAATTTATACAAAGACCCGAAGCATAACAAAATGCCCGAAGAATGTCTAGGATCACTATCCACTCTGAAGGATCTACCTTTGACAATAAAAGAACATCATCAACCAACATTAGATGACCAATTTTTAAAATCTTGGAAACCTGTATACCTGAAATAAGATGTTCAAAGATGCATTTGGATAACATCAAGTTGAGCCCTTCCATTATCATAACAAACAAGTATGGGGAAAGTGGGCATCCCTGGCGAAACCCCCTCCCACTCTTGAAATAATTTGTCACCTTGCCATTTATCAACACTGCAAAATTTGCACTAGATACGCAACACATAACCCAATTTGTCAGCTTAACCCCAAAGCCCACTGTAAGGTCTCTTCCAACAAAGCCTTATAAAACATAAATTAAAATATGGAAATGCTATCCTAACTTTTTAACCATTCATTATTCATCATAGTAAACCACATATTCAACATCATAATAAACCACATATTCAACATCATAACAAACCACATAATCAACATATTCAACAACATGTTAATAAACCACATATTCAACATATTAATGAAAATACATACCTCTAACTAATGCTACTGTTGTTCTCCAACTCTGCCTGATGCTCTGACCAAAACCAACTAACCTCCCAGCCAACTAAGAACATAGCCTCTCCGACTCCCTAGCTCTAGGATTCCGTAAGGATTCCTGGTCCCAGAGCCCAAAACTCCCAGCAACAGGTGCCCCCTGTCTCAGCCCACCAAACTCCAACAAGTTCCTCCAACAAAACCAGTACCATCCTCTAGCAAGATACTCTAGCCCTCAACCAACAATACAGTCCTCCCCTCTCAAAGTGATGCTCTCTCCCCAAAATCCAAAAAGTCCCTTCTCGAGTGTTTTTTCCTCCCCTTATCCTCCTTCCCCCCCTTCTGTCATTCACCGCCTTCTCCCTTTCATTAAGACTCAACCACCTTATCCCTCCATTTAATGCCAACCACCTTATCCCCTTTCTCTTTAATGGTTCCATCATTCGATACATTAAGTCTCCATTTAATAAATTCAAATTCATTAACCAAATATTTAATCATGAAATTGATTAATTAATTAATTAACTAATATACATTAAACAATTATTTAAATCATGACAATTGATTAATTACTTAGGGTTGTTACATACACCCACCCTTCAGGAAACTTCATCTCGAAGTTAAATTATTTTATGATATAAGGGAAAAGACACATGGTTCACACATTCATATCAAATAACCGACATTATTAGTAAGTAAGCAAAGAAAACTCATACATACTAGTGTACATGTACAAGAAATGCATGTGTAGCTAGTATATACAAGTCTCGTGCATGTACTAATAACAATAACTATCACCTTTATAGTAATTTATGTATGCATCCAATCCAATCAACAAGACCATTCATTTTATAAAAGATAATAAACCAATGAAGTGTTTGTGAATTCCCTTAATTACAATAATATAGCTCAACAATTTTATTTAGACAATTGTAGTTTAGTTAAGTAATTATGAATATACATATATACACATTTTATTTTCAGAAGGAAAAACAATAAATTCCACCATAAGGCAAATATCCACACTCTCAACTATTTCTACTCATCCTTCCTCCCTAACTTACTTCCATCTTCCATTCCTATCCTTCCTCCGCTGGACTATCTTGGAGCGTCAACTATATTGACCTAAATCCAAATAGAACCCGTATGCAGAAGTGTCACTATTTTGACCAAGCTTCCCTAGCAGGCAACTGACAGTCATCATCACACGTCTAGGGGAGCGTGAGCTAACACCGTCCTCCCATGACTCTAGGTTTCAGATGATACATGGTGGGAAATGCCTCCACCCCTCCTAATAGGACTAGGGTCCACACCCTACAATGGAATATACAGTGGCACCGTGTTCTTGGGAGTTTTGTCATCGTTTATTCAGTTTTGGACAGTCTCTCCACTTGAATTTCTGCACTGGTCCACATATCATAGCAATGCATCCAAACCAATATAATTTCACATACAAAGATTCATACCATATTGTTTCTCGGTCAGTGGTCATGACATCCACTTCCATTATCATTATCCCTTGGCTATTTCATAGCCCAATGACCTGCAGATTAGTCTGTAACACAAACTCATACATATCTATGCATTATCATCATGTAATTGCATACAACCATAATTTCAATTTGGTATCCGCATACCAACAACTTTAACATCAAAGTTTTCAAGTTAGAAATAGGTCTCATAATATACCATAATTCAATTAACGTCACCCATTCATAGAATTATCATTTACATAATAGATTGCATCATATCCAACATCATTCAAATAACATTTAAACCTTCATAGGATTCACATTCACACAATATATCGCATCATATCCATCATCATAAATAACATTTAAACATTCATATAATTTACATTTAAATAGTAGATCGCATCATATCCATCATCATCAATAACATTTAAACATTCATAAAATTTACATTCTCACAATATATCACATCATATCCATCATTATTCAAATACATTTAAACATTCATAAAGGTTCATACCTCTTAAAAGTTCAAGTGTATGATTTAATAGTTTCACTGTGAATAGAAAATAAAAGTGTTTAGGCCTCAGGTAATCCTAGTTGTCTAAGTCAAAAGGTGGCGTTACATACTCCCAACCTTTGAGAAACATATTCTCGAGGTGGTCAAAAAGTGAGGGATAATCTCGTCATAATGTCTTGACATCCTCCCAAGTAGCAGATCATGGACTATACTTGTCCCACTAGACCTTAACTTGGTCTACTAGACGGTTCGTGAGCTGTCAGACTTTATGGTCCAATATGCGTAATGGTTCTACCGTGAGGGTTCCCGCATCTGACACCTGCAATTCCTTCCAATTTAGTTTATGTGATTCATCAACAACATAATGATGTAGAACAGATACATGAAAAACATTATGAGTTTTATGCAAGTGGGGTGGCAGTACGAGATGATAGGCAACGGGTCCAATTTTCTCTTGGATTCTGAACGGTCCTATAAATTGAGGTGACAACTTTTTCCCCTTCCCGAACCGTATGGTACTCTTATTAGCCCTGATATGAATGAAAACGTGATCTCCCACTTTATAACTTCGATCAGTCCTATGTGTATCCGCATAACTTTTCTGTCTATCTTGTGCTTCCTTTAGTCTCCGCCTAATTTGAATCACGCGTTCCTCCATCTCTTGAATCAATTCTGGCCCAACTGTTACTCGGTCTTCTAACCTCTTACAACTCAACAATGTTCTGCATGGCCTTCCATATAGAGCTTCGTAGGGTGGCATTCCGATGAATCTATGAAAACTGTTATTGTAGGCGATCTCTACCAAAGGTAGGTACTTCTCCCAATGGGTTTGATTATCCATAACATACATCCTAAGCATGTCTTCCATAACCTGATTTACTCTCTCGGTTTTCCCATCTGTTTTAGGATGATAAGCTGTACTTAAGTTCAACTAAGTCCCCAACGCTGACTGCAAACTTGTCCAAAACCTAGAAGTGAATCTGGAGTCCCTATCTGAAATGATCTTCTTAGGTAAACTGTGCAAACGGATGACCTCACTTACAAACACGCGTGCCACATAAGTGACATCATAAGTGTCTCTAACTGGAATAAAATGAGCACTCTTGGTTAACTTATCAACTATCACAAGAATGACATTGTGTCTATGAGATGTGAGTGGTAACCCCACAACAAAATCCATGGAAATGACTTCCCACTTGGACATAGGAACATCATGGGGTATAGGAGACCTGCCGGGTGATGGTGGTCGACTTTCACTTGTTGACACTCTAGGAACTTGGTGACGAAATGGACTACATCGTGCTTCATGCCTACCCAGAAGAAGAGCTTCCTCATGTCTGCATACATTTTCTTCACACTTGGATGCGCACAATAAAGTGCTCTATGGGCTTCTTTCAACATGATGCTTCAAATATCCCCACTTTCGGGGATGTACATCCTTCCTCGATATCTTAATAGTCTGTCTACTTCCAGACTATATTCTTCATACTTTGGATCTAATTTCCTCCCACTCTGGAGGTTTGAAGTAACCTTTAAATACCAACTATCTCCATGGACTTGCGTTAACACACGTTCTCTCAGATTGACTTTTAAGGGTACCAAGGAGAAGACACGTGTCCTCTTACTCAAGGCATCCGCGACCACATTCTCTTTTCCCTTGATATATGAAATACCAAAATTGTACTCACTCATGAACTCACTCCATCCCCTTTTCCTGCAATTCAGATCCCTTTGAGTGAAGAGATGTTTTAAACTTTGATGGTCCGTTTTGAGCTCAAAGTTTTGCCCTACTAGATAGTTCCTCAAAAGTTTCATAGCTAGCATTACAACTGCCAAATCTAAATCATGAGTAGTGTAAAATTCTTCATATTTCTTCAACTTCCTTGACGCATAAGTTATCACTCCTCCATCCTGCATTAGCATGACCCCCAACCCTTTCTTCGAGGCATCCGTGCAGACTGTGAAGTCCTTTTCCATATACGGTACTCGTAGAATTGGTGCACTAGTTAGTAACCTTTTAAGCTCGATGAATGCACTATCACTTTCTTCTATCCATTCATACATGACCACCTTGCGTTGCAAAGTGGTGATGGGTTTCGCTATTTTAGAGAACCCTTCCACAAATCTCCGATAATAACCTACTAGCCCCATGAAGCTTCTTACCTCATCAGCATTTTTCGACACTGGCCACTCCATAATGGACTTTACCTTTTCTGGGTCCACAGAGATTCCTTCACCTTAAATGATATGACCTAAATAGTGAATTTCTTTCTAGAAGAAGGAACACTTCGACAACTTCCCATACAATTTTCTCTTTCTAAGGCAAGACAACACCACTCGCAAGTGTTACTCATGTTCTCTTTCATTCTTGGAATAGATGAGGATATCATCTAGAAAGACTTGTACAAAGCGGTCTAGGTATTTCCAGAATACACCATTCATGAGGCTCATGAATACTGCTGGCGCATTTGTCAATCCGAAAGGTACTACAACGAACTTGTAATGCCCAAATTGAGTTCTAAAGGCAGTTTTAGGAATATCGTCTTCCTTAATCCTTAACTGGTGATACCCTGATCGCAAATCAATTTTTGAGAATACCGCTGCTCCTTTCATCTGATCGAAGAGATCATGTATTCGTGGCATTGGGTATCTATTTTTCACTGTAGCACGGTTCAAGTCCCTGTAATCTATACATAGTCATAGGAACCATCCTTCTTTCTCACAAAAATTACTAGCACACCCCAAGGTGAGACACTAGGCCTTATTAGCCCTAAGTCGAGTATCTCTTTCAACTGCATCTGCAACTCACAAAGTTATGGCACTGTCATTCGATACGGAGTCTTGGAAATTGGTAATGCACCAGGTTTTATCTCAATAGTAAAATCAATCTCCCTCTCAGGAGGTAACCCTGGTAACTCATTCAGAAAAACATCTTTAAACTCTGAAAATACTGGGTATTGATCCAAGGAGGGTCCCTTCCTTTCACTCACTGCTTCCACTACATACAGTCGACACCCTTGCCTCAAGCACCGCTTAACCTTCATAGTTGAGATAAAGCATAGAGACACCTTTCTCCGTACACCGTGGATCTCTACTGGACTTCCTTCATCGTCAACACAAAGCACCTTTTTTGCGAAACAATCTACCATAGCCTGATGTGCTTCTAACCAGTCCATTCCAATGATTAGGTCATACGTCCCGAGGGCAGTGACGTATACCTTCAACCTGGTAGTACACACCCCCAGGTCTACTAGACAATTATCAACGCTAGGTCCTACCACTTGTTTTTCCCCCGAAGCCATATTGACTTGTTTAAAGTCATCGTGCTCGTAGGCTTCCAACCCACTCCTTTCTAATGTAGATCGTGAAATGAAACTATATGTAGCACCAGAATCAAATAAAATTTTAACATTGATATGATTTAGCATACCTGACGAACCCACCACCGTGGATTGATGTTCTACCTGGTGAATGTTAACTGTTGCATAGATATGGTGGCTGCTACTTGCTCTTCCCATCGGGGCCTTTCCTTCTCTATGCACAAATCCTGCTTGCAACTCTGGGCAGTCACGTTGGTAATGGGGTCCTCCACACCCCCAACAAGTAACATGAGATGGAACCTATGCAGTGCTCTATGATGATCTCTGAAATGATTTCCTTCCCCTGGAACCCCTGCCCCTACTAGCTTCTCCCTGAGATGGTCGTGGACCTGCTTGTGTTGTTGGTGATGAACGAGATTCTGCACTCGCTGCCATTGAAATACCTATGGTGTATGTCCTTGGTGCGACTCTATTACCATATGGAGGTGGCCTAGAGCTCCCTCCCCTGGAGAATTTCCTCGGGGAATTCCCCACAAATCCAGGATGATGCGGAAAGGTCAACCTCATACCTCCATTTAAGTTCATGTGTTACTCAACATAACGTGCATTTTCTACTGCTTCCGCTACCGAAGACGGTTTCCACATCCGTACCATGGCCCTTATCTTAGGGTTTAACCCATAGACAAAGAGTTCTACCTGTCGTTGATCATTATCCATGTATGAAACATATTTGACCAATTCCATAAACCTGATCTCATATTCTTCTATGGTCTTGTTTCCCTGTACTAGAGCATGGAATGCTCCCACCTGTTGTTCCTCATAGTAAGCTGGTAGATATTTCCTTCGGAACCTCTCCTCAAAATCTCCCAAGAGACAGTGTCTGGGGTAAGGTGCAATTGCCTCTCCAGGTTTCCCCACCAGTTCAGAGCATTGTCTCTCAACTGAAAAATCGCTATCTTCGCCTTTGATGTGGATGCATAGTCTCTTAAGGTGAAACACCTTGTCATGCCTTCCAACCATGCCTCTACACGTTCACTGGCACGACCCCTGACAAACTCTATAAGTTTGATCTTTTGCAGTTCTCTAGTGATGTCTTCAGGTGGAGGCCCTCCTCCTGAATCCCTCGACGCTTCAGGATTACCCATTCCAGATGGTGGGGTTCCACTTTGATCCCTGCTGGTTGACGCCTCTTTAAAGTCTCATTTATGGCCTCCAAAGAGCGCAAAATGAGAGATAATTCAAGCGATGGTGGTGGTGACACTGGCGGTATCTGCGTCGATGCCCCTCTACCTTGATTTCCTCGAGTCCTAACTATCCTGTATAATTAAATCTGTATCAACCAAAATTTTTTCAGGTAGCGTCTAGAGCAATTCACATTTGCGCAACTTAAACTTGAAAACATAGTTAGGCGTAAGTTTTTTTTTACTTGTCTGTAAACAAACGTTACTCTCTTTAGGGGAAGTGGCTAGGTCAGGGTTGAAAGCCTCTAAGCTTGATGTCTTTGCCTAAGAAAACTACTGACTCCCTCGCCTAGTAGCTATGCTAGCATCGCACCACACTCGTCAATTCCTCTAACTTATGTATATAATCAAGCATCAACCTGACCCTTGTAACAATATGCACCACTCATATTAATCGCCCTTATGAATTATAATACCCAGTGTCTCATTGTTCATCAAGTTATTTAATTCCTAAAATTAATTTACATAGTTTAATTCTCCTTAATCAAACAATCGACATTGATTAATTAATCCTTAATTTAATTAACCAATTAAATTAATTAATCACCTTGATTATTCACATTAGTTAGTTTTATTTTGAATCATAATATTTAAATTATAATAATTAACATAAATATTATTATTGTTAAATAATTAACATTTAAACTAATTTAAACAATAAAAGTTTAAACCTTAATTAAAAAAAAAAACCAATAAAATGAATAATAATAATAATAATAAATAAAATAAAACAATTAAAAAGAATTAAAGTAACTAAAAAAAAAATAAAAAAAATAATAATAAATAAAATAAAATAAAATAAATAAAACCTAAAGTTGGGCAGTGGGTCGTCGCATGAGGCCCATGTGCCCCCTCCCCCTCGGCGCTCATCCCTTAACCCTAATCTCTTCAAACCCTACCCTCTCTCCCTTTTCCATTGCGTTTTTTTTTTCAATCACTCAGGGTGAAGGATGAGGCCGTCCATGGCCATCTCTTTGCTCGGTTGACCCTGGTGTCCATGGTTTCAAGGTATGGAGGGCGCGTCGTGTATAGTGGCGTGTTTCCTTTGCTCCTTTGTGGGATTCCCCTCCATGGCTGGGTGCGTGGTCACGTTGGTATATTGGTTCAGTTTGTTGTTTTTTTTTTCCTTCTTGTGACTGTAACGCCTCTTCGTGGGCTCCTCCTTCATGGCTGTGGGATTTGCACTGGGCTTTGTATGTTTTTTTTTGACGTGTAATGCACGCTTATGCCTTGGAACTTGCGGGTTCCCTCCTCGGTGCTTGGTTTGAGTGATGCCTTCCTTAGTGCGTAACCTTGCGACTTGACTCTCCTGAGGGCACCTTGTGCGCTCGGTTTTGATTTAGTAAGAAGCTTATATGCGCTGATCTTTTTTTTTAAAGAAACATTTTTGCTAAGTTATATGCGCTGATCTTGGAATGCCCCATTCATACGTAATGACATGGAGCTTGTCCCGCTCTTCTTGTCTATAAGGAATGGCGTTTCTTATCTTTGTGGTGTGATTGGGTAATTGGTGCTCGATATTTGGTGCTTGTCTTGAATACCAGATGTGTAGAGAACTCCACCGTGACCCCGTGGGATCCTCCTCCTTGTGGCTTGGCACTTGAACACTTGTCTCTGATTTAGAGCATGTGGCTGTTAACCACAAGGTCGAAAGTTCAAGCCCTCCTTCTAGTGTTCGATGAGATTCTCATTGTGTAATATTTGAACAATTTTTTTTTTCTCTGATTTGATTATGTGTGCTAACCTGTGTTATTTTGCAGGTGCTGACAGTGGGCAGTGAGGATAGCGGTGACTGTGGGTGATGATAGCGATAAGATGCATTGAATGCATTGTAGGCTTGGCGCTTAGCGTTGGGCTGCATATGTGTATGGGATTCTGGAATTTGGTGTATGCATTAGCTTGATGCGTGAGGCGTTGTGGAAGAGATTGCTTCCTCGTGGGTTCCTCGTTGAAGCGTTGTGCAATGAAAATCGTGGCCTCCCTCCTTCATGGCTTAGTGCTTGGTATTTGGCAGTTGGTTTGACGTGTAGTGCAACCATTTTGGTCTAAATGCGTGGTGCTTGGTCTCGGTTGATTTGATGCGTGGTGCTCGGTCATAGTTGACTTTCGCATGAAAGTGGTGTTGGGTTGTCTGGAATGCCCGACACCTTGGTTATATGTCTGTTGTTAAGTTGTTGGCACCCAGGGAGGTTGCAGGGTCGACTCTCCCAACGCATGTTTTCTTTTGGTTTGTATGTTGAATCAGAGTATGGCATTTGTATACTTTGATATGTTATATGGATTAGACTTAGGACATGGTTAAAACTTAGGACTTGTGTCACTTTTGTGCACACACCACCCTTTGCTATTTATTTTTAAATTAGTATATATTAAATTTATTTCATAGGTATGTACTTTTGTTTTGTTTAGTGTTTATTTCATATATATATTTCTAGATTTCCATTGTTGTTTCCAATATAATTCTATTTTCTTATACCATATTAAATCTAAAAATAAATTGTAATATATATATATATATATATATATATATATATATATATATATATATATATATATATATAT
>ML791551.1:206329-220532 GCA_009831015.1 Picea engelmannii
TTTTAAAGTTTTAGGGGGGTTTCAGGCAGGTTTTCAGGGTTGTTTGATTGACACAAAACATAGCTTTCAGTCAAGAGTCAAGAGAATGGGTGGGTAGGTAGGCCCTTGGCTCCATATTTTAAACCAGGGCTCTGATATCATGTGTAAGGTCTCTTCCAACAGAGCCTTATAAAACATAAATTAAAATAGGGAAATGCTATCCTAAAATTTTAACCATTCATTATTCATCATAATAAACCACATATTCAACATATTAATGAAAATACATACCTCTAACTGATGCTACTGCTGTTCTCCAACTCTGCCTGATGCTCTGCCCAAAACCAACTAACCTCCTAGCCAACTAGGAACAGAGCCTCTCCGGCTCCCTAGCTCCAGGATTCTGTAAGGATTCCTGGCCCCCGAGCCCAAAACTCCCAGCAACAGGTGCCCCCTGTCTCAGTCCACCAAACTCCAACAAGTTCCTCCAACAAAAACAAGTACCATCCTCCAGCAAGCTACTCCAACCCTCAACCAACAATACAGTCCTCCCCTCTCAAAGTGATTCTCTCTTCCCAAAATCCAAAAAGTCCCTTCTCGAGTGTTTTTCCCTCCCCTTATCCTCCTTCCCCCCCTTCTTCCTTTCATTAAGACTCACCCACCTTATCCCTCCATTCAATTCCAACTACCTTATCCCCTTTCTCTTTAATTAAAATTTATTAAATTCAAATTCATTAACCAAATATTTAATCATGAAATTAATTAATTAATTAATTAACTAACTAATATACATTAAACAATTATTTAAATCATGAAAATTGATTAATTAATTATGGTTGTTACACCCACTATGAGCATGATCAGCCTTAAGTACTCCCAGTCTATGCTGTCATAGGATTTTTTAAGATCCAGCTTCAATACCAAGGATTTTAAATTCTTCTTTTTAATGCTATGAAGGCTTTCATGGGCCGCTCCGATAGCATCCTGAATTCTTCTACCCTTCAAGAACCCCAATTGTTCTGTAGAGAGACAACTTGCTAAAATCGGCTTAATCCGATTTGCAAGAATTTTTGAAATCACCTTATAAATAAGGTTACATAGAGAGATTGGGCGATAATCGTCGAATGAGGCCGGATTATTGACCCTTGGGACCAAGGCCAAGAAAGTGGAGTTTAAACCTACACAAAGCTTACCTTTTCTTTGCGAATCCTCCACTATCTCAAGAAGGTCATCTCCCACAAGATCAAAGAAGAAAATAAAGAACTTAGAAGTCCAACCATCAGGGCCTGGGCTTCTCTCTTTTTTGAAAATTTCCAGTACCGCTTTTAATTCCAGCAAAGTGACAGGTTTAAAGAGAGCATCTGCTTCCTCCTTAGTAACCATTTTGGGATAGAGGCTAGTGATGTTGATTACCTCATTTAATTTGGATCTTTATTTGGCTTTGAAGAACTGTTCTAAATAATTTACCGCTTCCTCTTTGATTGCATCCTGGTTGGAAAGGATGATTCTGTTGTCTTTTGAAATCTCCCAGACATGCTTGCGATTCCTATTATAACTGGCCACTTTGTGGAAGAATTTTGTGTTCGAATATCCGCTCTTTATCCATATAGCTCTGCTACGCAATATCCAAGTATTCTCCTCCCCACGAAGAAAGGTGTTTCTGCTACATTCCATCTCACGAAGGTACCTATCCTCCTCCATGGATAAGGATTTTTCAGTGGATTTTAATATGAGCATTTCGATTTCCGATTCCAGATTTCCTAATAAAATCTTTTCTTTCGCCTTTAACTCTTTAACCCAACATTTTGTTTGTGATTTGAGTTCCTTAAGTTTCCACACAACACAAACTTGTACATTACCTTCCCGCAGAAAACGTGGATCCTTCCAGACGTGATGGACTAACTTAAAGAAATCAGGATCATGTAGCCAATGATCATTAAATTTGAAGGGAAATGCTTTGTACAATGGAGAGCTTTCCAAATGAAAGAGAATGGGAGTGTGATCTGACACGAAGGGAAAATCCACCCAAGATCTAGAAAAACCTGCCAAAGACAAAAAACCTTCGAAAACCAAAAACCTGTCAAGTCTTCTAGCAATTGCTTCAGGACCGGATCACCCATTTCGCTAGGTAGGGATCAACTTGGTCGACTTGACATCAACCAAATTCTTTGAAGTAAAAAGGTCTCTGTAAAAAACTTCATTCAAACCAGGTATGAAAGAACTTCCCCAGTTCTCATCTGTAGATAAAATGAAGTTCAGGTCACCGACTAGAATAAGATTTGGAGTGGAAAGAATACCGCTGTCTACTAAGGAGGTCCAAAACTACTTACGGTCTTTACACAACCCATATACATTAAGAAACACCATCTCCTATTTAGTAGATAAGCATCGACCAACTAGCAGAATACCCCAATCGTCAGGAAAGGAGCCAGGTCAAAGTAACAGGGGTACCATGTGACCAACAATCCTCCTGAATTTCCTATGGAGTTTACAATAGACGAGACTCACAAAGGGTGAAGTTTATGTAATAAATCTCTGGATTTCTGTTCATCAAAGAGAGTCTCTTGAAAAAAAACAATATCAGGCCAAGTGTGTTCTAACAATCTATGAAGAGAGGCAACTTTGAGGGTGCCTCCAATCCCTCGAACATTTAAAGAGAGAATTAACATCACTTGGTCCTCGCCAGGGCCTTCAAAGCTCTAAGGGCCCTTCCATCCTGAGAAGGATTAACAATATCAACTGTTTGAGTTTCCAAAGCCACCTGTTTCTTTCTAGAGCTTCGTGTCTTTATGGGCGAGAGATCCGATCCAATACCCTCAGACAAAGCGTAAGACTTACTTCCTTTGCCAGGAAGGTGGGAAGATGAGGTGCCAGTCTCCGCTGTAGAATCTAAGACCTCCTTTCCTCGATAGATGGGTAACGACACAGAGTTCACTGGGATGTTTGGATAGGAAGATAATAAATTCAGAAGAGTAGATGGGCTAGAGTCATCCTCCTCTGCCTCCCTGTCGCTTGGCAAGCTTGAGGGTGAGCCGATCGGTTCCAAAGGAGGAATAGGGGGGCAAGGGTGTCTAACTGGGGATGAGTTAAGAGAGTGGCTCGAGTGGTTGGAAGGGTTTGGCTTCGACAAGGCTTCAATAACCAAGGGATAAGGCATAGCTGCATGCAGGTTGAGAGGGTTGGGAGGGGAGGAATTAGGAGAACAGGGTTCTAAGGGAGAGTTTGCAGCTTCAGGGACGATGGCCTTTGAATAGGTAGATTAAAAAAGCCAATGTGAGTTATTTAAATCTTCCTTCTCCCCAAAGGACATGGATTTAAATAAGAGAGGGCAATATGTTTTTATCTTACTTGAAAGAGAATCATCTTGCTCCTGCAGTGAAGAGGAAGATTGTCCAGTGGAAATATCCAAGAAGTTTAAAGAGGGCTCTTCATCCACATAGTTTGGAGGGTTTAACTGTAGATTGGAGTCTTTAGAGAGTTCAACCAAAACCTTCCTAGGGAATTCACGACGTAGGTGACCCGTATTACGACATTGGTTGCAACGGAAGGGAAACCCAAGATAGTCTAGTGGTTGAGATATATTTCGCCCTCTCCATTCGCTCTCAAGGGTTTCTGGTAAGCCACTGAAAAGGTCGATCTCGATAAGTACTCTACCCATCTTCCACTCAGGACCAACACGTAGCTTTGTATCCAGAGCAATGAATTTTCCCAGTGCATCACCAATAGCTCGTAAGGCTCCTTCATTCCAGAGAAACAATGGAAGACCCGGTAAAAGAACCCAAAGATGCCTATACTAAAAAAGTTTGTATCGGGGTTAAAAGAGATTCTCCAAAGCTTTAGCATGAGACTAATTCCCCCAAAAATCCACAGAGAACCCAGTAAAAGAGAAACGTCCTCGGGTGACTTGCAGATAAAACCAAGCCACCCTTTGTTGATATAGAGAATCTCAAGGGAGTAACCAATGAGAGGAGTCCATTGGTTGTTTATCCAATCCTCAAGAGGTTGTTTGCTTGACATTCTATAAGAGATCTGACCCACGAGCACATAGAGAACCATTCTGTAGGTATCTTCTAAGCCTACATCGTTCCCCAACACCATACGTTTTTCCTTTATGTTTGCATTCCACAACTTTCGACGGAAGAAAGAAGACTGAACTGGATTAGCAGGAAACCTGTGACCCCCCAGAGAAGAAGATAGGCTTGAAAGGCCTGGGGGTATAGTGAAAGAAAGGGGCTCAGTTCTAGGTGCGTCAGAAGGTGGAAGGACTGACTCTGTGGACCAGGCAACTTTTAGAGGAGGAGACAGAAGACTATCGGGTATCCCAGAGGGAAAGGAAGACTTCTTTGTAATAAAAGGAACCCCAGAATGATTACTCTCCAGATATTCGACCTTGTCAAAGAGCCCCACTTACCTCCAGGTATCCTCATCACCTGGGCTCATGAGATACTTTATATTTCTTTCCATTTCATTAATGGAGCAGGTACCCATCCAGGCCCACCAAATATCCAACGAGCACCAGCATGAGTGACACTGAAAATATATTTAGAAACCAAGAGGTAAAAAACAAGAGAGGATCGTGACTCCCGAGGACAACCTCACTTCTTGTTAAGCGCCAGAAGAAAAAACAATCCTGGACAAAACGACAAGCCCTGGACACAAAGGGACAATGAAGACAAGAGAGAAAAATAAAAAGGAAGACACTAGGAACAAGTCCAACGTTAAGAACAAGAATATACAAGGACTGTGAGTAAGCATTGTTGAATACTGAGTTATCATCTCAGAGGATCGTCCCCAAAGCTACAAAACTATATCTATTTAAATGTTTTTTTTGAAAATAAATATGTAACTATATAATATGTTAATAATGTTATATTATAACAATGTTATAATATAACAATGTTATGTTAGATTATAACATTGTTATAACATAACATATTATTGTTATATTATAACAATGTTATAATATAACATTGTTATAATATAACAATGTTATATTATAACCTATAACATATCTATCCACGGGACCTGGGCCAGGCCCGCGGGGAGATGACGTGATGCCCGACATCGCGCCAGCTCCCCGTTGGCTTGACCCAAGTCTCGTGGACGGGCATCGCGCCAACCCCCTGCGGACCTAGCCCAGATCCCATGGATAAGATATGTTATAGGTTATAATATAACATTATTATATTATAACAATGTTATATTAATATAACAATGTTATGTTATATTATAGCAATGTTATATTAATATAGCATTGTTATATTATAATAACATTGTTATAATAGAACATGTTATATTAATGTAACATTGTTATATTCTAATAACATTGTTATAATATAATAACAATGTTATAATATTATAACAATGTTATAATATAACATTGTTATAATATAATAACAATGTTATAATATTATAACAATGTTATAATATAACATTGTTATAATATAACATTGTTATAATATAATAATATAACGATGTTATATTATAACATTGTTTATATTATAACAATGTTATAATATAAACATTATAAAATATGTTTATGTTTTTTTAGATATTTAAGAATTTTGTTTTTGTGTAAATTTTATTTTTTAAGGTTTTTGATATAAATTTTAATTTTTTGATGTAGTTTTAAGGTTTTTCAACTTATTTTTGTTATTTTTTTTTTTAAATTTTGTATTAAAATTTTTATTTTAGGTTTTTTAATTTGAGGTTTTTGTGTATATGTTTTTAATTTTTTTTGGGTTTTTTTCACATTTAAAAAGTTTTTTTGGGATATAATTTTTTTATTTTTTTTACCCTTTTCTTAATTTTTTCTCATTTTCTCTTACTTTATATATATATATATATATATTTTTTTTTTTAATTTTATGGTTTTCTTTTCCTCTTTAGTTTTTTAGGTTTTTCTTCAATGGTTTTTTCTCATTTAAATTTGTTTTTAAAATGTTTTTGTTTTTTAAATTTCAATTCTATTTGTTTTCTTATTTTTTTTTAGTTTTTAATTGATAAAAAAAAATGAATTATATTTTTTTGCTAAATATTTAAAAATAGTGTTATTTAACTACAATTATTTTCTATGTATTGAAGTAAGGTAAAAAAAAATGTGTTAAAAATGATATTTTCCACTATATTTAAAATGTATGGAACCATAACTTAAGTAAGGACACATAATTATATGAAAAATCTTAATTTAAAAAAAACAAATGGTGTACAATTTTTTTAACATTGGATGAAGCATGAAAATATGATTAAAAACACCATTGAATAATAATAATAATAAATAAATAGAAAAATAAAGGCTGAAGAAGAATATGAAGAGGAAAAAGTTGACTACCGAGAAGAATTGTTGTGTGCCATAGAAGTTATCATAAGAGAAAAGAAGAAAAACAAGAAACTACAAGCTAAACTAGACAAGAAAAAAGACACTCAAGAACTAGAACACATGATCACAAATTTGAAGGTTCAAATTGAAGAAGCACTCAAAGAAAAACTAGAAGGAAGAGACACAATCATTGGAAATTTGGAAGAAGAAATTGTCACATTAAGAAAGGATCTTCAAAAGAAAAATATGCAGAACAACTCAAAAGTTTTGAATGACATTATTAGCAGTCAAAAAATTCATCATGAAAAGTCTGGACTTGGATGCAATTAGACATAAAATGGATCAAGCTCCAAAACAACAGAACAATAAACATATCCAAAAAGCTATGCAGAAACAATCAAAGGGGATAAGAAGGTCTACAAAGAAAATTACAGGGACACTCCTCCACTGAGAAGATTCAGATTTCAGAATTAATGACTGACAGAACAAATAGGCCTCAGGAAGAAGAATGATTCATAAGAGTACCTCCTTTCGGAAGATCTTCAACTCCCAGGTATCAAACTATCTTTTTTGGTTTATGTTATACATGTAATAATTTTGGACATAAAGTTGTGAATTGCAGAGCTAACAACATGTGTCAGGAACATAAACAAATTTGAAAGTCATACACAAAAGGGTTATCCAAGAAGGCCTAGTGAAACACAGAGAAGAAGTTACAATAGGTTTGAATATTTGAGAACTGAAGTGGAATGCTACAAATGTAAAAACTTTGGACACATATCCAAAGATTGTAGAATGACAGTCCCTCTTAGAGAACCACAACAGAACAACAACAGTCACAGACAAAAACCTCAAAAAAAGACATGGATAAGAAATCATAATCAATATAGCAATGAAGAATGCACACTCTATCTACAAGCTAAGCATAAGAAACATGGTTGGTATGTTGACAATGACTGTTCAAAACACATGATAGGTGATAGAGACAAGTTTCTTACATTAAGAAAGGAAAGAGATGGATCAGTCTCCTTTGGAAATGATGGTTCAACTAAAATCATTGGAAAAGACACAGTCAGAATTGGGAACAAGAATACCAAGGCATAAAATGTTCTACTAGTAGAAGATAACATAATGTTCTAAGTGTGAGTAAAATGTGTGACCAAGATCATAAAGTTACTTTTGATTCACAAAAGTGTGAGATAAAAAAATAAGCTTCAGGAAAATTGATTGCAACAACTGCGAGAACTTCAAGAACATATATGTATTAAATGAAATTGGAAATGAAAAGTGTTGCTTAGGAAAGGAAGATGAAAGTTTTCTATGGCACAGAAAAATGGGTCACATACATTTTGATAACCTTGTCAAAGTCAGCAAAAGGGAAACAATTAGAGAAATGCCCCAAATCACGAAACCAACCAACACTTTATGCAAGCATTGTCAACCAGGAAAGCAAACAAAGACCATGTTTAAATCAAAATAATATTCAATGACAAGACCACTAGAAATTGTGCATACTAATATAGTTGGAACAACTACAACAAAGGGTTTAAAATGTGATAAATACTTTATGTTATTAGTTGATGATTGTACAAGAATGACTGCAGTTTTCTTTCTAAGGAATAAGTCAGAAGCTTTTGAAAAATTCAAGGTCTACAAGGAAATGGTTGAAAATGAAATGGATTAAAAAATCAAATGTTTGATATCTGATAATAGATGAGAGTTTACTTCAAAGGAATTCATGGACTACTGCAACAAACATGTAATAAAAAGGAAATTATTCGTTGCTAGGACACCTCAACAAAATGGAGTTGTTGAAATAAAGAACAAGACAATACATGAAATGGCTCGAACAATGCTAATGGATTCCAAATTGACAGATGTATTTTGGACACAGGAAGTGCATACAACAGTTCACATTCAAAACAAATTAATGCTTATAAACAACACTGACAAAAATCCCTACGAGCTATGGAAAGGAAGACCAACAAATGTGAAGCACTTCAGAGTTTTTGGAAGCAAATGTTACATCAAAACAAAAGATGGAAGAATGGGAAAGTTGGAATCTCGTGTGGACAAAGGAGTAATTGTTGGTTACTCAAGTACATGGAAAGCATACAAGTGTTACAACCTGATATTGAACAAAGTTGTGGAAAGCATCAACGTAAGAATTGATGAAACAGGTAGACAAGAATTAAAGGAATAAGAAAAGGAATCAATGGAACACCTTTATGAAGAAGAAGCAGAAGATGAAAAAGAAGTAGAAGGAGAAGATGAAGAGGATCTGACAGAAGAAGAAGAGAAAGTTCAACAAGTGCCTCCAAAGACACCTAGCAGACAAATATAGAAGAATCATCATTTAGATCAGATTATCAAAAACAAAGATGCAAGAGTTGAGACTAGAAGAAGAATCCATTCACCAAAACAAACACACCTAGCACTCTCATCTACAATTGAACCAACTTTTTTTGAAGAGGCCAACAAGGATTAATTTTGGAATAAGTCCATGGATGAAGAATTGGATCAAATAGAGAAAAATGACACTTGGGAATTGGCTCCAAGACTAAAGGATAAGAAGGTGATCGAAACAAAGTGGGTATACATGAATAAATTGAATGAAGATGGACATGTTACAAGGAACAAAGCTAGATTGGTATGTAAAGGATATGCACAGGTTGAAGGAATCAACTTTGAAGAGAAATTTTCCCCAGTTTCCAGAATGGAAGCAATCCGATTGCTTTTAGCTTATGCATGCTCCAAAAATATTAAAGTGTATCAGATGGACGTAAAATCAACTTTTCTGAATGGGGAACTTGAAGAAGAAGTCTACATTGAACAACCAGAAGGATTTCAGTTGTCAAAGAATGCAGATTATGTGTGTAAATTAAATAAGACCTTGTATGGTATACAACAAGCTCCTAGAGCATGGTACTCTAGACTGGATAAATATTTACAATAGACAGGGTTCAGAAAAGGAAGTGCAGACAACAAACTCTACATCAAGGTAAGTCAATATAGTATTTTATTAATTGAAGTTTATGTTGATGATATTATTTTTGGAAGTATTGATGACAAGTTAAGCCAGAAATTCACAAAGGACATGCATAATGAATTTGAAATGTCATTACTTGGAGAACTATCCTTCTTTCTAGGTATTCAGATACGTCAAAGAAACCAATGAATTTTTATTTCTCAAACCAAGTATATCAGAGAAATGCTAAAGAGGTTCAGAATGGAAGATTGCAAACCATATATCACTCCCATGAAAACCAGTTTCAAGTTGAGCAAAGATGATGATTCAAATTCTACAGATCAAAGGTAATACAGGTCAATGATTGGTAGCCTACTATATGTGACAACATCCAAACCAGATGTAATGCAGACAGTTGGACAGGTGGTACGATTTCAAGAAGCACCAAAGGAATAACATGTATTAGCAGTGAAGATGATTTTCGGATATCTCAAAGGAAGATAAGAGTTTGGATTATGGTATCCAAAAGGAAAGGATCTATCACTTATTGCCTACACAAATGCAGATTGGGCAGGTTGCATTGATGACCGACTAAGCACCAATGGAGAAACATTCTACTTGGGTGAGTGTTTAGTATCATGGCTAAGAAAGAAACAATCATCAATATATTTATCTACAGCCGAGGCAGAGTATATTGCAACAAAAAAATGTTGTACACAGGTTCTATGGGTGAAACAAACTCTGACAGATATACAGGCTGAGTATGATGAGCCCATTCCAATCTATTGTGATAATACAAGCGCTATCAATATCTTAAAGAACCCGGTGATGTACTCCAAGACGAAGCACATTCCAATCAAGTATATCTTTCTATGGGAATAGGTTGCAGAAAAGAACATCAGATTTGAATATGTGGGCACAAAAGAACAAGTGGTAGACATATTTACAAAACCGCTTCCACGTGAAGCCTTTGAGTATCTTCACCAGAGACTTAGAGTTATTTCTACTCCAAAATGAATGATTTTGAATGCTTATCTTATATGTCTTATATATACACGAGGAAGCACCATAAAGAGGACAGTTCAGGTTGGGAGATCAGATGAGTTAGTTAGGGGGAGCAACCCCCGAATGGAAATATACCTTTTCCATTTATGACAAAGGGGGAGATATTTATCAAATGCAAAGGACTGAGGGATGGTTCTAGGGGGAGCGTTGGTCACATAGATGCAGGCATGGTTCCAGGGGGAACATTGGTCACAAATATGCACACATGGTTCTAGGGGGAGCATGAGTGATATGATTTCAGTATTGCATCAGAGTGTTGCCATCAATGCCAAAGAGGGAGATTGTTTATTAATTGGGTTGGTTGTCATTGATGTCAACCCTTGAATAAAGTCCGGTAGTGAATTCCTGTAGCACAAAGGTTTGGGTAATGGAACCAAGTTTGTTTGATTTATAATGATATGAGTTTTGATATATTTGCAGGTAAGACTATTCTAGATGGATATTACATGTCATTCCATTTCCGGTGGTATGTGGAACGTCACATTACTCCTCACAGTTTGAGAGTTACAGCCTTATGAAGTTGAAGGATCCTCATATGATTAGCTTGAAACCCCAAAAGGTCAAAGAAGTCAAAGTGCTTGCAAAGAAGAAATTATTTAAATAATAAAGTGAAGTGACAAATTCAAAGAGGATTATTTAAATAATAAAGTGAAGTGACAAAGTCACAGAAGATTATTTAAATAATAAAGTGAAGTGACAAAGTCAAGGAGGATTATTTAAATAATAAAGTAAATGGAGAACTTTCTAATTATGGAAAGTGGTTATAAGAAGGTTAACCCTAAAATGAGAAAAATGGGTTAAGTGGTCAAGTGGCTATTGGATACATGTAAAAGTGGCAAATTGGACAAAGTTGTATATAGGTGACTATGTGGACAAAGTGGCCTAGAAGATGCTTCTAAGGAAGCTACTTGGAGAGTATAATTAAGAGACAAGGATCTCTCATTTCAAATTACACTTGAGCATATTGAATATCTACAGGTGAATGAGGTAACCAAAGGATATCTAAGTCGAATTTTAGAGGGAAGGTGAAGTAAAGAAGGCCAAAATTCAAGGGAGGATAATTTTTTTTGATGATGTTTTCTAAGGTATGTTATTTACAGGTCATCTTACAATTTTTGCAATAATTTTTTTTATAGAATGATTCATACCGTGAAATTGGGAGGCCATTAAGAAAACATATCCAAGTATATTTGTTATGAATTTCAGCTTGTGGGTCGTTGTATTTTTGGAGTTACACTCCATGGAAAATAGGGTTTGTGTCTAGTCCTGAAACTAGGTGTTTCGGGTAAAAACGTCACAACTTCTTCATAAAAAATCCAAATTTAGTAAGACCAAATGTCTTGGTTAGAGAACTGTCTGTAGTATTCTCTGTACAATTTTCAGATCCATACAACAAATATTCTGTGTAGGGAACGCTCTACAAGTTCACTCTCTAGAATAAGCCAAAACTCAACAAGGTATGCCATTTTTTCAATAACTCATTTTCTGAGAGGTTCCAAGTAGTGACACCTGGAGGAATTGCATATAACACACCAAAGAATACTTTTTACTATTTTCAAATATTTATTCATTATAGGTACATAGTTATGATTATTTCAATTTAGGGTTGTTGACTAATCCAAAACTAGTCATGTGAGACTACAGTAAAGTTTGATGAAAATGCTAGTCTCTTGTTGCTAAAGTTGAGGAAGGTTTGCATGTATGTGATCATATACACCATGTATATTACAAAGTTACAAATCAGATTTGGATGATGAAATTGATGAGGGATTTTGGTTGAGGTTGAGGTACAGGTTGATGCATGGTTCAAGTTATTGGTACAGGTTGTTTGGTGCAGGTTGATTGGTACAGGTTTACATTAGAATATCTCACAGTGATAGTGTGACAATGGTTCCATCATTCTACTTATACATCGGGGTGGTTGGACGGGGCAAGGACATGTGGCTATAGCCACATTTCGGTTGTAGCCGAAGAACATAGGGGGTTGTAGCCTCCTTCTGGTTATAGCTAGAGAATTGGGGAGTTGGAGATTCCCTCAGGTTGTAGATTGAGAAAATAGGGGGTTGGAGCCTCTTTATAGTTGCAGCTAGAAAAAAAGAAAGTTGGTGCTTCCAATGAATGTAATTCTTCAAGACGTATAATAAAAAACATTTCGTGGTTTTCTCCCACTTTGGGTTTCCACGTAAAACAATGGTGTACTGTGTATGTGTATGATTTTTCATTTGTTCATTGTTTATTTACTCTGCAAATATTGGATGATAACGCTACATTGATATAACAATTGCATTATATGGTTAAAAATGATTAGATTTCTCTATTAATGATTCACCCCCCTCTCAGTAATCCAACATATACCACAAGTTTGTACCTCAAACCATGTGCTAGAACCTCACTGTTATACAACCTCTATCTGTACCAATAACTTCAGTAACATACCTCAACCAAAAGCCCTCAAACATGAACCGATACTAAACTTCAGTAGATCTGCCTCAGATCAACTCTACAACAAGCCATAAACAACCAAGAGGGCATCCAACATATTTACAAGGAAAAACCTCAACCTGATTCATAAATTCAACACTACACATATGAGAACCATACCTTTTTTTCTTCTTGTAGTGTTCTGTTGCTGTAGTTTTGATGTCGCGATTTTTCCGCTGCAGTTTTTCCGTCGCAGTTTTCCTACCGCAGTTTTCCCTCCTGCGATTTTTCTGCTGCACTTTTTCTACCGTACTTTTCCTGCCACACTTTTTCTTTCATAGTTTTCACGCCACACTTTTTCTGCTGCACTTTTCCTGCGTCATTTTTCCCATCGCCCTTTTTCTGCTGCACTTTTTCTTCCGCAGTTTTCCTGCCACACTTTTTCTACCACAATTTTCCTACCACAATTTTTCTGCTGCACTTTTCCTGCCACACTTTTTCTTCCTCAATTTTCTCTATCAATAATACCTGCCCAAATAACATTTCACAAAAATAGATATTCAATGATATTCAAGTGTGATTTGAATGAGAGACCCTTGCCTCTTATTTATACTTTTGTGTAGCTTCCTCAAGGGGTTACCTTCTAACCATCTTAACCCACTTTCCTTATTTTAGGGTTAACCCACATATAACCACTTGTCCACTTAACTTAACCACTTTCCATAATTAGTAAGTTCTCCATTAAATTTCTTATTTAAATAATTTCTTTTGCATCCTCTGTGACATATAGTACACTCATCACTTCACTTTATTATTTAAATAATTTCTTCTTTGCAAACACTTTGTCTACTTTGACCTTTTGGGGCTTCTAGATGACTCATAAGGGTTCTCCAACTTCACATGGCTATAACTCTCTAACCGGGACGAGTTATGTGACATTCCACATACCAATGAAAATGGAATATGTACTATCCATCTAGAATAGTTTTACCTGCAAATATATTAAAGCCTATACCATTATCCATCAAACAAACTTGGGTCCATTACACAAACCTTTGTGCTACCAGAATTTCTTCAAGGGTTGACATCAATGACAACCAACACAATTAATCAATAGATCTAGGCCTATTGTTCACTAAGGCGTGAGAGAGAGCCCTCTCCAAGTCGATGAAAGAAAAATTCTAGACGTTTAGGGGAAAGAGGGGTCTGGATGTTAAAATCATCAACAATAAAAATGTGAGGTTTGCGATACAAGTACTGGCCTACAAGATCCTACAAAAATTTCACAAAGATGAAGTACCAACTATAGTCATTGCAGCAACAAAGAAGTGTGTGGAAGGGGTCTAGATGAACTACGCCACATTCTTCATGAACTAGTTTTTACAGGATTGCACGGAGGCTCGGGAAAAGGGAATGGAATTCCATTACGCATGGTTGTTGATGTTGATTGC
>ML791551.1:248272-269029 GCA_009831015.1 Picea engelmannii
CAAGAGTCGATCTGTGGTCAAAAGACCCTGGAGTTGGAGAAGCTCCAAAAAAAAATTGAGAGTGGCTAAAAGCCTTTGTCAGACAGAGCTTGGAAAATATGGCCAAAGGCCAAGTTGGTGGTCAAGGACCAGATTTTTCAGAGAAACTCTGAAACGATGGGGTTGGCTAAAAGCCGAATCAGACAAGATCTGATAAAGAGGATGGCCAAAGGCCAAGATCAGAAAAACGCAGCTCTGATACCAAATGAGACGAACAAAGTTCGCTCACACAAGAATAATCCAAAATATCTGGAATATAGTAACCAAATCCATATGAACAAATATATATGTAATAAGAATGAATAATAATATATAAGATATAATGAGATTGATTACAATTGAGAATGAGGGCTTGTTTATATACACACGCATGGGTGCCCTTTACGAATAGTCATGTCCTTTGAGACATGACCTTTCATTATTAATAATTATTATTTATTAACTATTATTATGTTATGAATATCTATTTATGTTATCTTGCTTGAAAAGGGCCTTGGGACAACATGTTGTAGCTAATGATGAGCTACCTCCTATTGATGAAGAGGGGCATTTGATTTTGATATTGGAAGAGATTTTGAAAATAAGGGAGAAACAACTAAGAAACAAGAGCATCAAGGAATACTTAGTTAAATGGAAAAACATACCGATAGAAGATGCCTCTTGGGAGAATGAACATGTGATACATCAAGCAGGTTCAAGATTTCTTGTGGGCAAGAAATTTCAAATAGGGGATACTATAATGTCCCCCTCCCCTTGAAAATAAAAAAGATGGACTGAGTAGTCTAGTCACCCCTCTAGACTATAGTCCCATGGGTAAAAGGTGTTTGAGGCAGTAAAAGTCACTTAAGGAATTAAAGTGATTTTATTAAAAGGTGACTTTTAGGATGAAAAGAAAAGGTTAAAGTAACTTAAGTGAAAACAAAATCACAACCTTAGTAAAAATAAAAAAGGAAACTCAATTGAGAATTAGATCGGGAGGTATAAAAGAGAGAGGAGGTGCCTCACTCCTCATTCTTGTCTATTTTCTCATTGTGATCACTTGAGCTCTACAACTTACGTTTTGAGGGTTTTGAGTCAAGAAACCCTAGAGGCCATCAAGGAGGTAAAATATTACTTCGTTCTTGGTCCAAGCATAGTGAAAGAGGTGCAAGATCCCTCCCTCACCATTATATTAATTCACAGGTACTTAAAACTCATTATTTGGAGGCTAGGACACATATTTGATGGTTTTCCAGTAGTGGGTCACACCATCAAAATAAGAGTAGTTTGATTTTCTCCAAGGAAGCTACATCTATATTTATACTTTATTCTAGGCTCACTTCTAGTGTCATAGTGCCATTTTGCAACTATTTCAGGAGGGTTTTCCTTGCTAGATTATTTATTAAGGCTTGGGCCAAATTTCTGAAGGAGGGGTGCATCTTCACTGAGGAGACTTGGATATTTGAGCGAATACTTAAGGGTTTTGTCCCCAACTTGCTACAGTTCTTCTATTCATCCCCTGATTAACATTTTGTCAGTGATTTATTAGTATTTGGTGTCCATCTTCTAGAGGGCCTAATTATTGAGCTTCTTTATCCAACCATGGTTGTATCAGCTCCAAATCCAGTCTTATAGAGCATATCAACATAGATATGAGGGTTTCAACCAATAAGGGAAAGAAATTGATCTTGTACTGAACTTATATTCAATAGAGGAAGGATTGGATGCTATATATCTCTCTATATGTCATCATATCTACAGATCCATGTATGGAGATCACTTATATTACTAAATAAAGGTCAGATATGAAGTTTACTATATTTTTTTTATGTATTTCCTACATTATGTTTTATCCAATGATTGTTATGATGTCATGAATGATATAAAACTCATTAAAACACTCCAACACTTCTTTCTGTAATAAAAAACCTACAAAAAAAAAATCAAACACCAAGCAACGAACCCTAGTTCCTGGCCGAATTTGGTTGGGAACATTACATAGAGAGTTGGAAAGAATAAGGGATGAAAGAGCCAAATTATAGGAGAAGTATGACATGACACTTCAAAAAAATAAGGAAGTTGAAGGCATAGTAGAAGAAATTATGAATAATAAATATGAGGCTGAGGAGAGGACTAAGAAATCATTAAAGGAAAATATAACACATAAAACCCAAGCAGTTTTCCAGAAACTATATAAATCAATCCCAGAAGTCCCCATAGTAGTAGAATGTAATATGGAGGAAAAAGTGTTGAAGATCATGGACGTCATTAAGTGATTCCGTGAGAATATTGAGGACTTAAAATTACGGAGCATGTCAGAAATGCCACCGGAAGTGCATGAAGGCAGGGAGAGAATGATGATGAAAACAATTTCCAACATTAAGAAAGTAGAAGGAGAATGCTCCAAACTATGTGAGGAGAGCACACATATATGGAACGAGATGATAGAAGACCCAGAGATGAAGGGAGTGGAAGCATAATTAAGAGAAGCACAAGAAAGAGCACATCAAGCTTAACAGAAGATAACGACACTTCCACCAGAAGAGTGGATGAGAACCATTTTGGATCAAAGGAAGTCACACATGGAGATTGAAAATATGAGGGATCAACAAAATATCCTTCAACAAAGACTGAGACCACTACAAGAAGAAGCAGTGAACAATTTTGTAGTTTTGATATAGTTTTTGGAAAAATACAAAGTATAGGGAGTGTGCAACTAAGGCACATCTAGGAAGACAACACACAAAAGGAAGAAAACACACATACATGTGAATAAAGAAAAAAGAAGAATTAATACGACATAGGATAAAGTGAGAGAAGAAAGAGAGAGAATAAATCATGACAGAAGGATGAAAACGTGACATTCCAGATATAGAAGAACAAAATAAAGCAACATGGAGAGGGGAAAGCAACCTAAACAACCATTTAGCTAAGGGAAGTATGCATTGTAATGGGATATTTTTGGGATGAACATATTAGGGTTTTTAGCCCTAGATTTATTTATAAATATGTAACAAGTTGGGAAAATGGGGTTCCTCTTTCTTGAGTTGTGGTTTGTTGTTATGGGTCCCTCCATATGATTGGGTTGTAGGGTTCTTGAATGTAACAGTCTATTGATGAGAAGAATAAATAAAGGAATGCTAAAGAGATGATACTGAATATTGTGTTGTATGTCTTTTATATATTTTCTTATGAATTCTGTCTGAATGCATCGTAGATAGATTTTTATTATGGTTAAACATGGTGCAAAATTCATAACTATTAAAGAAAAGAAATATACAATAATATGTAAGATAATGCTAATATGAATCTGAATCACTAAGTAGTTAAGAAGGAACAAGGACAAAGTCTCGCACACAGAAATTATAAATAAGAATGAACAAGATGACCACCTCCCATTCCCTCAATACTGCAGAAGCCTGGTTCTTGCAATCCTAATAGATACCTCAGGTGAGACTTCATCTATGAAAGAAGGTGACGCCGAAAGGGCCAATGTCTAGTGGGTTTTTTTGGTTAGAGATAACTTGACCCTAGGGTCTTATAACCTGTGCACATCGCCAAAATCATGATAAGAAATATTTACAAGAAGAGATATATCACAAAGAAACAATGACTAAATCAGTGGAAATAGAGAATCTTCTAATTCAAAAAATCCAAACCTTAGAGAAATAAACAAACAATTATCCAATTAAATTACCATAAACATCAAAAGTTGAAGATGGATCCAACAAACCAGATTCATAAGAGATTTGGGTGCCTTATTTTCATCCAAATCACAAGATTCGTTACGACCAACAACAAGGTCATTAGGAATATAAACAATGTTCTTCTCACTGACAACTAAACTACAACATTGAAAAAGAATGAAGACAAAATTGACAACTTGTATGGAAGTCTAAAATAAGAAATCATATCCAAGTAATTGATCATCAAACAATTACAATGAAGGTATATTTGGAATGGATCACTCCCCAAAAGATGCAACACACCAGTTTAGGAATTCAAAGTTTACATCATCTTGTTTCGTCGAGTGTCACAACTACAAGAACATAAGATCTTGAGAAGACATTGTGAGCCAAAAAAAAAGTTAAAGGAAAGCATTTCAATAATTATTCTTTGAGGACAATGCATCCTTAAGGGAAAGGAAATGTAACATATATGAAATATAATAATAATAATAATAATAATAATAATAATAATAATAATAATAATAATCATAATGAATAATAATAATAATAATAATAATAATTAATATTTTTAGCTAAAGGTTGTGACCTTTCATCAATGGTCATCAAGACGCCCCTTAGGTTTATATATATATGGGCCCTGATGGCCCTTGGTTATTAAAGAAAGTGAAGATCAAGGAATAAAAGGTAGAATGTGAACTGCGTGGAAGAAGCAGTGACTGTTACTGGGTCGAAGTGATCAAAAGAGCAAAAAAGATGGAGCAAAGTAAAAGGAAGCAAGCCGTTGAATGAGGATATTGAGGACGATAGATCAACAAGAAAGAAGGATCGTGGACAACTCAACAAGTGTAAAAAGCCACCGTTGGATGCTTTGGGGCACTGCACGAGAAGGAAGGAAAGATAGGTTGGCGAAGCCCTGAAAACGTGGGTCAAGTTGACCTAGGGTTTTAGACACCTAGGGTTTTGGTATCTAGGGTTGTGACACCTAGGTTTCGGCCTAAGGATGTTGGTGAGATATTGTAATGTATAAATAAGAACCTGGATGATGGAAGAGGGTTCGTTCTAGTTTCTGTGATTGGCATGAGTGATTATTTTTGTGTGAGAGAGAAAGAAGTGCTGAGTATGAGAGCCTTCTGTATTGTAATATCTTCAGCTGGTTGCGAAGATCAACCCTGCATCTGGGTGCACTGGGAGGGGAGAGACAGAGAAGAGAAGAAATGAGATCTTCTAGCTAAGAGCGCAGACAAGAACTGTATGCTTCATCTTAATATATTATAAGCATAGTTTTGTGGACATAGCCCTAGAGAGAGGGTGAACCACGTATATCTTGTGTCGTATGTGTGATTGGAATTCTATTCTTTGTTATTGGTATACTACTATTGCATTACTGTGTTATATCTGATAGATATATCTTGCGCAGTAGATCCTAAGAAGATAAATAATAATATATTGTTGTGTGTCGATCACTTTGAATCCACTTTACATTCTCTCTAGTTGTAGACATATCTGTCTTGCAACCCCCTCATAACTTCTTTAGGTGAGACTGCATCTGCCTCGCAAGTGTTTCCGAAAGGTCCAGTAGCTAAGGCTTGTTGGTGCGCTCTTGGAGCTGAACCCCGGGTCTGCCTCTGTGCCAACAAATGGTTTCGTTGTTGGGATAAGAGTCTTCTTGAGGGAATGTCATGGTGGTTTCCATAAAAGACAGAGACTCAAAAGTGGATAGAGGATCAAGAAAAGGACTTCACCGAAGCCCAGAAAAAGAACCCTAATCTTAGTACAAAGGATTGGTTGGAGAGATATATCCTTATTGATATACACAGAATTTTCTTTGGAGGAATCCATTAGGAGCTATATGAGTAGTTAGCTAGGTTAGCAGATACCTAGTTTAAGATCTGATATATACCTCCTGTGGTTTGGACATCGGCGCTGATCAAGAAGTTCAAGAGAGTTGATAGCGCCGTATCACGAGCAATAGATCACTGGTTTGATAGCACCATTGGAGGGTACATCACCGAGTTTTCTGTTGACAGGGTAGAGTCATATAACCAAGCCGAGAGATAATTCTTCAAGGGACCTAGAGGAAAAGATTTACACTTCCTAAAGTTGAGAATCAAGATGCTATTGCATGAGAAGAAAATATTGAAGATACAATAGATAGGTCAGATTTGAAAACGCTAATGTTCAAGAATTCAGACAACAACAACGACACATAAGATGGACATACGTACAATGGGAAAGTGTTCAGAGAATTTCATCTTGCAAAACTATTCAAGAATAAATACGGGGATGAGGGTTTCAACAGTGGAGAAGAGGCAGATCTGATGGATGAAGAGAATTCTTAACCCGCTAGGGCAGAGGAAGGAAAAGCTGAAGAGCCTTGCCGGGATGAGCCAGAAACTTCAGGAACTACACAGACTGCCGAAGTAAGTACTATTATTTCTCCCATTTATTAAACAACATTAAGAAATCAGAGTAATCCAAGCCACCAGAGCGGTCAGATCACCGTCACTAGTAGTCCACCACATACTCAGTCAGGAACCCTAGGAAGATCTATGGCAGATGAGATGAGGCTCCCTATTTTCAGGGGAGATGGGTCTGAAGACCCTGATCAACACTGGTTCCTATGTGAATCCATATGGAATATTAAAAATGTCACCGATGAAGCTATCAAAAGAACCCAGTTTAGTACTACCCTAAGGGATCGCGCACTTAGCTGGTACATGAAGCTTGTCCAAGGAATTTCACAACCTAAGCCGCCGAATTAGATCAAGAATGTGTTGATTTCATAATTCAAGAAACCCAAGTTGGAATCACAATGTATTACATAGCTGAAATATATCAAGCAGAAGGTCTCTGAACCTATTTGGGAATTCGATCAGAGATTCAAGACCTTAACAGGACGATTGACTTTTTAGATCCCAGATGAACAGAAAAAAGAATGGTTCATTTCTTCCCTCTTACCACACATCAGAGTTCCTTTGATGTAACAAAAGATTGCTTCATATTCTGAGGCATTGGAGATCGACATAAAGTTAGAATTATCCCCTATGGGAGAATCCAGCTCAGGTATGAGTCAGATCTTGAGTCAGCTAACTGGTTTGTCTCTGCAGGTCAAAGATATGAATAAAGACAAGGGAAAATATAAAAGAGAAGACATCTAGTGTGTTAGATGCAGATCAGAAGGCCATGACAAGGAACACTATCCCCTATTCCATGAATACTTGGCCTCTGGAGCTTCGAGCCCTTTGAATAAAGTCACCTTACCCTAGTGCGAGGTATGCATAAATAGACACCACCCTTGTGAGTGATATTAGATGAAAAAGTATGTTCAAACACCTACAAATTTTTATTTCACGTTTTGTAAGTCCATGGGGCATGATGATAGGGATTGTAGGGATTAAGATCTCATGCATGAAAGGTCAAGAGACATATACAAATATCAAGGCAAAGTATAGCAAGAAGGAAACACTACACAATATAACTCCCCTGGGAGCAGAAACTTTAATCCTCATAATGGATTCAGAGGAAGAGGACGAGGAGGAGGAATGGGTCAAGGCTGAGGATAGATCATCTGTTATAACTACGCACAACCAAGACACTTAGAAAGGGACTGTCAGAACCCTTGTACTACTTGCAGCTACTGTAGTTCCTTCGAACACGTTATATAATATTGTCCCATGCTACTGGCAAATCTTTAGGAAATATGAGGACATCAACAGAACCCGCAAGTGAAATTGATATACGCCGAACCTCACAGAGAAGACCGTAGAGTCACTTTTATAACTAGAGGAGGCACTGTTATAGGAGAAGACAAACTGACCCAAGGAAAGACTACAAAAGACTTAGAAGTCTGGAAAGCTACAGAGAAGACCCAAACTTTTGATGCAAAGAAAGAAAGAGAAATATTTGAAGAGGCAAGAAAAGAGTTCAAAGAAGACCAAGGCTCTTAGTTGAAAACACGATCAGAAGTAAGAGAATATGGAATGCCCCTGGAATTTGATCAATTTGCTTTTCCAAAAGAAGGAAAAGAGGTAAGCAAGCTCATGGAATTTTTATATATTTGTATTAAGTTGATTCAAGATGAGAGCACTATACAAGAGATACAAAATTTAATCAGACAGTATGAGTTAGGAAAGGTAGATCCCTTACTGAATAGGGCAGTACACCAAATCGCTAAAAAGAGGTGGACAAATAAGGAACTACACTTGAATGCCCAAATAGGAGAGTATGATAGAGAATATGTGGTCCTCGACTTAAGGTTGGAGGTCAATGTCATGACGAAGCAGACCTGGGCACTGATGGGAAAACTGAAGTTGATCTATTCCCCCATCAGGGTTAGAATGGCATATTGGAACATGTTCCTTTGTAAGATTGGAACATGTCCCTGTGGGCATCGACAGAGTAAGGAAGTTTGCAGATTTTGAGGTAATTGAGATAGTTGATGATAGCTGTCCTTACCCTACATAGTTAGGAATTGAAATGGATTTCAATAATCCCACTGTGGTTGATTTAAAGAAAAGACGTATGACATTTGAAAGAGATGGCCTTAGGGTCATTTCACCTTTAGATCCAGATGAAGGTCAATGATACACAAAACCTATCAGAGAAGAAGACCACGCATATGAACGAGAAAACATATACAAACTAACAACCAGACAACATGATTACATTAATCCTACGACCGATGGGAACCTAAACTGGTGAAGCAACAATGCCTGTTCATTGGATTCAGAAGAAGAACTAGAGAACTGGCAGAACAAAATGTATGAAGTATCCACAAGGAGATGTGCTAGATTGACCAGAGAAGTTCGTTGGATTAACACAACAATAAGTAACCTACCCACCTTTGATGGTCTGAACCCTTTATAATCCTTCTTATAAGACTTTGAAGAAACTATACCAACACAACAAAGATTGTTGGAAATGGATGAGGCCTTGAAATCCACACCAACAATATGGTGGGGGACACATAAAACCAACATTAAAGAATGGGTACAATGCCGTACCCTGACCGCGTGGTTCTCAGCACAAGTAGAAGGCTACGAAGTTTGGTACATAGGTCGAAGCTTCCCAAAGGACCATGTGTGAAGTTGTGAGGAAGCTTGGAGAAATATTCCTCAAGAGCAGTGGGTGAACAAATTCATTAACACACTGGACACGACACCTATCAACTGGTACCTTCAAGTAGAGCTATGCCTTGTCACTGCAGATTGGGAAGATATGACTCATAATTTTGTAAATTCCTTCTTTTTTGAAAGTAAATTTCCTTCAGTAGATCAAGCATTACAAATTTTCAGACATAAATTATTTGAGGAGGCCTTTAGCCTCCATTTATAACAAGAAAAGGATGAATGGATTGCGCCTCTCCAAAAACTCCAAGGTTGTTACAACATCAATGCGGATGAAGACGATGACCCTAGGAAGGTGAACATAAAAAAAAAGAGAGGCCAGAGAGATGTGGAAGGACTAGGAGTTGAGTTACCATTCATTGGACAACCAATCAAGATTAGAAAAGTCAATACAGGAAAAGAGCAGACACCAAAGCTTGTAAATGTTGGAGATTATTGGGATGCTGCCACTATTGACAAAATCACAGAGTTATTGCATGAATATCAGGACTTGTTCCCAACCAAGTTCACTGATATGAAGGGAATTAATGGGCCTATGGGAGATATGAGGATCCCTTTGAATCTAGATGCATGAACAGTCAAACAGAGACCCTACAGGTTGAACCCTAAGTATAAGGAGAAAGTGAAAATTGAGCTCGACAGAATGCTGGAAGCAAGAATTATAGAACCTGTCGAAGAATCATAATGGATTAGCCCTATGGTGGTGCAAGACAAGAATACAAGAGATATCCGGATTTTTGTAGATCTCAGGAAGCTGAATGATTCCTGTTTGCATGACCCTTTCCCTACACCATTCACTGATGAAGTGTTAGATAATGTGGGAGGCCATGAAGTATATTCTTTTACAGATGGATTCTCGAGATACCATCAGATCCGGATTGCCAAGGAAGATCACCATAAGACCACATTTGAAACATAATGGGGATCCTACCAATATACAATGATGCCTTTTGGATTAAAGAATGCCCTAGCCATCTTTTCCAGGGTGGTGGTCAAAGCATTCAAAGAGTTCCTACATAAATTTTTAGAAGCATATTTTGATGATTGGACTGTTTTTAGTTTATTGAAAAATCATATTGAATGTCTAAGGCTAATGTTGGAAAACTRCAGGCAGTGTCAAATTGCCTTGAATCTGAAGAAATGCATCTTCTTCTCACCATTTGGAGTGCTGTTAGGACATATTGTATGCAAGAAGGGATTGTGTGTAGATCCATCTAAAATTGCCATTATAAGTGATTTACCACMTCCTACTTTAGTCAAATAGCTGCGCACTGCACTGGGACACACATGATACTAYAGGAATTTCGTTAAAGGATATGGTTAGATTAAAACACCCATGGAGAATMTTTTGAAGAAATACCGTCAGTTTAGTTGGACAAAAGAATGCCAACAAAGATTCGACACATTGAAACAAAATATGGTTACTGCGCCTATCCTGGTTTTTCCAGATTGGAGCAAGGAGTTTCATGTGCATGTCTATGCATCTTAAATTTCCTTAGGAGCAGTGTTAGCACAAATTGGGGAAGGAGATATTGACCATCCGTTAGCCTTTTTCAACAAGAAGCTATCAACTGCTGAGATCAATTACACCACCACTAAGCGAGAGGGGTTAGCCATGGTGTATGCACTGCAAATTTTTTTCCACTACTTGTTGGGAGGACATTTTAAAATGTTCACTGATCATTCTGCGCTGAAATACCTAGTCAACAAGCCATTGTTGGGGGGGATAATAGCAGATGGATTGTGCTATTTCAGGAATATGATTTTGAGATCATAGTAAATCCAGGAAGAATGAACAAAGGTCCTGACCACTTGCCAAGGTTGGAACATGGTGAAGAGTGATGTGAGTGGGAAATCCCGCTTATGGACTTAGAATTAAAGGGCTCTAATCATGCATGCATAAAATGACCATTTAAAGGCCTCTACTTTTTCCTATTATCCCAACACAAAACCCCACATTCATGTAATACAAAGGTGTAAACAAGATTAGCTAACTCTACCTTAAATACTTCGTTTGATGTCGATCCCTTCAATTTCACTCGCTCCTTGACTGCAAGCCTCCTCCCAAAGCTGACCTGCATCCACACATGGACAAACAGAGAGCTACGCACATGCATTTCATATACTAATTGCTGGGTTAGATGTGACAATATCATAAAATAAATATACAATTTGAACACATGATATGGTGGGACGAAAAAAATATTCCTTTTTGTATTAATCTTCACAAGAGTACACTTTACAATATGTGGCCGACACTACTCCTCGAACCTGGTCCTGGGCTCCTCTTCACAATGCACCAACTACTCAACCTCACAATACAGTTGCAGGAAATTGGGGCAAAGGGGGGATAAATTTGGGTAGAGTTTCTATACTCTTCTTCCTCTTTTTTAAATGGGACCCCTACCCCTTCTTTTATAGGTAGTTCTTCAGTTGAATGATGGGCCATAGGCAGTCAAACAATTTTAGCAATTTCCTGAAACTCTGTTTCCTGTCTACAAATTTCCATTTTTCATGCTTTTGTCAGTATACGCGGGCTGTAGAAGGCCTGCAAGCATATGGATGTGTGCATACGCGGGCTGTAGAAGGCCAAGGCACGTGTGGATAAAAAAAGAGAGCTTTTTAGAAGAGCTTGGCTCAAGAAATTGACAACTAGTAGGGCCAGAGGCCAGGTATGCAGGCTGGGTGCAAATTAGGTTTATAACAGATCCCCCCTAAAGTGCGAGGTCAGAAGAGCATCTGATGGTAGAAATACTTTACCAATATTCGTCAATGTGCTAAGTGAGTGAGCCCAGGGACCAATATGCGAGAGCTGCCATCTGCAAAATAACAATTTGTCTCACCGAGGTGGGCATACCCATGCTCGGGATAAAACTAAAATCATGGATGCCAATCAAATACACTGCAGATCCATGTCATATAACTATATAAAGTGTAGCCGTGAGTAATACACAACAGATCTACATCTCAAAATCAAAATATATACATGTATAGTATCCATCTTCAAGAAACTAAGTGTTGTTTGATGGTTGGAGATGATGCTTTCGAAGCTCGAGCAACAACTTCAAGATCTTCAAAACTCGGGTAAGAGTGTAATATGAGTGTACGACTTCACTACCCGGAGGTCTTCGACATCTTGTCGTGAATAGACAAGAGGATCACGATGATCAGACATAAAACTTCATTGATTTTGAACAAGGATTTTGATTGGTATTTTAGGATGGTTGGGCATGAGGGCAAGAGACAAACTGCAGAAAGGCCAACACGAGCTTGGTAAAAAAATCCCTTGGACAGTAGCACGAAAAATGGTGAGACTCAGGTAGCATGATATTGACATAAGTTGATGATGCAGGAGGCAACACCAACTCTCCATATGTTTGGAAGAATAACCAAACGAAGGAGGACACAACTCTATGAGAACAACTTCCTAAGGTCATACTATATCCTAGATCTTTGACGAACAAACAAAAAGATGTGATTTTTCCAAGGGTGACTCATTGAGCTGCCAACAAAAATAAAATACTTTTCCCTTCCTCTTTTTGGCGTATATTTGTTTTTTTTGTTTGTCTTTTTTCAATATTTTTGAAAAGAATAAAATAATTTTACGTTACAAAGGAGGAACAAGTGTCTCAATCATACTAGTTCTAGGCACAAGGAACACGCTAATGATCAGAGCAAAGGGACATATGTAGAAAAGGGACACTTGGAAAAACCTCCATGGGCCAAAGGTGTCAATACGCAGAGGCAAAGTGCTATGGGGCTTGCGTATAAGGCATGCTTCGGATGGTTCGGTTGAGAGAAAAATGGAGCTGGAATTAGGACAAAGACGTAGGTATACGAATGTTGTTTAATAGGACACACAATGGTAACGTCCTTCGATGTAATTTTAACGAGCCTAGAGAAGGTAAGATCGACAGTTTTTCATATTTAGGGAGTCTGAAAAAGCGTAAAAGGAGACTCTAGTGGGGTACCATTTTCGAAGATAGTCTAGTCGGCTCAAAAAAGGGGTAAACTAGCACCGAAAATATGACTATTCAAAATCATTTTAACAAGTGTGACAAAGAAAAGATCACTCAACAATCTTTTCATTTTTAGGGAGTTTGAAAAGATCTTAACTATGGACTCCGTAAAGGTTGTTTTTCTTGGCCATTTTAACGAGTGTGAAGAAACAAGGTCACTCAAGGATCTTTTCAATTTTAGGGAGTCTGAAAAGAGCTTAACTATGGATTTCGTAAAGGATGTTAATCTTGGCCATTTAACGAGTGTGCAGAAATAAGGTCACTCGACGATCTTTTCAATTTTAGGGAGTCTAAAAAGAGCTTAACTATGGACTCCGTGGGGATTCCTTTTTCATAAATTTAGTCCCTCAGGCTCGAAAAAGGGGTAAAATTATACCTGGGGATACTCTTCTAGAGAACTGAAGTTCCTAGAGTATACATTTTTTCGTATAGTTTCCCATCCGGAACCGAAAAAGGGGTAAACTACCACCGGACAGACGTGCCTTCAAATTTTAGTTTAACGAGTGTGAAAGACAACAAGATCGCTCAGAAACATTTTCATATTTAGAGGGTTTGAAAAGGGCTTAAAAGAAGACCCGCAGGGGCTACGACTCATGTATGAAACAGGTTTAGGTAGAGCCCGTTGCTAGGCTTAGACCAAGAGTCTCTTCGATAGTCAACTTGGAACGTCTCCCAAAAGGGAAGAAAACACAAACCACGGTGTAAGTCCTCCTGCGGTATAGAAACCGTAGTCATGGCTTCAAGGATAGCCTCATCTGGAGGAAATTTAAAATTCGAGAAATCACACAAACGAGGGTCGACAGTCCCAAAGGGTGATGTAAACTAACCATACTCCAGATGACGATGGAGGTTCTGGTTAGGAATGGTAGAGTCTATCAGCGAAGAATCATTGAGGATCTACAAACAACGAGATCAGACTCAGAAGGAGACTCAAGATCACTTGGACCTAGAGGGGGAAACAAGGGCTCCCATGCCCCCATTGGATAAACCAAAGGATCAATTATTGAGACCAAGTATCGAGAGGGAAAACATGACTTCATAGGTTCCTTCTCAGAAGCAATTGAACATCGAGGATAGGACGCCACATAATTAACTTGTGGCGGGGTAGAGTCTACATGAACACTAGAAACATATAAAGGGGTAGCCTGAACTAACGCCAAATTAGGATGGTGATTATCAGATGCTAGCTGCTCGATAGTGACAATGATTCCATTGTGAGGGAAATCCATCACCCAGAAGAGCGTAGACACCACAACATTCATAGCATATACATAAGCACGCCCGAGAATCATATTGAAATCTAACAGGCCTTGCACCACTATAACGTCAACAAGGACAGTCTTCCCACCTAACAAGATAGGAAACTAAGGAAGAATCCCCAAACATTCACTAGGATGTCTGTCAAAATCCAACAACCCATGTGAAGCAGACACAAGCTTGGGATATCCTAATACTTTCCAAACCGAGGACGATAAAATACTTGCAGAGGCTCCTTCATGTACAATACATCGATAATTTTTTTTTTGAATTAATTTCAACCCTTATTTGAAAAGGTGCGACAGAAGGAAGACGCGGCTCAACAAGGTCATTCCAATCAAAGGAAACCATCTTAGGTCTTGGAGGGGGTGTGCTTGGAACGAGTGGAATGCCCCCTTTCTATGAAAGTATTGAACCAGAAATGCTAAAAATATAGTCAGTAGACACGTCACTCCCCAAAAGAAGAGTGGGATCATTTGATGACTGCATCGGCATGACCACTTTCACAACCAATGGATGAATAGGCTATGGGACTACATGGTCTAAAGGCACCTCACCCCCCAAAAGAGGAGTGGGATCAGTCGATGACTGCATCGGCATGACCACTTTCTCAACCAATAACTGAATAGGCTAAAAGACTACATGGTCTAAAGGCACCTCACCCCCCAAAACAAGAGTGGGATCAGCCGATGATTGTATCATCATGACCACTTTCTCAACCAATGGTTTAATAGACTATGAGGAAACCTCAGAAGAATCAGAATCATAAGAGCTTGCAGATAGGGACCACAATCTTTGTACCTCTGGAATGCCAGGGCATAGATGAGTAAGGTGATCTCCCTTGCAAAGCTTACAAGGGAACTTAGGTTTATGTCCTATCCGTCTAAGTTTCTCAACAGAATCAATGCCCCCAGAATGACTAGTGGTGGCTGGTTTCACATCTCCAACATGACTTGCAGAGGTTAGTGATGGGTCGATAACATGACTCGCAGAGGCTACAAAACTATTACCAGTATGACTAGCAGTGACTGGACTTTTTCCCCCAGCATGACTTGTAGAGGGTGGGTGCGTGCACCCGGCATAACTTGTAGAGGCTGGGTGCTGGTATTCAATGTGACTTGCAAAGGTTGTCGACCTATCTCCAACATGACTTGCAGAGGTTGATGATTTCTTCTTCCTATTCTTCCTCTTTCTATTTCATTTAGACTTTCGGTTACTAGTAACTGTACTTTCACCAGAGGTAGGAGAAGGAGGAGGAGAAGAATTTGCCGACGAAGAAACATCAACATGGTTCCCATGACTTAAGGTGCTTAACTGAGAAGTTTCAAGAGCATTCGGGACATTTGGAATGGTACCCAACTAAATCGGTAGTCCCACATTCAACCCAGGAATGTACAAAGTGGCCATCAAAGGGACACCAACATTTCCGAAGAATGGAAAAGAACAAGAATCCCCTTGTGAAGGGGCTCCTTGGTTGGTATCACCGGAAACTTTAGCCATGAATATCTTATGCACGGTTTCTCCCCTTTTGGGATTGTTCAAATCCGTAAAAGTATCACACACTGACTATGGAAGACCAGTGTTATCAAAACAACGCCTATAAAGAGGCGGCTCCATGTTCTTAACCAGAAGACCGAAAAGTCCTTTCGATTGACGGAGTGGGTGGTCTACCACCATAGGTTAGAGACCCAAATCCATGACTGGCTAACTCACTATGGAAAACTAGGGAGCACAGAGCACACATTAAAAGTTCCTAAAGGAAAATCAAGCAAACGACTAACTAGTTGGAAGAACAGTTACACCAACCAACACTAGAGAAACTTACCAGTTCAAGTGCAACTTGAATACGGAAGCACCCTATGGGTATACTCTGTAAAGCATGGCCCGATGTCTACCCTAGCTATTGYGGTATACCCCTGCGATCACCTATGTAAGTCCTTAAAATAAAGGAAACTAGGTTGCCAGCTCGTGAACAATCACCAGGCTGGTACAATCAACAGTCGGGTGGACCGCAATGAGCAGGGTATCAAGCCCAAAACATATCAAGGGTATCGAAAGCAAGTGTTCCAGAAGATGATTAAGGACCTCGAATGGATTCAAGACCCACAAAGCTCCATTTCAAATGTGATCAATGGAATCCCAATACTAGTCCTCTATATGAGTTCCCCACTACGCTTGGTCCGACTTTGGATGGGTTATCTCCGCTACCTTTCCGCACAGGACCTCGTGTTTAGCTGCTGTGTTAAAGGGGGGTGCCGGATAATTTCCACATTACTGGACTTCTACACTCCTGAGAACAGACTTGTATGTTTTCTTTAACGACCTTGAAGAGTTTCCTCTCCAACCTAATTCAAGGCCCTAACCCTAAACTAGTTGATGGACCCTACAAACATAAAAGTCTAGTTATTTTTAATTAGCGTTCTTTTTAAGGATTGATTTACTCAAAAGGTGTGGTAGTGCAACTCATGTTGTTAAGACTCTTGCAGAAAAAAGAAATGATAAGAACACTAGCAAAGAAGGATTATCTTTCTTATTTTTCTTTTGAAATGCTTTTAAGATGAGAAGAAAAAAAAACACTATGCTAATTTCTTTTTCTTTTTCAAATAACAATGCAAGGCAAATGCCAAGAAAGAAAGAGAACTAACAAGCTATTTTTTTATTATTATATATTTTCTTCCAATCAAAGCAGAAGTAACAAAATATTCTAAAAGAAACTGATGAATGCACGATTCATGCCCCCCCGACCATGAGGGGGATTTTTTTTTAAAAATGCAACTCATTTTTCTCAAAATTTCAAGCTAAAAATAAGTTAAAAAAGCTAAGAAACAAAAGAAATCTTTCAATGAAAAAGCAAGCTATGCTAGAGTCCAACCTAGGCTAAAAATTCTATGACAGAGACTATAATTAGACAAGAAAATCCCTAAAAAAATACTCTTGACATGAATGAGGATGACTGCCTCTTTAAAAACATTTATAGACATACACACGATTGTCACTTCAATAGCTAGCATATGCACGCGGGCTGTCCAAGGGTAGGATGCGTATGTGCACGTGTAGGCCCACTACAGGTCACGTGTGCCTCTGTTTCTCCTCAAAAAAGAAAGACAATCAGCTAAGCTCAAGTAGGGAGTACTGTTATTGAAAACCAGAACCCCTTAAAGGTGCAAAAACTTACTTTGAAAAAGAAGAGGCAAGAAAAATTTAGCAAAAAAAAGCTAACTTGAGGTCTTCCCTAATTACTGACTGCACATAGAGACCAGGAAAGGATCCAGAAGACCCCTGAGAAGGATCACTTATGACAGGGGAGAGGATGACTGCCTCTTCCTGAGAAGGATTTTCTGGATTTTCAGACACACAACTAACACTTCAACAACATGCGTACATATGTGGGATGACTAAAGGTAGGGTGCATGCACATGTGGGATACCCTTCTATAGGGCACGTATGACTCTAATTTTTCCAAAAACAGAAAAAGAAACAGTCTGATAAGCAAAGCAGGGAAGACTGGTATTGAGAGCCAGAACCATTGAACACTCAGACTTCTTGCAGAAACTCAAAAAAGGCAGTATAACCAATTTCAAAATACCCAATAAAAAGTCCCCAAAGAACCCTAGAGAGTCCCCAGTGGAGTCACCAATTTTGATGTGAGTGGGAAATCCCGCTTATGGACTTAGCATTAAAGGGATCTAATCATGCATGCAAAAAATGACCATTTAAAGGCCTCTACTTTTTACTATTATCCCAACACAAAACCCCACATTCATGCAATACAATGGTGTAAACAAGATTAGGTAACTCTACCTTAAATCCTTCGTTTGATTTCAATCCCTTCACTTTCACTTGCTTCTTGACTGCAAGCCTCCTCCCAAAGCTGACTTGCATTCACACATGGACAAACAAAGAGCTGTGAACATGCATTTCATATACTAATTGATGGGTTAGATGTGACAATATCATAAAATAAATATACAATTTGAACACATGATATGGTGGGACGAAAAAAGTATTCCTTTTTGTATTAATCTTCACAAGAGTAAACTTTACAATATGTGGCCGACACTTCTCCTCGAACCTGGTCCTAGGCTCCTCTTCACAATGCACCAACTACTCAACCTCACAATACAGTTGCAGGAAATTGAGGCAAAGGGGGGATAAATTTGGGCAGAGTTTCTATACTCTTCTTCCTGTTTTTTAAATGGGACCCCTACCCCTTATTTTATAGGTAGTTCTCCGATTGAATGATGGGCCATAGGCAGTCAAATGGTTTTAGCAATTTCCCGAAACTCTGTTTCCTGTCTACAACTTTCCACTTTTCATGCTTTTGTCAGTATAAGTTGGCTGTAGAAGGCCTGCAAGCATATGGATGTGTGCATATGCAGGCTATAGAAGGCCAGGGTGCGTGTGGCTAAAAAAAGAGGGATTTTTAGAAGAGTTTGGCTCAAGAAATTGGCAACTAGTAGGGCCAGAATCTAGGTATGCAGGGTGGGTGCAAATTAGGTTTATAACAAAGAGCCGACCAGTTTGGAGGATGCACTGCTGGATGCACAAATACTGGCCATTAGAAATATTGATGACCACTTCGCAGAAATAGTCCAGTTCCTATCAACGGGAATAACACCTAACGATTATACAATTTCATAGAAGAAACAACTAGTAGTGTGCGTTGCAGACTTTTCACTTATAACAGGACAACTATACAGTACGGGACCTGATGAGATATTGAGAAGATGTGTTATGGAGGAAGAGTTGTATAGGATAATCCCCCCGCGGACAAGTGGATTTCCTCTTGGATGCTATACCCCTAAGTCCAAGACTAAAAGTGCTATTGTGGACATTGACATTCCTTTTTATAAAGATAAACTATCAAAGAAGAGGAAGGAATAATAGTAAATGCATTTTTACCGATGTTTGTCCTTGCTCGATCCAAGCTAATCTTGATCTCCAAGTTCTTCAGAAGGTCCTATGGTACAATGAGCAACAACAACGATACTTCCTACTCTACCATGATTAGCTTCATAATGATTCTATGAAAGAAACAAGTTCATGAAATGTACACAAACTTTAAAGGAAACAAGCCAAGCATAGATTTATATTAATGAGAACAAAGTGGTGCTTACAACCATGGATGTAGTGCAACAGCTTCACCAATATCCCTTTGTCCAGACCATTGCTCAAATAATCCACACATAGAATGATGATGCTTTAATGATATCTCCCTTATGAGATCATAAGTTTGATGGTTCACAATGTCTCTATCCCCTTTTACCATGAGAAGACCTCCTTATATAGGCTTGGAGAGGCCAAACCACTTGAGAGATCCTTGGGATAAGTTGAGGATTCTTCTCCTTCAGTTGTGGATCTTCTCTAAGATCACGCCTTGACCTTAGATTCGAATCCAATCACCTTCATCTATTAAGGGGATTCTTCCCTGATTTGTCTCAACAAACCAAAAATTCACTCAAAAATGGTAGCACTCACCAAAAATGGGGCACATAGTGTTGCAACACTCCCCCCAAGGAGGTCAGGGAGTGTTGGCACTCCCTAACAGTGTATAGGGGAGCGTTGCCTTCCAAAAATGACTTTTAAGTGGCTTGCTTTGTGGCAAAAGACTTGTACTCCTTGTCAACTGATTTCTCCTCTTCATAACTAGTCTTTGAGGTGTTTTAAGTGTCCTTATGATGTTGTTAGAGAGATGACATAGGAAAGATAATAGGATGATGTTTGTGACACTTGTGGTCAAGATGCGACACTGACGATGACGACAATAGGTCATCATTGGAGTGAGTAATTTTGAGGTGTAACATATTTCCCACCAAAGCACGAAGTTAGAAGACGTGATGACTGAAGTACTTTGTAGACTTTTTCAAGCAAGGGTACAGACTCATAGAATCTGATAGAATATGTACACAACCATCAAACAAATATTATGACATGTTTCAAAACCCAAGGCAGACATACCTATGCTTGAGTGATAAATATTTTCAAGGTATGGCCTCGATAAAATACACCGTGGATCCATAATTATATTGACAAAAAAGGTATAGCCACTGAATATACAACGTTGATCTATAATCCTAAGAATTGATCTGATCACATCCATGAAGAATACACAGTATATCTATGAGATGAAAAGACATAGCCACGACCAATACAAAGTGGATCTATGTAACCGTATATGTGTCATTGTTCAAAAGAAACTCTGTCACAACATGGGAAAAGTACATATAAGAGTGATGAATCAACCCAGGGTCTTCTTACTGTTAGAAAAACAGGACCGCGGAGCAATAAAATAAAAAAAATGCATAAACAAAACACAGAAGATACACAATAAAAGAGAGACACAGATTTACATGGTTCACCCAGTGTGGGCTACGTCCACCAGAGAAATTGCCAGGTCCTTTCTTTACTATTATCTAGCAAAATGAAGGGATACAACCTAAAGAAAAACCCGCTGTAACTTCCTCTTCTTTCTCTCACAGTATCCTCTCTCAGAATACAATACTCACCAACATACATAATTGCAATACATTTCCCTCATAAAAGAGGGTTGCCTTCTAGGGAAAAAAACCCTAACATAATCTCTATCGTTAGATCTGTGACCTTATAATGAACGGTCCATATTTACAATGAAATTACAATATACTTTTA
>ML791551.1:273611-309363 GCA_009831015.1 Picea engelmannii
GCTCTGATACTAGTTGTTAGAAAAATAGGACCGCGGAGCAATAAAATAAAACAAATGCAGAAACAAAAGACAAAAGATACAAAATACAAGAGAGACACAGATTTACGTGGTTCACCCAGTGTGGGCTACGTCCACCAGAGAAATTGCCACGTCCCGTCTTTATTATTATCCAACAAAATGAAGGGATACAACCTACAGCAAAACCCGCTGTAACTTCCTCTTCTTTCTCTCATAGTCTCCTCTCTCAGAATACAATACTCGCCAACATACATAGCCACAATACATTTCCCTCATAAAAGAGGGTTTCCTTCTAGGACAAAAAACCCTAACATAATCTCTATCATTAGATCTGTGACCTTATAATGAACGGTCCAAATTTACAATGAAATTACAATATACTTTTACAAGGCATTTTTGCTTTGGGGGATTCGCCCCCAAACCCTCGCTGGGGGCCCGCTTGCCCCCAGACCCCCCGGACCCCGCAGAGGGGGTACCCCCCCTCTGCACTCCCCCGTGTGGAAGAGTGTACATACTTCTAGGGTGTAAATACTTCATGGGGTATAAACACGGCTGAAAGTAAAAGACCTCTAAATCAGGAAGATAATTAGGCTCCACAACCAACACTTACCGATCCTGATGTAGTATGAATCTAACCATGTGAATACATGTCCTGATGTTTAACATGGAAGAAACCACTTGATTACCGGTCAATGAGGTAAATTATTAACAAGTGCGAGGGAAATCACCATTGATGTCAATGATTCCCAAGGTACTCTAGTACATTCCAATGAATGTGAATGGATGAGCTGAAGTCGAACATTCGTGGAATCATTCGATCAGAGGTCAATGATGTAAACCCACAGTCACATGCGAGGAGGCCTGACATTGAGGCATGCAGGTCCCAAGGTAATAACTAGTTTCTAAGTCTAGCTCCTGGATAATGTGTTGAAGTCGACAAGAATAGACTCGTTGAAGGAGGGCCTTGATGTATCCCTCATCAACGACATGAAACTGGCACAGAGATGTAAATTGGTAGATCAAATGAACATGGACTGACACGGGTATTGAAACAAGAATTTTTGATGGATGACTCTCAAGGTAGATACTTCCCTTGAACACTGGGGAACAACTACAGAAACATGACATGGACCAAAACTTTTGATGATGCAATGGATACTATGAATTTCGTCGTGTGACCCAAAGGAGTAAAGAAATTAGAGGATTGGTTCAGTGTAGAGGTTCAGTAGATTAAAATGTGTGCAAAGACAAAGTGTCATGTTCAAGAGAGACCATAAGGGTTACTTGTAATGTTCTCAAAAACTGCTTGGCTTGCTTCCTTCAATTTTTCCCCCATCCAGATAGACGAGTACCTATTTTTAGTTTAACGATATCGAGGAGGGTAACACATGCTCGATATAACTCACCTTTGGTAAGTCCCTCTTCCTTTGTTTAACAAAATGGAAGAAGTAAGGGTTCGGTCCCATATGGGCCCTTCAATGTATGATTGTTTAACGAGTCCATAGAAGGTAAACTCGGTGGTTTTTCATATTTAGAGAGTCTGAAAATGACTTAAAGATGACTCCAATGTTGTCCTTTTTCATAATTTTAGTCTCGCGAGGCCAAAAAAGAGATAAATTATCACTTGAAAGACGCCCTTTCAAACCTTTTAATGAGTGGGAAAGGAAGCAATATCACTCGAAAATATTTTCATGTTTAGAGAGTCTAAAAAAATCTTAAAGGAGACTCTAGGGGTTCCTTTTTTCATGTAACCATGCGAGCCCAAAAAAGAGATAAAAGGTTGCTCGGTTACATTATCATGTTTTTACGAGCATGGAAAAGAACAAAGACTAAGCTCGGTACTCTACGCCTAGCTTGAAAGCTAGTGTCTTAAGTCCAGAATGATCATCAAAGGCTAGAGACATGCCCCCCCCAAGCTTCAATTCATTCACCGACTTTGCGGTGGTCACCAATTTCTCTACTAGATGGAGAAAAAGGATACAGGTGGATGAAATGAAGGTTAAAAAATGAGACCTAACGAAATACTCGACTCGACATCTATGAGATCTTGGCGAAAGACTCGACCTGACAGGAGAGGTGACTGTTTCATTTTTTAACGAGATTGACACAGGAAAAGAACTATGCTCAAGGCTCCAGGTTGAATCCCTAGATTGTTGTTTCATTTTTTAACGAGCTTGACACATAGAGGAAAACTATGCTCGTGACCTTTGTTTCATTTTTTAACGAGCTTTCCATAGAGAAGATAAACTATGCTCGTGACTACTTGATCATGACTTCCAAGAGGATAATTCTTTGGAAGGAATACATGTCAAGGGATTAACATCAACCATGGCTTCTAGGAGAGATTCTCTTGATGGAAGAAAAGAACGCTGGAAGGGATACATGTTGACGACCTCGATAAGGGTAGAGATATCAGGTTCCAATAGCCCTACTGAAGATATTACTATGCCAACTACCGGATCTAAGTCATCAGAAGTCGAAGTCATGGGAGATGGTGAAAAATCAACAATATCAGGAGGGAATATAGAGCGTATATCTTCCTGGATTTCTTCAAGTGGGAGAAGAAAATATGATCGATGATGGTTATGATCCCAAGGTAGTTCGTTGATGCTAATAATTTCCAAAATAGATTCATCAGAAGGAAAAATTGGGGAAATGTAGTTGAATGCAGATGACAAGGAATTTAATCGTGATGTCATCGAGTAACTGTCGGGTGCCAATAGATGTTGGTCATACGAAGAGGGAGAAGTGTATTATGTTTCGGCTGGATTAAGTGGCATGGTGTCACCTAGTGCATCGAATTTCAAAGGACTAGGTGCAATCCAAGGGTCAGATGATTCCAAAGATTGATAAGCCGTGGTTGAAATCATATTGACAGTGGAAATATGATGTGTATTCGGTGGAAGTGGTGTAGGGAAGGTACCCATAAGGCTAGAATATTTCAACAAGCCAACACCAATGCTTTTATACGTGATTTTGTGGTCTCCCAAGAAAGGGATGTTGTTGGTAGCGGGAGCGTGAGCATCGGGTGTACAAAAATGTAACTGATTGACAGTGACAATTTTTCCTTGATGAGGAAATTGTACACATCGAAACATCGACGAAGCAACGAAAATCATAGCATAAAACAAACTTCTTCTGAGTAACAAGTTGTAATTGAGGGGAGCATCAACCACCTCGACATCAACAATAACGGTTTTGCCGCCCAACTGAACGACTAAGGACGGTAAAAGTCTGTGAGGATGAAAACCTCTCCCATCAAATGCGCGTAGCATCATAGGGGATTTGTTAAGTGTGGGTGATTTTAATATTTTCCAACAGGTTAAACACATTACACAAGTAGAGGCTCCCTCATCCAAGATAGTTCGGTGAATTTTTTGATTGTGAACAACAAAATCGATTTGAAAAGCTAGTTGGTGAGAGAGTCGAGACTTATAATTATCCATTAAACATGATATTGTTGGATGAATCAGGATCATAAGTGCTAATAGAATCCAAGAGTGTTCTATGTTGACTTGGGCAGTGCCATAGAACTTCTAACACAGACATAGCACATGGTGCCTCAGCCAAATATTCAACAATGTTGTAGTTTTGGGTGGCACGTGAACTAGGATTAAAAGTAGATTTACGGATAGTTCTCTTGGGAGGGCATAATATAGATTCGAACAAAGGTTTCTCTCTCTGAAGTGGTCCAGATAGAGGACTAACAGATGGAGGACTAACAGAGGATGTTGATGGATCTGGTAAATAACCGTTAGTGACCTTGTCTTTGTTAGGTTTAGCTAGTGTGTCGTATGTCGTAGAGAGAGTGGTCAAATTAATCCCATGAAACATATAAATATGGGAACTTGTTGAGGCCTCATCATGAGGATGGCTAGAACTGCCCCCAGGAGAGGGGGTTTGAGCAACCATGGATTGCTGCTGTGGAAAAGGATGAGTAAGCATGGTGGGTTGTGAATTTATCTAGAAAAGTTTGGCCACTTCATCACGATGTGGAAAGTCTCAAGTGTAGTGATCATCACCACAAATGATACATGGGAATTTTAGTTTCCGCCGTGGTTGATTTTTGGTAGCAGGTATTTGAGTTTGATTTTTTAGTTGTTCATTGTTATTATTATTTTTTGGTTTATTTTTTGCCTTCTTTTTACCTCCGGATTGTTGTGAAGGAGCATATTGAACTGCATTCACCTCAGAGATCTGAGTTTGGTGGGAGGTAGAGGAGAGTGCGGTCAAACTGGGAGTGAATTACGAAGTAGATCGATTTGCAGTTCCAATCGACTAGGAAGCAGATTAGGTGTTGACAGAGCCGATAAATCCATCTGCATGTGACGTGGATGAAGGTTTTGATGGATCGGTAGTGGCACGGGAAACATTTGGGATCAACTTATACAAAGTACCAGATTGGGAATAAACCAAATCTAAGTACTGAGCCCAAGAAATGGATTATTCCTCGGTGACTACACCACCCATGGTGACATCATGAGCAATCGGGGGTAAAAGTGATTTAGTAAACCATTCTGCCAGTAACTGGTCAGGAATGATCACTTTGATCAACCTTTGTCATCATCTCCACTCATGAATGTGATCAGAGATATGCACAGAGTCAGTCTGACGAAGGGAAGTCAAAAGTTCGGTACCCGTCTCGTATCGAATGGGTAGTTTAAAGTACGTGAGAAAGGACAAGGAAAGGGAGTTGAAATCTTGGAAAGAACCATGTGGTAGTTCAATGTACCACTTGGCAGCTGAGCTTGCGAGTATTCACTGGAAAATATGTAAAAGGATAGAATCGCCCATTAAGGAGTTTGATGAACACCACAAATGAAAGGTCATCACATGATTATTCAGATCTTCTCTAGGTTTACCGTCAAAGTTTGGGATATCAAAAGGTAGTTTAGCAGGAATCACTAGATGTTGGTTACTCTCTTCCCTTCTCAGGTTATCTGAGTTATTGACCTAGGGTTCATGTCATTCAGGGTTCCAACAAAGCCTCTAAAACTATCAGCCCTCCTGGTGAACTAAAAGGCAACACAACACCTTGAAGGCACTGTGCAGTCTCACCCGAGATAGCTTTAAATGGGTGGCTGTAAGACGCAGGTGTTTACAACCTAGGATAGAGTAGGGGATAGGGGTTCCTTGATTAAGGTCAGATACCATGAGATTTAAGGGAGAGTACTTATTCCTTGGATTCTCATACGAATATCCCACAGTTTAATTTGAGTAAAGTATAAGCAAATTCATAACAATGTATTGAATCATTTATTCAGTTTAACCATCAATTGTTGAAAGAAAGAAGAAACATGCATACATTTAGTAAATTACACGAGGATTACCATGGTTCACCCCCTCCTGGGCTATGTCGACAAATATTTGGCTCTCGGCTCTTGTATTATGATAGTTCTGCATTTCCAGTGCCTCGCGCTTACAATTATCCACAAAACTGGGTAAGATCTATGTGAGGCAAACTAGATTGCACTAAGCTCCATGACCTGCAGTCTAATCCTCAGATCTACCTTTCCTCGCACCTCCTTTTCTCAACAACTTACAAAATCGGTTCGTACCATTCAAAACATTACAGAGAATCGCTAACAACTACTAATGAACCACACTATATGATACTTTCGTATCTATTTTTTACATTTCGGGCTCTTCAGACTTTTTGCAGAATATTACCAAAACCCTAACCCTTATTACGTTAGGTATTTCTCCCATACGTGTGCTACTCCTCCTCCAGCTGTCACTTTCCTTTGTGCACACTTTCTTGCATGTGCGCATTCTATTCTTCTACCAGTTGTTACTTCTATTTTTTGCACTCTTTCTTTCCCACGATCATTCTTCTTTCCTCTTCGGCCTAGTGCCAACAGGCCCCCAACATTGACATGTGACTCGTTCCAAGTCACCTTGTTTCTTTGTGCTTCCTCGATCTCCTTGGTAATCGTTTGGAATGGTTCTTGTAAATTTGCTTCTTTTGTTAGTGCCTATGTGGTTTTCTCCTTGATGGTGTCGACTGTCTGAGCTGCCACTTCCTCGCTCATCAGTCGTATGCATTCTAGATGAGTCTGTGCTGTCTGGTTTCTAGCTTCTTCTACCTGTGCAAGTACTTCTGATACTCGTTCCTACAACGGTTCTATTTGAGCCTGGTGCTCCTGTTTCTATGTTTGCGCAGTGATAAGTTATGCCTGTATCTTCTTCAGATCTTGCATTGCCTTGAATCGTTCTGGAATTGGTATGGTCTTATGTCGTTGCTTGAGTTCTTGGATCGTTGCATTGATCCTCTCCTCCTTGTCCTAGTGTTGGACTTGTGGATCCTCTTCCATATTTGTCCAAAGTTTCACTGCTTTATCCAGCAAGTTGGCTGCCATGCTGACCTGTTTTTCTAGCTCCTGCAGTTGCATTGCTGCTTCCTACTTCCATTTCTCCTTCACTGCTGGTGGATTTGTCGGTGTAATCTATCCGCAGAGAGTCTCGATCTCCTTTTGATACTGATCAATTTCCTGCGCAATTTGGTTGATATTCTCTGCGGCTGGGAGTTCATTTCCTTACATAGTAGTTGGAAGTTTCCCTAAAACTTCTTCCACTCTGCATTCCAACTCATTTCTGCGTTCTTTCTCCTCCTTAGTTTCCAGTTTTTCCTGTGCACAAACTATCTCCAGCACTTCCCACTTCTTTGTTGCTTGCTGTAGCTTGATTAAATTTTTATTTTCTTGAGACTGTATCTCATGGTCGACGCTAACCTGTAGTTTGTGTAATGATTTTGATGGCATCCATGTCAGGACCAATTGGATATGATCCAAAACTTTCAGTTGTGTCTGTCCCACAATTTAATCCATTCGCAACATGCTAGGCTTTATATAGACTATGGAATGTGCATGGGGTATCAAAAGAACTAGGTCATGTTAGAACTATAATTTTTGTGATCTATGTGGTCGATGGATCTATGCCCCTACTACTACTCTTGATATGGCCTTCCCCAAATTTCTTAAGGAGTTGTCCCATTTCTGTTAGTTCCTTCTGTAGTTTATCCCTGGGGTGTGTGGCATGGTCAAAATCTTATGCGAGGCAGTCTTGGACCATCCTGGAAATCATCTCTCCATCATCCTCCATGATTGTGTAGTCCGGTGGTGGTAGTTTTGCCTTCATTTTCTTGCACGCACCTGGGTTCGTTACTGCTGGTCTCTTATCCCCCCTTGGTTCCTCTGTGATGGGGTTCGATGTGGTTTCCTGTGCTCGCTCAATCGATTTCCTCTGTCCATTGGTCGGCTGGGTGGTTTCTATTCCTCCCTTCTGGGTCCCTGGTTTCTCTGAGCCACCGTCTGCCTGAGTCATCTTGGGTTGGCCCATTCTTCATCTCTTAGGTACTGGGATTTGTGGAGGCCGTGTCTCCACCTGCACAACCTCTGCTTCTGCTGTTTTTCTTGGTACTCATCTGGGCATAGTTGGAATCCTCCATTCATCAGGCCATTCACTGATGATCATGTTGATATCACCCTCGGTGATGCAACAGCGCATATGTAGCCACTGTTTATCCAGGTCCTGCCTTGGTTGTATCCACATGACTTGTCGCCTAGCCCATAAATTAGTGATGTCCCCGTATCGTGCAACAACCTCTGGTGTTATTCTCCATGCTCATTTGATGGCTTGCTGTATCTCCCGTAGGTAAGCTTCGAATATGATTCCATTCTCCCTCTTATTCTTGGATAATGGACTGGATCTTAGGACACGGTATCTTGCTCCTCCTAGCTGTGGTGTGGTAGCAAAGATGACGTATTTTGGTTCTCACCATCCCATGACAGCTATGAGAGTGATCAGCCATGAGTAATGAAATTCCATACCTGCGTCCTATGCATCTTTGCAGTCTATTTGGAACAAATTTGATAGGTATGGCGCCCAACTCATGAAGGTGCCTTCTGCGCACTGAGCTGCAACAACAATGACTCCTGCCGGTACTTCATCTTTGCAGCATTTTCGTAGCAGTTTGCAAGCTAATATCTTTGCGCCCAATTGTGTTGCGACATCGTTGATACATTTAATTATAATGCCTCTTGTTCCCCTATCGATGCCATATTTATTCTTCATCTCTTCTACTAATGTTTTTTCCTTAGACTTATTGTCCAGAATCAGCGCGGTATCCATACCCCCGGTGGGTAGGCTTGTTATCTGCATGATGAGTTCAAAAGTTATGGGGATAGGTTTGTCCAACCATATATCCCCTCCATGCATAACTAATAATGGTTTCTTGACGCATGCTATTGCATATTGGCCTATGCCAAAGTGTGGTATCTTCAACAACCCTAGAATTCTCGTTCTGTCCAGTCCAGTGGCCCACTGGTGTGGCTGAGTGATGATTTCTCCGAGTTGGTTCACGACTATTTTTTGCATAAAGAACTGTAGTGAAAGATCTAGATATTTGGTGTCATCTGATACGTCATGGTCAAAATACTTGAGCTTCCCGATGTGACCTAAGTTGTGGGTCCACCTGTACTCCTTCTGGTATGCGAGGTAGCACAATCTCTGCAGCCGGTTTATTTCGAGGTGAGCTTGGTATCTAAATTTGGTCCTCCTGCCACAATGGTTGGCTTGAGGTTCCAATAGCTTATGGTTTCTCCTTCGCGATCCATTCTACCCAAGCCATGGCCATTTCACTCGTCGGCTCGGCCAAAAAATAATCTGTGATGGGTATTTGTGGAACATCTGGTTGCAATGCTGCATCCGGGTTCTGTGCACTTCTAGTTGCTCCTACGATTGCTTTGACATTTTCTGGTGGTATTTCCTAGTGGGTTTCTTCTTCTTTGTTTTGGGGCTCATGCGCTGCTACTGGTGTATCCTGTTCCATGGCCTCTATTTGTGGTTGCGGATCCTCCTCTAGTATTTGTGTGGACTCTACTGGAATTTCCTCTGGCAACGAGATTTCGTCAATATCGATGATTTTTGGGGGCTTTTGTTCGCTTTCCTCCAGTGGTCCTTGTGACCTTGTTTGAGTCCTGGTTGATCTGGCTGTATGGCCTGCTTCTACGAGCTTCGGTGGTGCCATAATGGTGTCTGTCGAATGTTTGCAGGGTTCAAATGGCTTCAATGAGCTCTTTGGTTTCACTCTGTTTGTTCTTGCTGTTGTTGCTCTTTTCTTGTTCTCCTTTCGTGAATAAACTAGCTGCTAATGTGCTCATGTGTTGTATGGGCTCATCATGAAGCTTTTCGAGGATGGTTCCTCCATCATGCGATTAATGCACCATAACTGTAGGTTCAATGCATCCGTGACAATTTCGTACTTTCCATTATGCCTTCTCTACTATCTCCAGTTGGCACATTTAGTGTGACATACCATCCATCCTTTCCTTGCTTTAATTTTGCTTCTTGCTGTCCTGTCGGCCTGCTTTTGCCATTTTTCCTGCTTGTTTCCCTTTTCGGTATAGCATTTATATTTTTCCCTGTCGGCTTCATGTTTCATATGTGGCTTGTCCATCATGTTGTGCAATGTTTTCTATATATATATATATATATAACTACTCAGTGGGTGGTCGACTGTCCTTGTATAGCTTCAACCGGCTCCTATTGATCATTCTTCCGAGGTCTATGCCTACTAGATCTCTTAACTGTACAACTCCTCCATCCATGACATCTTTTACTTCGTATGGTCCTAGCCAATGCATTCTGAGCTTGCCTGGGTGCTGCAATGATTTACTATTGTAGAGTAATACTAGATCTCCTTCCTTGAATGCCTTCCTCTTAATGTGGCGGTCATGCCAAGCTTTGTCTCTTGCTTTATGTACTTGTTGATGAATCCTGCCAAGATTTGATCTTCCTACATTGATAGTAACTGATTCAGTATTTCTTGTACTACATCTCGTTCTGTCATTTGCGTAATAGCTGCTACACGTAGGCTGGGTATTAAAAATTCGATGGGCACTACTACTTCATGACCATAGACTAGTTTGAATGGTGTGTGGCCAGTCATATTTTTTCATGTGGTTCTATACACCCATAATACTGCTAGTACCTTGGGATCCCAATCATCCCTGTTGATGTTGCATATCTTTGTCAAGGCGTTTTCTAGAATTTTGTTGAAGGCTTCTATCGTGCCATTTGCCTGTGGATGATACAGTGTTCTTTTTTGTGATGAACTTCAAACTCTTCCAGCATCACTCAGATGGTGCTGTTTATGAAGTGCATTCCTTGGTCACTCATCAAAATTCTTGGGCACCAAAATCTAGTAATTACTTGTTCAAACAGAAAATGTGCAGCTGTCTCTGCGTTGTAATCTTTTACTGGTGCAACTTCCACCCATCTTGTTACGTATTCCATCACAGTGATAATGTATCTCGCCCCCATTCTTTTGGCTGGTGGGTTAATAGGTCCCACAAATTCTATCACCCAATTGTCAAATGCTTGAAGTGTCACTTGCGGTCGTAGTGGCATCTTGCCCCTTCTGTTGGGTTTGCCTACCCTTTGACAAAAATCACATTGCTGGCAATATTCTTTTGAGTCTCTGTGGATCGTTGGCCACCATAATCCTGCGCATAGTACCTTCTGTGTGGTAGATTTTCCTGCATAATTCCCTCCTGCTATTCCCTCATGGGATTCTGCTAAAATTCTTGGTTGTTCATGGTCTAGTACATATATTCATAAGATGATATCTGTGACCATATTGTATAGATGTCCTGCGACCAATTGATAGTCAATTGCGCAAACTACCAGGTTCTTCTTTTGTGTGGTGGTATATTCTTGTGGTGCAGTACCTGTGCTTAAGTACTGGATGATCTCTGTGAAGTAATCATCAGCAATCTGTACTGAGAATAGCCGTGCATCTGGAAAGTTGTCTTCTAAATTCATTGGTTCCTCTTTGTTTGTTACCCTTGATAGGTGGTCAGGTCCTGCATTCAGTTTTCCTGGTTTAACTATTACCTCAAAGTCAAATTCTTAAAATATCAATAACCATCGACATATTCTCCCCCCCAACACTGGCTTGTTGACTAGGTATTTCATGGATGAGTGGTCTATAAACATCTTAAAGTGTTTTCCCAATAGGTAATTTCTGTACTTCTATAGTGCATAAACCATAGCTAAACCTTCTCTCTCTATCATGTTGTAATTCTATTCTGAATATGATAACTTTCTTCTTGCGAACGCTATCGGGTGATCCAAGTCTCCTGCTTTTGGTTGCGCCAAGATAGCTCCAAGTGCTATCGATGATGCATCTACATGTACATGGAATGTCTTCTCCCAATTTGGAAAGACCAATATTGGTGCAGTGACTATCTTTTCCTTCAGGGTATCCAGACCGTGTTGGTACTCATCATTCCATTGATACTTTGTATCTTTCTTTAATAGTTTTTCCATTGGTACTGTAATCTACGCATAGACTTTGATGAATTTCGTATAATATCCCGTATGTCCTAGCATTTCTCTTAATTGTCAGACTGTTTTTGGCGCTGGTAGATTAACAATGACTGGGATTTTGGCCGGATTCACTAGGAAACCCTGTTTTCATACTATGTGTCCCAATAGTATCCAAAATGGTGTTCCAAATATGCATTTCTTGATATTAATTGATATCTGACACTGTCTACATCGTTCTAGAATCAGTCATAACACTTCCACATGGTTTTTCAATAGGCTATAGACCATCCAATCATCTAGGTATACTTCAAGGAATTGGTGGATGAATTCCTTAAATGCTGCAATGACCACTTTGGAGAATATCACAGGTGAATTCTTCAATTCTAATGGCATGACTGTATACTGATAAGATCCCCATTCTGTCGCAAACATGGTCTTGTGTCTATCTTCCTGTGCTATTTTAATCTGATGGTATCCTGAGAATCCATTGGTGAATGAGTAGGCTTCGTGGCCTCCTATGTTCTCGAGTACTTCATTCGTGAATGGTGTGGGGAATGGATCATGTAGGCATGCATCATTCAACTTCCTTAAGTCGACACATATCTTGATCCCTCTTCCCTATTTCTTGTCCCGTACTACCATCAGACTTATCCATTCTGATTCTTCGACTAGTTCGATGATGCTGACCTCGAGCATCCTATCGATCTCATCTTTAACTTTCTATTTATATATGGGATTCAATCTATATGGTCATTGTTTAATGGGTCTCGCATCAGGTCTGAGTGGTATCTTCATTTCTCCTAATTATTTGGCTATGCCTTTCATCTTTGTAAATGTTGTGGGAAAAAAGTCGCTGTATTCGCACAATAATTCTGCGATACTTTCTAGTGTCTATTCATCCCAGTAATATCCAATGCTGGCCATTTTGGGCTTCTTGGAGGTCCCTATGTTAACCTTCTTTATATTGATCAACACAGAAATGACCTCTGACTCTAAGGGTGGTCCTTCCACATCTCTTTCGCCTTCGACTTCTTTGATTTGAATATCGCACGGATCATCTTTGTCCAGGTCTTCCTCCTGTACGTGATAGCATGATAGTAGATCCTTGACTATCTACTTATTCCACTGTTGTACCTCCGTGATAGCTTCTACTTCTGGTTCTTTAATGAATATGACATATTTGATCTATTTCAGGGCCATGTCCATGTTGGGGTTCTCATGGTCGAATGAGAAAGTGACTGTAAATTTTTGTTGGAGTGTTGTCCATGTCTTGGTGCCTTTATGCATTTCCTGGTCCGTATACTAATTTGCTGGTATGCCCTCTAAAGTATGAATGAAGTGGTGAGACCATTCCTCCGGTGGCATCATTTTCCACAGCGTTTTACACGTCTCCAAGTGTTCTGCTGGTCTGCCTAGTCCATCATATTTTTGTTGTTTGTTACCTGTCTGTTATGCGTCGAACCTTATGCTCAGTAATCGTTTACATTGGTACCAATCTGTGATAGTTTCTTTGTGTGCACCCCACCATCTGGAGGGTGTAGCCTTTAATGCTAAATCCAATGCTAGCAATCTCTGGTTTTCTAATACTTCGTCTTCATATTGTGTCAAGAAAGTTTCCAAATCATTTAGCCTGTGAAAGCTGGGTGGTTCTTTGATTTTTGTGCCAATCCACCGTATTGCGTGGTCTATTCTGGCACAACTTCTCGTGGATACTTCGTGTAGTCTTTGCTACTAGTTTTCTAACCCCGTGTCTGAGTCTATTGTGCATGAAGTAATTCTCCACGAACTAAGTACCCCATATGCAGCTGGGTTTATATAATCCGCATTGCGTGCAGTTGTTCTGTACAACTGGATGATCTCTTCTAAATCTAGGGAGGTGGGTTCTACGAACCTCTCACCTTCTGATGGGTCGAGTGGGGTTATGACCCTGTAGTCCCCTGACTTAAATGTCATTTTTATATTTTAAAGTTAATTATGGCCTGGTTTTCGAACGCCCAATCCAGACCAAGTAGCGCAGTGTAAGGTGTTGTGCTGTCTACTATTTCGATGACCTCAAAGTCTTCCTTAGTGCGCATACCATCCAGATATACCGTCACTCCTTTCAGTCTACCTATGGGTAGGACTCTATGTTGGTTTGCTAGATTTAATTGAATAGTTGAGTATCCCAATGTAGGTTCTCCCATGCATTGCCATGTAAATTTTGGTAGTACATTCACTTCAGATCCTAGATCAAGTATAATATCTCCCATATTGAAATCCCTAATGTTATCATTTAATCTAAATTCCCTACTTGTTCTTCTTCTTGTGTGTAGGTGGTTGATAGTTTTCAATTCTGGCTTCTGTTTTGTCTCGCCGCTACATTTTTCTAGGATGTTTTGCAATATTTTGACAGATGAAGGATCATTTAACATTTTGATGCATGATTGCAAGAATTATTTGATCGTACTTACTTGTTCCTCGGGTTGTATTCTGTTGGTATGGTCCAATGATGGAGACATTTCGTATTCTGGAGCTTCCTTGCTTTGCTGTGTAGTCGACACAATGTTCTCCTTATGGAATTCTTGTCAGGATTCTGTAAAAATCTCCTTCTCCTTATGCACACCGACCTGCTTCTTGGGGCCGGTGTTCTTCTTTACCCATTGGTTCTGCGTTGGTTCCTGTCGAACTGTGTCATTTCCTATTTTTGTTCCTCCTCGAGTGACTATATTGATGTTCCTATCGTCATCCCTTGCTTCGACTGAAATCCACTGAACATTCTAGTTATTTTGATTCATTTTTTCCTGGATCTTTCCAAGTAATGTCTAACAGTCCTCCATATCATGGTCCGATGCACGAAAATACATACAAGTCGCTGGTGGTATTGGAAACTCCCATGCATAATGTCCTGGTGTCTAGAAATGGTTAGATGTGACAAGTCCTCTGCCCCATCCGAAACCTCCTCTGGCTCGTCCTGCTCCTCTATAAGTTGCAAGGTCACCTCATTGTGGGTTGCAATGTGGTCGCTGATTATACTGCACTGTATTGTACTGAGGATGTGCTGGGTTGTACTGCGCCTGCGCGTTATTGTAAGGTTGAGGCGCTATATTATACTACTGCTGCGCAGTGTTGTATTGTGCTGGGGCTTGGTTGAACTGTGGTGTTGCCTGCCCAATCATCATTTCTTCCTGTACCCTGTATGTGTCTGATGTTCTTTCCCACATTAGTTCCATAGTTCTGCAATCTTTGTCGTCATGGCCGACTGACTTGCAAAAGGTGCAATATGAGTTCTTTGGTACTGTTTGGTATTTCTTCATCATCATGCAATGGTAAGGGTCGTGACCCATTTTCTTGCATATTTTTCACCATAATCCTCCCTATGGTAGTGGGTTTGGAATCTATGTCACCATATACTATGCGAATATTGGGCATTCATTCTTCTGGTTTCCTTTCATCCTACAGGTAGTGCACCAAACTGCTTCTCATTTTTCCTTGTTCTTATTCTGATTTAGCTGAAATGTTAAGTTCTTCAGATCCTACTTCATTTCTTCGATAACTAGGTCCATCTGCTGGTACTGATTCTCTTCTAATTGCAAGGCTACCTGCAAAGCCTCTGCCTGTGTCTGGAAATTCTTTTGTCGTAATGGATATTTTAAGTGTGGGAGTAGTGAGTTGACAAATAGATGCCGATGCTGCATATCACTCATAAGGTATTTTAACTTTCCTTTTAATCGCTTGAAACTTTAATCAATCTCCCATACCGATTCTCCTAGTTTTTGTCTTATTTCAATCATCTCATTCATGTATTGATCCTTTGATCTCAGCTTCTGGAACTCATTGATCAATAGTTTCTTAATTTCGTTCAGTGTCCTTGTCATTCCAGGAACACTTTTCATGTCTAGACTCATGTACTAGTCTAGTGCGTGGACCCTTAGCGTGATCACTAGCTCTGTGAGTTTGGTGTCTTCATCAATGATCTACTTTGCTTCCCAGATCTTTGTACAAATGAACAGGTGCTTCTTAGGGTCTTTTGCTGCTTCTCCTCGAAACTCTGGTAATCTAATAGTAGGATCGTGTCCTGCCATTCCAAATACTGAGCTACTCCCTCCTCCGCGCAGTGTAGATACTTGAATAAGGTTTCCTGAACTGGTTCATCCAGTTCTTTCCCTTTCTGTCGATGTACTTCCTGCTATTGGACTTCCTCCAAACTTTGGTTGTCTATACAGTGGTGTTCTTTTTGGTGTATTGGTCACACATGGGTTTATGGGTTCCACACTGAAATTAATATTGAAGGGATGGCTGTCTTCTCCTCCTTTTCTTATGCCTCTTGTTTTCCTCTCATATGAGGCACATAGGATTTCCTCAATATGCTCCACATCCCGAAGATCCTCTACCTCTTCCTCATCAGTGGCCAATCCCTCCCTCTCAGCTATGACTCTCTTCTTGGTATTCACCTTATATTGGTAAGGTGCTACGCTACGCGTCATTCCTGATGATGCCAAGATCCACTTGATCTGGTTGTCATACATCAAGATCAGGTCCAAGGGTTCCTCCTCCTTATTCTCTATATCTTGCCCTCCTTCCATTCCTCCTCTCTCTGTCAGTTCTTCCCCCCTTCCCCCATGTGCGCAGGGAAGTCTAGCTGTCTGATTCCATTGTCATTAGACCTTTTTTATATAGCAGTATCTTGTTAGAAGTACATAATGATCAGATGTACCTTCCACTAGGTCCTCATAGGAACTCTTGCTCGGTTGCGCTGTATGAATTTGCTGTGTCTACCACAAATTATGTGATAAATCCTGTCAAAATACTGTCAAGCCAAAAGTCAACTACATGGGTGAATTTGTTGTTCACCTGCTGGATATATATTGGAGTCCAATATAGCTTTCGAATCTGGTTCGTCGCATGGTTATCCTTTAACGTTAAGATCCACTCATGTAGTAGATGTGGAAAATCACAGAAAAAGACTTCGTGTAAATCCATAAATACGTATTTATCCAGGTATTTACACGGTGTGATCCTGGGGTTTCTATTGTCTTTCTGTGCAAAATCTAGCTTTGTGGTTCTCAAACAACCCTCGATTTTGTCTCTCATGGGGTTCTAAGGTCTCAACATCCCTTTCTAACGATTCATTTCTCTTCCTTCGGTTCTTTATTCATTCCATATCATCTACTTAGTCCTTTCTTATTCCTCTTAACACAACAACAAAACCATTTGTTGGTTACTTGCCTCCCTTCTTAGGTTATCTAACTTATTGACCCAGGGCTCATGTCATTTGGGGTTCCAACAAAGCCTCTAAAACTGTCGGCCCTCCTGGTGAACCAGAAGGAACATAACACCTGGAAGGCACTGCCCAGTCTCACCCGAGATAGATTTAAATGGATGGCTATAAGACTTAGGTGTTTACAACCTAGGATAGAGTAGGGGATAGGGGTTTCTTGATTAAGGTTAGATAGCGTGAGATGTAAGGGAGAGTACTTATTCCTTGGATTCACATACACATATCCCACAGTTTAATTTGAGCAAAGTATAAGCAGATTCATAACAATGTATTAACTCATTCTTTCAGTTTAACCATCAATTGTTGAAATAAAGAAGAAAAATGCATAAATTTAACACATTACACAAGGATTACCGTGGTTCATCCCCTCCTGGGCTATGCCCACAAAGATTTGTCTCTCGACGCTTGTATTATGATAGTTATGCATTTCTAGCGCCTCACACTTACAATTCTCCACAAAACTGGGTAAGATCTATGTGAGGCGAACTAGATCACACCAGGCTCCATGAACCATGGTCTAATACTCAGATCTACCTTTCCTCATACCTCCTTTTCTCAACAACTTACAAAATCAATTCATACTGCTCAAAACAATACAAAGAATCGCTAACAACTACTAACGAACCACACTATATGATACTTTCGTATCTATGTTTTTACATTTCGGGATCTTCAACATTTTTTTAGAATATTACCAAAACCCTAACCCTTCTTATGTTAGGTATTTCTCCCATACTCATGCTACTCCTCCTCCAGCTGTCGCTTTCCTTTATGCACACTTTCTTGCATGCGCACATTCTGTTCTTCTGCCAGCTGTTACTCCAGTTTTTTGCACTCTTTCTTTCCCACGATCGTTCTTCTTTCCTCTTCGGCTTGGTGCCAACATTGGAAAAAAGGGATAGTGTTGTATAGGATCATTGGTCAATCGAGACAAGTCTGGGAGATATAGATTCACAAGAAACAATAGTTGTCGGTTAACCGGAGGGTGATACTGGTGTGGCACAGGGACACCAGTAGGACTGTAAACTGGGTAGGTGAATAAGAGTAACCAGTAGGTCCTCCTACATATGGTTGTTACTAACCAGGATAAGAAGGATTTGATGATGGATGAGAAACATTTGCATAGGGAGGATAACCTGGTGGGTTTTGAGCATTATAAGTCGGGTGATTTGCTTGCCCATAAGGATGATAAATTTTTTTCCCTTGAGGAGGGTAAGAAGTCGATCCTGGAGGTGGATACACATTAGGCCTGTGGGGAGGATAAACATTAGAACCTTGGGGAGGATAAGGTTGTTGTCCTTGAGGATTCCAGGTGGTGTTTGGGATGCCCGGATAAGGTTGTCCATAAGATGGTCAGGAAGGAACAAGATTTGATACTCCTCCTTGTTTGTTATGATATGAGTGCCCCCCAACATGGGGCTGGGTAAACATGGCTCCCGAAGATACTGCCTAGGATTTTTTAAGGTTTCCAACAAACAAAGGTTTCCCCCCTGCCAGCGGTGGATTAACGACCGATGTATGACTGACAAAGGGAGGATTTCCTTTGGGAGGAACATGAAAAGGGGGCTATCCCCCGGGAGGGGTAGGCTCACCATAGGATGGTGGTGTTCTAGGAGGGATAATTCTACTATATGGTTGTTTCCCTCCAATTGGTTTTATCTGGATGACAAAGGTTTGCATTCTCTGGTGCAAATATGTCCCAACAAGATCATGCGGAACATGTGGAGCGGTAGAGTGAAAGTTTGTAAAAATGGGGGCAGGGATCGAAGTTCCTTGGGAATGAGTAGAGATGATGAGTCCAATATTAGGATGGACTTGTGCTAATGTAACGGTAGGGTTAATGACCTGATCGATGGGGTGATCAATAGTTTGACCAGATGGTCCCGTTTCAACAACAGGAGGGTCATGAGGATTTAAGGATTATTGAATGGATTCAACATGCTCATAAAGATCATGTCCTGATGAATTCCTCCATACAAAATGAGTAGGTGTGGGATTTGTATCTACTACAGTGGTAGGATGAATAGGAGTCTTATACGCATCACCAAAGATTGGTTCCGTGGATCCCATATATGTTTCATTAAATAATCTCTCAGGTAACTGTGGGACCTCTTTGTCTATGACATTCCCAAGGGAGTCTAAACAAATAAAAAGTGGTTTGAGAGGGGTTGCTGACACAGATGTAGTGTGAGGAGTGGGATTCTCAACCGTAACCAAAGCACCTTCTAGATTGTCTAATGGAGGAGCAACACCACTCCTAGCGTCAGATCGATTTTCTACCTCTCCACGATAGTTGTATTTTGGAGAGTTAGGAGGTAAGGGTTTGTAKCCTTCTAGAGGAATCCCTTGCATCCTACGYGATTGMCGAATACCTTTATCATCTATAGGATCAATTTTGGAGAATAACAACACATGCTAAAAATCTAGGGCCAACTAATGAAAAGAAACAGCATGCGCTAATAATATCTAGGAATACAAACCAAGCAAGCAAAACCTTCTCTCGATGACYGTACTAGTTGGTGATGAAATCCAACGTCGTGTGATCAAGTCAAGAATGGGCTAGGATATGGTGGAACARTTATGATGGAGACCTGCTTAACGGACTTATACCTTGGTACAAGCTTCCATGCAGTAATTGTGGATTTACCCTCCAAGGAGCCCGAGTGAGTTTGACCACCATCTGTTCCAGGTACAACGAAGACTTCCCTTCACCATCACCTTGTGTAAGTACCTAAATATTATGGCTACTAAGGACACCAACTTGCAGTCAACCCCTAGGTGGGTACAATCAAAATTCCGGTCCGAATGTATGCATAGGATAACAAGTCCGAAATCAACTCGAAAGGATCCCACACATAGTCGTGGGTATACCCTCAAGTGACCCCCAATATACGATCCGACTACTATGAATAATCAAACCACAGAGGGATAATATCCATATCTCTCCCGAACGTGACCTCATGCATAACCCCTGTGTGAGAGGGGGATCCCAGAAAGCCTATATGACAATTGGATTTTCTCTCCCTATCACAAGATGCTAATGTTTTTTTTGAAAAACTTTAAAGAGTTGTACTCAAAACCTAATCCAAAGTACTAGTCCTAGTCTAATGTTGGTGGAAGATTCTAAAAACAAAAATGCTCTAGATAAATTTTAATTAGCGATAATTTTACAACTGTTCTTTACTCAAGGGAGTATGAAAGTGAAATTGATGGTATTATGACTCAATTCCCCAAAAATGCACAAGAAAATGATAAGTAGTCTTGTCTTTTGATGAATGCCTATTTAAGGGAAAGAGAGAAAATTATTTTCACTATCAAACACTAAGATGCAACATCCTCATACAATTGTTTCTCAATCAAATCCAATTTAATGCTAAAAAATTTCAGAAATTCCTTCAAATATCCAAAACAATCACTAAAATATGTCCTTTTTCTTATATGTGAATGATAATCATATTTAAAACTTCTAATGTCAATCAAACTTCAGGATTAAACAATCAGAAGCAAACTTCACACAAACAAAAACACACTCTTGTCATGATTAAACAAGAAAGACAAAGATAACTAAATTTGCAAATAAGAACAAAAAATCTCAAACAAAAGAGAAATGCTGGAAATCTGACCTCAAAGATCAAATGGAATGGTTCACAGACCTTTGGATTTTCTCACAAAAGCTTCCACTCAGTTAGATAAATGAGAGGAAAATAGTAAGTTGACTCTAAATCATCAAAGACAAAGAGTGACTTCAAAATAAGGAAATAAAATGTCAAAACCCCAAACAAAAGGTGGCCAATTCTTAGAAAACAAAGTGTTGAACGCCAAGACAAAGATGTACTAAGACTATGAGACTCTGAACAAGTGCCAAAATAAAGAAATGAACCTAAAAGAATGAAACCCTATAATATTTTTCACAAAAAAGGGGTAGCGCTCTGGTGTAAGGGGAACCAGAGCATTACAATGCTCTGTGTAAGACCAACAGGGAGTGCCAACACTCTGGTAACAAGGACAAGGGAGTGTTAGCCTCTAAAAATTCAAAAAAATGCCCAGAAACTCAAAAAATCAAGCAAACTCAGTCAATTAAATTGAATATGATGAAATCAAGAGCCAATCAATAAGATCTAAGAATCAAAGATATAGTATGGAGAAGGTCAAATAATGAGAAAAAACCAAGAGAATACCTAGGAAAGGAAACAAAAATTAGAGCTCTTCCCCAGTGGAGTTGCCAATTTATGTTACAGGATAATCCCCCTGTGGACAAGTGGATTTCCTCTTGGATGCTAGACCCCTAACTTCAAGACAGAAAGTGCTATTGTGGACACTGAAATTCCTTTTTATAAAGCTAAACTATCAAAGAAGAGGAAGGAATAATAGTAAATAACTTTTTACCGACGTTTGTCCTTGCTCGATCCAGGCTGATCTTGATCTCCAAGTTCTTCAGAAGGTCCTGTGGTACAATGAAAAACAACAACGATACTTCCTACTGTACCATGATTATCTTCATAATGATTCTATGAAAGAAACAAGTTCATGAAATGTACGCAAACTTTAAAGGAAACATGCGAAGCATAAATTTATATTAATGAGAACAAAGTGGTGCTTACAACCATGGATGTAGTGCAACAACTTCACCAAGCTCCCTTTGTCTAGACCCTTGCTCAAATAATCCACACACATAATGCTGATGATTTAATGATATCTCCCTTATGAGATCATAAGTTTGATGCTTCACAATGTCTCTATCCCCTTTTACCATGAGAAGGCGTCCTTATATAGACTTGGAGAGGCCAAACCACTTGAGATATCCTTGGGATAAGTTGAGGATTCTTCTCCTTCAGTTGTGGATATTCTCTAAGATCATGCCTTGACCTCAGATTCAAATCCAACCACCTTCAGAGATTGAGGGGATTCTTCCCTGATTTGTCTCAACAAACCAAATATTCGCTCAAAAAGTGTAGCGCTCCCCCAAAATGGGGCATAGAGTGTTGAAACACTCCCCCCAAGGAGGTCAAGGAGCGCTGGAACTCCCTAACAGTGTATAGGGGAGCACTACCTTCCAAAAATGACTTTTAAGTGGCTTACTTTGTGGCAAAATACTTGTACTCCTTGTCAAATGATTTCTCCTCTTCATAACTAGTCTTTGAGGTGTTTTAAGTGTCGTTATGATGTCATTAGAGAGATGACATAGGAAAGATAACAATATGATGTTTACGACACTTGTGGTAAAGATGCGACACTTGCTACAATGACAATGATGACAATAGGTCATCATTTGAGTGAGTAATTTTGAGGTGTAACACAGAGCGACCACTGATCCTCACAGAATCTCATGAAAGCATCGCAGAAGGACTTTACATAGGGAAAGAAACTACACATAAGGTTCTTAGAGCTAGACTTTGGTGGCCTACCTTACACAGAGATGCTAAATACTATTACAGAGCCTGCGATGTATGCCAAAGAGTTGGGAAACCGTCCAAAAGAGATGAAATTCCATTAGCACAACAATTGACCCTATAAGCATTTGAGAAATGGGCCATTGACTTCATGGGACCTATAAACCCTCTTGGAAAGTGCACATGATCAGGGTACATAATTATTGTGCCATAATACTTGACCAGATGGACCGAAGAAAGAGAAATTAATGATTGTAGTGTAACTACAACTGCGTGATTCATATTTGATGACATCATAACTAGGTTTGGATGCCGAAAGATCCTTATGAGTGAACAAGGCACACATTTCAAAAATAAAACAATTGAAGCTCTGATTGAGGAATTTGCATTCCATCACCAGAAGAGCACGCCTTACCATCCAAAACCAAATGGGACAATGGAAGCATTCAACAAGATCTTGGAGACAACGCTGACAAAGATTTGCAGAGTGAACATGGATAACTGGGATTTAAGAGTACCAGTAGTACTATGGGTCTATAGAACCACTTTCAAGAAGCTAACAATGCAGGCCCCTTTTATGTTTATGTATGGTCTTGAAGCTGTTGTCGCAATGGAATATTTGGTACAAAGCCTAAGAATTACTGCCTTTACAAATATGGATGACACTGACGCTGTTCGTGAAAGTATTGCACAGTTGGTTGAACTTGAAGAAGACATATTTATTGAAGGATTCCATCAACAAGTACAGAAAGAAAGAGAGAAGACCTACCATGAGAGGTACATCAAGAAGAAGGAATTTAAGTAAGGTGATCTAGTATTTCTATATGACAGTAAGTTCATAAAACATCCTGGGAAGTTCAAAATGCATTGGCTTGGGTCATATGAGATCACCTATGTTACAGAAGGAGGAGATGCACAGTTGAAGACTTTGAAGGGGGAATGGAAGGAAGGATTAGTGAATGGGAGCAGGTTGAAATTATATTATGACAACCAGCTACCCCAAAAATCTAAGTAAAAGCATAAGGAAAATGGTCTAGGTACCAGGTGTGGTTCAAACTGGGTACCAGACATAGAAAATACAGTCTGCACAAGGAAGGAGACGAGGCATAGAGAAGAAAGCAAAGGCTGCACTACGCATTCTGAAATCGAAGTAAAATAGAAAGGTCATATCTAAATGGCCTCGAGACGAGTCACATGTGAGTGTTGGGGGCCTGTTGGCCTTTGGTTATGAAAGAAAGAGAAGATCAAGGAAGAAAAGGAAGAATGCGAACTACGCGGAAGACACAGTGACTGTTACTGGGTCGAAGTGAGCAAAAGAGAAGAAAAGATGGAGCAGAGTAAAAGGAAGAAAGCTGTTGAATGAGGAGATTGAAAAATACATATCAACAAGAAAGAAGGATCATGGACAACTCAGTAACCAAAAAAATCCATTGTTGGATGCTTTGGAGCACTGCGTGAGAAGAAAGGAAAGACAGGATGTCGAAGCCCTGAAAACGTGGGTCAAGTTGACCTAGGGTTTTAGACACCTAGGGTTTTGGTATCTAGGGTTGTGACACATAGGTTTCGACCTAAGGATGTTGGTGAGCTATTGTAATGTATAAATAAGAACCTAGATGAGGGAAGAGTTTTCGTTCTAGTTTTTGTGATTGGCATGAGTGATTATTGTTACGTGAGAGAGAAATAAGTGCTAAGTATGAGAGCCTTCTGTATTGTAAGATCTTCAGCTGGGTGTGAAGATCAACCCTACAGCTGGGTGTGCAGGGAGGGGAGATATAGAGAAGATAAGAAAGGATATCTGCTAGCTAAGAGCGCAGAAAAGAAATGTATGCTTCATCTTAATATATTATAAGCACAGTTTTGTGGACATAGCCCTAGAGAGAGGGAGAACCACGTATATCTTGTGTTGTACGTGTTATTGGTGTTCTATTCTTTGTTATTGGTATACTGCTATTACATTACTGTGTTATATTTGATAGATATATCTTGCGCATTAGATCATAGGAAGATAAATAATAATAGATTGTTGTGTGTCGATAACTTTGAATCCACTTTACAATCCCTCTAGTTGTAGACATCTCTATCCTGCAACCCCCTCATAGCTTCTTCGAGTGAGACTGCATCTTCCTCATAGGTGTTTCTGAAAGGGCCAGTAGCTAGGGCTTGTTGGTGTGCTCTTGGAGTTGAAACCTGGGTATTCCCCTATGCCAACATGCCCTTTCATTGTATCAATCAATATATCCATCATAGATTCTTTTACAATATATTTTACAGGCCTAATTGGATTATTGTGTTATATCCTTTCTATTTTGGATATTTTCTATATGAACATGATCTATTCATCACACCCTCTACAAAGGATCTCATAGAATGTATTAAATGAAAAAATAAGCCATGAAGTAATCCCAACATGTACCATTATCACACTTAATATTGAAGGGTTTTTTCTTTCACTGTTTCCCTCGGGACTTATCCATCTACCTAGGTATTTATTTCATTGTCTTGGTTGGAACACCTTATAGGGTTTGATGAAGGCCCTCCCATATTCAAAATTGATAACTCACATAAATTCTTGAGTCAATGTGATACTCGAAGGGGATATTTAAGTGAATTGTTCAAGTGTCTTGTATATTAAGTAACGACTTACTTTGCATGAATTAAGGGATAATATCTCTTACAAACATTGGTTTACCTGATTTTATATTATGTTTGGATTTGGACGGCCCTGACATGTGACACAATACCCCTACCTCAGTAGGTTCTGCTTGAAATCCCAGTCTGAGTATCATTCTTAATCTCCCTTGAGCTGAAATGGCTCTTTGATTTCCAGCTGGAATCTTCACACTCATAACCACAGGTCCTTCTAGAGTTTACGCCCATGCAAACAAGCATAAAGAACAACCTCCACTCCATGTGACCAACCGATGTGATCACAAACTTCACTCGAAAAGGTGTTCGGGTTTCGCGACTTCACGATGCTTGTTGTGAGTCCCTCTGACTCCTTCAATCCCTGAAACCCTGAAATGGGTGAACGGTTCCTTAAATATTCTCTTTTACCTCGACCAGATGACCTTAGTCATGTATTGGGGTCCACCTTCAAGTGCATCAGGATTTTGCGACTCGGGAGTTCATGATATACTGCTTCCCCTTTTCCTCAAAGTCCAAACTCGCGACTTCTTTGGCTTCAGATTGATGGTCCAGATCCCTCTACGATCTGATGGTCCAGATCCTAATGAGATTTAACGTATCAAAATTTCGCGACTCCTGACTCCAAGATACAACCTTTTCCACACTCTCGAATTCTGAAATGATGAAACTCAACCACGAGATCAACGGTTCTTATTGATACAGATATAATGATTGCTAATCCTCCGAATATTTTGAATGTTACCAGTCACTCAGCCTTAACCTCTCCACTGATCTACCAGATCCAAAGGTTCACGAAAAATCGATGATTCTCCCTCTGAGAACTTCAACCATCCATTCAGACTGTTGATGATTCCGGTCAAAGAACTCAACGTCCCTTCCTTCTGGACTTAAATTCTACGATATGGCCTCAACCCTCGCTTCACCTTCGAACTCTTCAAAGCCTCTATCCCTCCCAAGCTTACGCTTCACTGCAACCTCAAGGGTTCAAAATGATTCTTGCACGTATTCCTTGTGACATTCACAATAACCTCTGGCTATTTGGACCTTTCAACCCTGTGCACTCCTCGCAACGGAAATTCTTCAACTACTCCCTTGGTTGGTAAAGTATGAGAATTTAACCGACCTGCACACTCCTTGCATGGCTCTGTGCGATATCTGCACTTCTATTGATATGAGAAAAATGGTATCCCTCTTGAACTTCTTTGATATAAAACCCAAAATCTTGTCAATGCACTCCTTGCGGACCTTCTCTGCACTCCTTGTAGGAATTCTGAGGACGAAAAATAATTGAAACTCGTTCTCTCCCTCTCACAGACTTCATACATTCAACATGAAATCATACATACACACACAACATTGAAACAAATGCATAACAAAACATATAAGCAAACTATAAACATACCATTAGAAGATGCAAACAATAATCACCACAACACCATGAATTTGGATCAAAGATTTCTTATATTAATCCAAGTGCATCTGTACATGGGTTCTATAGCAACAACTATCTTCTTATACAATCTTCTACAGTCTTTGTTCTCCTATTCTCTTCCCCTATAGCTCTTACAATTACAATGAGAATAATCTTACAATGCAATACATACGAGGGGGCTTTCTAGAGTTTTTCCCTACTACAACTCAAACTATCTAATCGAAATAAAATCTATGACTACTTTACATTAAATACAATAAATGCCTCCAAAAAACATATGAGAGAAACCTCTCAAGACCTGCATTAGAACTCAAAACATTTCAGGGAAATTACGTCTTTCCAACTATTACATTAATGTTCCTCTTTTCAAATTCAAAATTATCTTCAAAATGTGCGCTGGTGCATATCCATCTGTCCTCCACTTGTGTGTGCTTGCTTTGCTGGCTTGCTTACGATGCTCCTGCATCATACTCCTTTCGCTGAAAAATTCATGGACTCCTGTTCATGGGCTCCTGCACCGTATGTCCATGTTTTTGGATTTCCACTTCACTTTCCCAACTGGCATCCTCAATCGGGCGTCCTTTCCACTTTACCAAATATTCAAAATATGTCTTCCTCCAGGTCTTCTTGCTAACTCTTTGATCAATGATCTTTTCCATCTGTCGCTTTTCAACTACAAGCATCTGTTTAAACCACTGAACTTCTTTTTGATCCTCTGGTCCTTCTGTTTCATCTTCTTTGTAAGGATACAGATCCACTACATTGAATATGGGTGATATTCCTACCCCATCCGACAATTCTATCTCATAAGCAGTTGCCTCAAACTTTCTCAAAAATTTACGCGGCCCTATATTTTTCATATTCAATTTATTATATGTTCCCCTTGGGAATATTTCCTTTATTAGGTGCGCTAAGACCAAGTCTCCCACTTCGAACTAAATCTCTCTTCTGTGCTAATCTACTATGTGCTTGTATTCCTGGTTGGAATTCTGCAACTGCTCTCTGATTTTACTATGGAGCTCTTGCATCTCTGCTGCAAAATCCTCTACCCAAACACTTCTAAACTCATTTAGATCTAAGTCTCTCAACTCAGATACTCCTCTCGATTGCATTCCATACATGATTTCGAATGGGATTTTTGTTGTACTTCTGTTAGGTGAGTCATTATACGCAAATTTCACTAGGCTAGTCCATGGAATCTTCTGACTTCAAAGATATTCCTTGGCGATGGGCCACTCTTTTATTTATTTTACCTTCTCAGGATCCATCTTCAACTCATTTGAAGAGATCACAAAACCCAAATAAATGAGCTCTTTCTTCATGAAGGATGACTTTCTCATATTTATCAACAAATTCTCTTGCTGCAACCTCCTCATCACTAGAGTTAAATGTCTCAAGTGTTCTTCCTCAGTCTTACTAAAGATCAATATATCATCAAGATACACAATCACAAACTTTCCAATGAAATATTTCAAGACTTCATTCATTAATCTCATAAAAGTACTTGGAGCATTCGTCAAACCAAACAACATGACAAGCCATTCATACAATCCTTCATTCGTCTTGAATGTTGTGTTCCATTCATCACCTTCCCTCATTCTAATCTGATGATATCCGATTTTCAAATCAATTTTTGAAAAAAACTTTGCTCCACTCAAGCAATCCATCAAATCATCCATCCTCGGTAAAGGAAATCTATACCTGATGGTGATTTTGTTTATAGCCCTCGAGTCTGTACACATTCTCCATCCACCATCCTTCTTTGTAATTAACAATGTTGGCACAACGCATGGACTCAAGCTTTATCTAATCAATCCTTTGTCCATCAAATCCTGGAATTGACCTCTTGAGCAGTAAGTCACCCAGTGACTTGACACATTCATACATGGGATCTCACATCTTTAGGACCTTGGATGATGGAGAGATGGGGGCCTGATTTTGACAGATTTGGTCATTATGGCACACATATGGGATGAAATCCCACATGTTGGGCATTGTACCCCAGAGAGTATTACTCATTAGATTGAGGAAGGTGCACGACTGGACAATTGGATACCTTGCAGAGATGATATACAACCTTCTCCACCTTGGACATAGTGCCCTACACCCTTGGAGTTGGCCCTCCATTGATGATGATGTCACATTTTAGGGGTTTGATGATGATAGTGATTGATGACCGCTTGGAGTAGAATTGATGATAAGACATGACCATATATGAGGAGATGCACCTTTTCCATGAATAAACCTTGATGTGATGACATGTGGCTTTGGGAGGTTCTCACACACCCTCTTGGAGCATGATGTCACTACAAGTGTGATCTATGAGGGGATTTTTGCATTATTTTGGTGTTATTTATCATTTGTAAAGGTAAAACTAAGGGGTCAGACCCATTTGTAAATATGAATTGTTAACATTTGTGGAAAATTGAGCTCTAGGGATACCTTATAAATAAGGATAGGGATCTAACTCATTTTCATCATCACTTCTCTCACACTTGTGGCAGGGAAACTTGTTAGGATATTTAGACACTTAGGAGTTAGTTAAGATCTACTTGGTCTATTGTGTCATTAGGTAAAAGTGTGTTTCTTTAGTATGCATTAGTATGCACTTGTAGTTAGGAAATCCAATGGTCGCGATATGTTCCCGACATAGAGTGATCCGACGGTTCATACTCTCCTCGATCTTAATGACCATTGATATGTGGATTAACACCCGATTGGTCCATGATATCTATTTAAAGAGAATGGAGGGTCATTTGTCGATGATCAATTGTGAGAAACTCTCTTGTAAAATCTCTGTAATCTTTTTCTTTGCATTAATAAACTGCTCCAAGTGGCCGTGTTGGCTGGGGCCGTGGATGTTTCCTCGTAGGGTTTTTACCACATGAAAAAATTGGTGTGTTGATCTTTGATATAGTTTTGTGAGTGGTTACTAAAGGTGTTCATCCTCTATTGGAATACCTATGTTTTCGAACATTGTATCAGAGCCTGTTTGAAGACCCGCTCCTGTTGTAGATCGAGATCGTGAAGCCGAGTTGCCTCATCTCCATTTTCTTTCATTTTTGTAAATTTTTGGGCTGAGAGGACTATTCCATTGTGTCTGGATCACTCATTTCATTTAGGAACACTTTTCAATTCACTCGAAAATGTTTCCGTTTTCACAAGATACGACCATTACTGTCAGATCCGAAGGTATAAAGTTTGAATACACATTTAATTTTTTTTTTGCAGAGAAGTATTTTGGTTTTATTTCATTTTTGTATTTTTTATTTCTAGGTTGCTACTCTTTTAGATCTACGTATTCTCTTTGCCCCACACCCTGTGTGATCTCAAAAAATCAGAACATATAGGAAAAGGTGCATCTTTCAGGTAAGCTAGCCGAGATCTAACCCTTGTTGTCATTGAGAAGCGAAATTGTTTTCTTGTGTGAAAAGAGTTTTTTTTTAGCACACTCTCTAAGGCCGTCTTCAACAACAACAAAAACACCACCAACAATAAAAAAACCCCAAATCCTCCTTCTGAACATTACAATATGTTTTTCTATACCATTTGGTTAAAATTTGCCTTATTGAGTAAGAGGTCTTGAGTTCAAGTCTCTCTTTTGTTACTTTTTTTGAAAAAGTTCATGCTAAAATTGTAAAGTGTATTTCACTTCAAGTATAAAAGTGAATCACTAGAAGTAGCTTTAATATTTTATTTTAGAGTTATTTATTTTTCATGCAACTTTTCTTTGTAAAAGTGGGCCCCACTTCTCTTTATAAAAGTGGGTCCCTTCATAAAGCAACTTACACTACCACGTGGTCCTTTGGTTACCGTTTATGCCTTTTTTAAAAATGACATAACTCTCACATCCAAAGTTCATTTTTAGTGCCATTTTTTTTTAAACCGCATAAATTTTCGAGCTCTTTCCATTCAGATCATCAGTTTCAGTTTTTAAATCAATATTATTTACATATTTAATATGGATTCTACAAGTAATTTCTTACTTACCAACACCAACTACTTCCAATGGAAATCCCATATGGAGGATTTATTAAGAAGTAAAGGTTTGTAAAAATCGAATCCCTGCAAATTCTATGCCTGCTGAGAGTCTTGTAATAGCTTGCTAAACTAAAGATCTACATCAAAGTATAGCTATTTGGGTTAAATGATCTAAAAAGGCCACGTTGTTAGAAGCCTTCAAAGAGGCTACCCAGATTGAAAAAGACATACTTAGTCTTAAGGACTCTTCTAGCAACGAAACTGAAACTAGTTCTTCTTCCAAAAAGAAGATTGAAATTCTCCCCAGACCTACTCAAAGCAAAACACAACTTGAAAACTCTGATTTGGAAAATTTAACTAAAGTTGTTCAAAAACTGTCGAATCAAGTTATAGATTTAAAAAGGTCGATTGAAGAAGCTTACTCGAGTAAAGGACCCTACAAACCTCCTTTCCGAAATCCCTTTCCTACCAATCGACCTAACCCAAACCCCGAAGGCTTAAATCTAGAAAGTTTGCAATGTGCCCTTCAAACAATTCTAGAAGCCCAAGATAACTTGATGCCCCTTGATATCCCTCAGGAGGAAGTCGAACAGGAAACAATTCAAGAAGAATATTCTTCTCCAAACATCTTTGGACACTTCTCGGATAGCATCTTTCAAGCTAACTTTGAGACTGTTCACCCTTATAACACTAGGAGTAAGACATCAAACAAGCCTTCTACCGAGAACACTACAACTTCACCTCCAAAGCCATCTAAATCAGCAGAAACTAAACAGAGCAATGTCAACCCCAACTTAGATTATGATGTTGTTGAAGATATTAAAAAATCAAGGGCTAACATTTCTATTTATGAGTTATTGAAGTTTCCATTTTTGTTACAGAAKATGTTGCAAAATATTTCAGAGAACGACAAGAATGGTAATTCAAATGGTAACAAGGTTGTGAAAAGCAAAGTTCCGCAGAAGACTTCCACTAAAAATAATCYTGATCCTCAAKATAAAGGAATCCTTCCGGTAACCCCTGTAAATAATGTAAATAATGTAGATAAAGTAGCATCAGAAATTGCGAGTAAAAAGCCACAAGCTACTACTCTTAGTACTCGTAAGAATGTACCTCCTTTTCTTTTAACTTTCGAGATTTTCAACAGAAATGTGCATAATTGTATGGTGGACTCAGGAGCGTCATCCAATGTGATGCCTTGGTCTGTCTACCAAAATATTAACGCTGAAGTGGAACCATCTACTTTAAAAATCATACAACTTGATCGAACAAATGTTAAAGTTATAGGCGAACTAAAAAATGTATTGATTAGATTATCGTCTAACCCTAAGGTTCATCAGGTTATTGATATAATTGTTGTGGATATTCCAGAAGTGTATGGTCTGTTTTTGAGCAGGGACTGGTCGGAGCAGCTACATGGTTACTTCGCGACGGACTGGTCTCACTTATGGCTTCCAGAGAAAAATAAGCCTAACAAGATCAGGGTGAATCGTGAGCGTTACCTTAAGTTCACGGTCACAGATTTGAACGACCCTAACGAACCATATACACCTTCTGCTGATTCACCCAAAGTCCAAGGGATAGACACCTTCTTCGAAAATTTCATGGCTGAGGTTTCACCTATCAACTATCCAGAACAATAGTCCAGATCGTAGCGTACATGCAACCAACAAATTCTATGCAACAGTCCCATGTGCTCGATGGAAACCAAATTTGGTCTCTATATTTCGACGGTTCTAAGTCTAAAGAAGGAGCTGGTGCAGGCTGCATCATTATCGATCCGGCAGGTAACAAGACATTAATGCCTTGTAGACTAGAATTTGAATGTACTAACAATACTGCAGAATATGAGGCTTTACTGCAAGGTCTCAGAAAAGCCTTGGATATGAACATTCAAAACCTAGTTGTATTTGGTGACTCTGAAATAGTGGTTAGACAGGTAAGAGATTCTATACACTGTATTTCCCCGCATCTCAAAAGTTACCAGTTTGAGGTATGGAGTTTAATGAACAAATTTTCTGCTTTCAATATAAATTCCATTCCTAGATTAAATAATGCTGAAGCAGATCTACTAGCTAATGTAGCCTCTAAACTTCTTCCTGCAGAAGGCTTATCTCCAAACGCATTCTCTGTCGAGCTATTGTTTCGACCATCTGTTCCTGACAATATCACAAACTGGAGAGTATTTGACGATGATCAGCAGATCATTAACTTTTTTCACATGGAAGAAACCTTTCAAGGCGCAGTGATAGATGAACGCACGCACGACGACAATTTGCACGATTTTATGGTAATACCTGATCCGAAATATCCTGAAGATCTATCGGACATGGTAAATTACATACCCAAATACATAGTTATATTAGAAAAGTTTTATGATTTTGAAGATAAATTTAAAAAGATGGTCAATTGCAAAACTAATAGTTCCTCGTTGTCTTATGAAAAAGTTAATTTAGGAACTAGTGAAAATCCTCAGTGTATTAATCTAGGCTTGGGATGTTCTAGACAAGAAAAATATGCTTTTGTTAAATTGTTTAAAGAATTTAAGGATGTCTTTGCATGGACATACGATGATCTTAAAATGTTCGATCCTAATATCATACAACATGTCATCCCGATGAAGCTCCAAACCTTACCCTTCCAACAGAAACTGAAGAAAATGCACCCTAAACTTGAACCGACCATTCAAAAAGAATTGAATAAACTCCTAAGTGCTAAAATAATTTTTCCTGTTAGACACACTCAATGGGTGTCCAACCTTGTCCCAGTTCGGAAGAAAAACGGGGAAATTCGACTTTGTGTCGATTTCTGAAACCTCAATAGAGTGTCTGACAAAGACAATTATCCTGTCCCACCCATGGAACAGATCCTGCAATAGGTATCTGGTTCCGAGAGGCTATATTTATTGGATGGTTTCTCTGGATACAACCAAGTCTTGATGTCTCCGCCAGACCAACTCAAAACTACCTTCCGTACCCCATGGGGCACTTATGCTTATCGCAAAATGCCCTTTGGATTGATTAATGCTGGTGCCACCTTTAAGAGAGCAATGGACATTGCTTTTCGAGGCTTAATCAATCACTCCATCGTAGTTTACTTGGATGATGTGACCGTTTATTCTAAAAACAAAGACGATCATCTAGCTCACTTACGAGTCGTTCTTCTACGATGTCGTAAATACGACATCTCCTTGAACCCCAAAAAATCCATCTTTGCAGTAGAACAGGGTAAATTACTAGGATTCATTGTGTCTAGTGATGGAATGATTATTGACCCCGAGAGGACTCAAGTCATCGCTAAACTCCCCCCTCCTACATCCAAGAAATCCATGTAGTCTTTCTTAGGCCAAATTAACTTCGTGAGAAGATTTGTCCCTAGTTTCTCCGAAATGGTCAGGCCTCTACATAACCTGATTAAGAAAGACACCCAATATCACTGGGGACCCACAAAAAATCAAGCTTTTAATGCCATAAAGAATACCATAATAGACGCTCTGTCTCTCATGAGCCCTAACTTCTCTCAAGATTTTACACTCTATACTTTTGCCTCTGACCGTTCCTATGCCGTAGTCCTAACTCAGAAGAATTCCGAGAACAACGAAGTACCCATCGCCTGTATGAGATCTGCTTTCAAAGGTGCTGAGATTAACTACCCAACGGTTGATCGACAAGCCTACGCTGTTTTCAAAGTGACTAAGAATTTCCGGTCCTATCTTTTGAAGTCAAGGATGAAAGTCATTGTCTCCTACCCTGCCATAAGGAACTTGTTAGTGCAGAAGGAGTTAGGAGAGAAGAGAGCCAACTGGGTCACCTCCTTGCAGGAGTATGACTTAGAAATCACCCCAGCTCAGATCGTGAGAGGCCAAGGGTTGTGTAAGTTGGTTGTTGATTCAGAAACAGGACAACAAAAAGATAGTGATACGTCAAACCTAGGACAACGCGATCAAAGTTTGATTTGTTGCGCACAAAACCTCGTTAGTCCCTGGTACGAAGATATTAGATTCTGTCTTGAACATGGATCAACACCCCGTCACCTTGACCCTGCCAAAAGAAGAGCATAGAGACTAAATTCCTCCTCCTTTCATCTAATTAACGGTATACTGTTTCGTCAGAATTTTGACGGCGTACTGATGCGATGTCTCGAAAAAGACGAAGCAGAAAAAGTCTTGCTTGAGTTGCATGCAGGAGAAGCTGGTAGTCACTTCGATGGTGACACCACTGCTCATAAGGTTTTAAGAGTCGGTTATTACTGGCCCATGCTTTTTAGGGACGCCCACGCCTTGTGTCGTAAATGTATCATTTGTCAGAAAGCATCAGGGCGGTTACAAAAAACAACCTTTCCCTTGCAACCCGTCTCAGTAGATTCTCCTTTCCAACAATGGGGCCTTGACATCATAGGTCCTGTTAACCTTCCATCCTCGCAACAACACAAGTATATTGTGACAGCCACAGACTACTTTACACGATGGTCTGAAGCTGCTGCGCTAAGAACTGTTAACACCAGTCAGGTAATCGCTTTTCTAAACTCGAATATTATCACTCGTTTCGGTATCCATGATTGTCTAGTCTTTGACAATGCTTCATACTTTTCTTCTCTTGAGATGAGAGATTTTTCTTTGGAAAAAGGAATAAAGTTGAAGTATTCTGCTAGTTACTACCCCCAGGGAAATGGCTTAGCAGAATCAACCAATAAGAACTTGATCAAAATTATCAAGAGAATTGTGGCTGAAAATCACAAGAACTGGCACAATGCACTGCTGAACGCACTGTGGGCTGATAGGGTAACACCCAAAGCCACTATAGGTAACTCCCCCTTTTTCCTCATTTATGGCAGAGAAGCATTTCTGCCACCTCACATTCTTCTTCCTTTGCTTCAATTGTCACAAAAAATCCAAGAAGAAGATTGTCCCCCTTTAGAAAGCTGAATTAACGCTTTGATGAAGTTGGAAGAAGTAAGAGCCCAAGCTAAGCGTAAGTTAGAACAACATCAACAATTGATTAAAAACTGGTTCGATTCTAATTCTGCTTCTGATAGGAATTTTGAAGTAGGCGATCTCGTCTTGAAGTGGGACAAACCACACGAAGGAAAGGGTGAGCACACCAAATTTCAAAACTTATGGATTGGAACATTTTTAATTGCCGAAAAGTTGGGTCCTAGATCCTTTCGATTGCAGAATCTTGAAGGGCATCTTGACACCTATCCGGTGAATGGCCAAGCCCCGAAAAAATACTTTGCGTGATAACTACCCTTGTATATTATGTAAATATTTTGTTTTTTGTTTGCATTTTCGTTTTATTTCTATTTTGATGTTGATTTGAATTTATCAGTTTGTGTTTTTTGAACCATACACATGCCTATACACTAAGCTATTCAGGAAAAAACGATAGAAAATTCCTTCGCTGAAATAACTTCTGAAAAATTTGTACAAACATCAATGATATATTGCTAAAATTGATAGCTGTGTTGGGAAATTTTGTTGTTTGAAAGAAGTTTACTTATTTCAATCTCTGAGCAAAGTTTGTCATGATCATCTATTATCTTTTTACGCTGTCCCTTTTCTGTAAAGGAATGACTCAAAAGATGTCTCCCTGTCATAGGAAGTGTTTTAGAAATAAAACATCTCTAGAGCTAAATAAAGGACAGTGCTAAAAAATTCTGATGAGGTCTGAAAAATATGTTAAAATATCAAGACTTTCA
>ML791551.1:316117-326269 GCA_009831015.1 Picea engelmannii
ATGAGTCATAGTTGATGAGTAGTTGACACATGATTGGTACATATTTATGAGTCATAGTTGATGAGTAATTGACACATGATTCGTACATACTTGGTACATGGTTGGAGGCACTTGTTAGTAATATTGTTGACACATGGTTTATGGATGATGCAACATACTTGTATTATTAGAAGCACATATTGATCTTGTTGATGATTATGAGTTTTTGTGTTATGCTTGGTTGATGCACATATTTGAGAGTTTTCTTGGTAATTGATCTTGGTGAATAGATCCGATTTGGTTGATAACATTGATGAGACATGTTGTTGTGATAGGTTGTTTGGACAAGTTGTTGTGACAGGTTATTTGTACAAGTTTGGTGCATGGTTGATGCACTTGTTCAAGGTACAGGTTGGTGCATGGTTGATGCACTTGTTTATGGTATAGGTTGTTTGGTACAGGATGGTGCATGGTTGATGCACTTGTTTATGGTATAGGTTGATTACAGTTTGAGGTACATGTTGATGCATGGTTGATGCATGGTTCAGGTTACTGGTACATGTTATTTGGTGCAGGTTGATTGGCACAGATTTATAGCAATATATCTCATAATGATAGTGTGACAATGATTCAATAATTCTATTTATACTTTAGCATGGTTGGACAGGGAAAGGAGAGGTGGTTGTAGCCAGAGAACATAGGGGGTTGTAGCTTCCTTCTAGTTGTAGCCAAAGAATAGGGGAGTTGGAGATTCCTTCAGGATGTAGCCTGAGAAACAAGGGGGTTGGAGCCTCGTTCCAGTTGCAGATGGAAAAAAAAGGAAGTTGGTGCTTCCAATAAATGTAATTCTTCAAGACATATAAGATACCGCATTATGTGGTTTTCTCCCGCTTTGGGTTTCCACGTAAAACACTGGTGTATTGTGTATGTGTATGATTGTTTATTTGTTCATTGCTTATTTACTCTGCAGTTATTGGATGATAATGATACATTGATATAACACTTGGATTACATGGTTAAAAATGATTAAATTTCTCTATTATTGATTCACCCCCCCTCTCAGTAATCCAACAATTGGTATCAGAGCCGGTTCCTTCAGGAAACAGTTTAAGCACTAGAAGGAGATCGTGGATTATTTTGAGAATGGAGTACCAATGTTTAATGGTGAGAATGGTTTTAAATATGAGATGTGGAGAATAAGGATGGAAGTAGTTTTAGAGGAACGGGGACATTATATTTGGCTATCAATTGTTACAGGATATGATAGTTCAAAAAGGGAAAAGACTTCAATCAAGAAGGAATTGAAGAAGAATAAAAAAATAGCAATGGATTTCATCTAGGAAGGATTACCTAATCCGGTAAGAGAAAATGTTGGTAAATGTTCATCAGCCAAAGAACATTGGGATAAGTTACATGACATATATTCTTCACCCATCACAGATTCCGAAAATGTCGAAGAAGATGCAGATACAAATCAAGAAGAATTATGTTCACCATGTCAAGCAGATTCAAAAGATGAAGAGTACATAATAACCAGAGGTATGTTGTTTTGTTTTAATTGTGAAAAATGTGAACATCTTGGAATAGAATGCCATGAAGAAAATGAGACAGAAAAACTAATTGAAAAGGAAGGAAATTATAAATAAGAATTGATTAGTTCTTTAGATGAACTAAGAGAAGAAAACAATTCACTCAAGAAATAATTGATGAAATAAAAGGAAAGTGTTTACATTTTTTAAGAAGCCCAACAGGTCATCGAGAACTTAAGAACTCAGCTAGAAGAAGCCAGAAAGATTGAAGGAAATATTGAATATGAAAAGGAGTGTTTTGAAACCAACATAGCAACACAGAAGGAAGAAGCAGAAATTAGAGAGAAGATATTGACAGATCATATTAAGAAAATAACTAACGATCTAAACTAGCTTGAGGTAGAGTTTGGTCTAGAAGAGAAAGGACTTGAAGAAGAAATAATCACATTAAAAATTCATCTTGAAGAAGCAAAAGGAACATAAGAAGTCATGAAGTCTCAGATAATGAAGAAAGAATAAGAGGTTGAGAACATTGAAGAAGAAGTTGTCACATTGAGAAGTAAAATTGTCAAGCTCAACAAGAACGTTGAAGAGACAGAAAGATCCACATCGGTTATAGAGAATGAACAAAAGCACTCTAGGTTGCTAGAAAAGAAGAATGAAGAAAAAAAGAAATAGTTATGCATAAGTACTCAAAGGAAGGAATCATGGTCAACCTAAATCTAAGAAAACTATTGAAGATACATCTTCAAGAAGACCATCCATGTTCAAGACACAAAGAAGCTTCAATAATGATCATGATGAGTTAAGGGAAAAATTTAGAAGGACTACGCCACAAAGAATATCATTCACTCCCAGGTATGAAAATTTATTTTATGGTAATTGTTTTTATTGTACTAACTTTGGACATAAGGCTGCAGATTGCAAGGATTATAAAAGAAATGTTCAAGCAAGAAGTGCCTATGTGGTCACACGTAACATTGAGTGTTACAAATGTCATAACTATGGCTACATAACTAGTGATTGTAGAAGCATGATCTATACCTCCATGAAAGAGAATATTAATATCAGATATAAGAAAGTATGGATAAGAAAATAGGAAGAACAAGTGAACAAAGACCAGGTGCCAGAGATCGCAAGATTGGAAATAAAAGGAGATGAAGAAAATTCTATAGAGAAAATAAAAGATGTCAGATACATAAAGGTTTGGAAAATAACTAAAAGAAAGGAAGGTCAGGTAAATAAGGAACATGTTCAAGATATTGTACTTTCAGTCATTGTAGTGAAAGATGAATCCACAGATAGAAAGAAAGAATTCAAAGATCAGAGAGATAATAAATCTACCAATGAAGATGATTATGAATCTACCAATGAAGATGACGATGAATACACATTAGAGAACTAATTGTTTTGATCCATTCAGCTTAGAGACTCCTAAGTAATATTAATATTAGACAGGGGGAGTCTATGCGATAGTTGTGATAGAATTGTTGGAAGATTAGTTGTTTTAATTGATGTCAACCCTAGTCATGGGTTTTGGAACGCAAGATTGATAAAGGTATTTGGACATGAAGTACAATGCACATGCATATACAACACCCATGAATGGATAATATACATCATGTTGTTTCTGGTGGTATGTGGAACATCACGTGGATCCTCATGGTTGAGGAGAAATTAATTTTTTAAGATGACAAAGTGAATTGAAGAAGGAAGTACATGTAGGCCCCGAAGATAATTAAATAAAAGAATTACAAAATAAGAAAGTGTTGTTGGTCACTATAATTGCTTATTAATTAAAAAAATCAAGTGTCACATAAATTGTCAACCCAGGGAAGTCTGTTTATTTCAAAGGAAATCACACACTGTATATGCTCAATCTCAAAAGCAATCCAAAGTTGTAGTAAAAGTTACACTAATCACACCTTGCCTTGAACAAATTGAAGTTCTACCTTGAATTGCAGTGAAAGCAATCTATCTATTGCAGAGTTTTAAGATTCAAAAGGAAATACTTATCAGAAGAATCCTGTATTACATTAAGAAATAGAAACCTAGGAAAAAGGAACCTTTCAACACACTGCAAAGAAGACTAACTATTCTGTAATAGAGAACATGACCCTATTCCCCAAAGCAGGAATCTTCAACACCTGTATCTGACTATCACACTTTCATAAACTCATTCTGCAAACAGAATTACCAATCAAAATGATTAACAAGTACTGAAGGCTAACTATTCTGTAACAGAGAATATGACCCTATTCCCCAAAGAAGGAATATTTAGCACCTGTCTCTGACTATCACACTTTTATAAACTCATTCTGCAAACAAAATTACCAATCAAAATGATTATCAATTACCTAGGAATGAATTGTATGAAAACAATGTAACAATCAGTGGAAATGGAGTTTCAACAAAACAGAGTTTTAACAAGGTATAGATAAAAACAATACTAACACACTACATAAACTAATGGGTGAATCTTGTGAAGAAGGTGGGCCCCTTCCTTCTCACAAGATTCCCCAGAAATAAAAGGGATTAAGAAGTAATGCTCAAAATGATCTTTTATTCATCTGCCAAATATGACAAGTTACAATATCCAAAGTGAACACGCTCCTTCTCTGTGATTCACTTCTATCTAAGCCTTTCATAATCTCCCCCTTCTAATGTTGATTTCTCCCATATTTAAAGAGGAGAATCCTTTTAATACAATTAAGCATAAAATTACATGTGTACATACAAATCCTATTCTTAGTCTGATCTAATCTTCTATGCTGCAATAGGATATTCTGATCTCCCGTAGAAAAATGTTGTTACAGTGGTTGGAATGGTGCTAGCTTGAGGTACAACTGTTGCGGTTGGTGTAACAACTTCTTTATTTATCTTTTCTTGTTACTGTTGTTTGTAAAATATTGTTTCAGCATCGCAAATCATAGACTGTTTCAACAACGGGATTTGCGTCCTATTTGACTGTTTCAGCAACATGGTCTCAAGAAACAATGATGGTTGTGGTGTTGGATTAAGGTACGGCTGTTGCAGCCAGTGTAACAACTCCTTATTGTTACTTTTTTATGTGAAATGTTGTTTCAACATCGTAATTCATGAACTATTTCAGCAACGGGATTTGCATATTGTTGATTGTTTCAGCAACGTGGTCTTCAAGCAACAACAATATATTAACTGCAGTTCAAACTGTTTCAGCAACTATATATTTCTAATTAATGGCTATGTATGAGAGTAATGTAAAATTACATGTAAAACAAATTAAACATATAACAAAGAGAAGAAACGTTATATACCTTTGGAGAAATAGGTTAAGGTGATAATGTAGGCTTAAATATGAGTGGGAAAAGGATGTAATGATAACAAAATGTATGAGAAAAAAGGTACATTATAGGGTCCTAACATCCCCCCCAACTAAAAAGGTTGCATGTCCTCAGGCAACTTCAATTAGAATCAGAATCTGGATACCGACTCTGAGCATGTAGATTACTTAAGCAGTAGTTGTGGAAAGTACTATCTGTTGGAGCTCTGAATCCTTGAACACGTTGTAGCCTTTGCCAGGCTAATGCTTCAACCTTCTTGAACAACTTATGATGAAATTGATACTTCTCTACTGGCATCCACAAAATGGGAAAATGGAACTGATAACCTATCCAATTTTCAGCACATTGCTAGACACATTTGATGTAACTCGGTACATGGGAGATTGCTGTCTCAAGATTGGTAGGACTAAAGGGATTGTGCTCCTGCCTTTTCTCATAAGATTGTTGCCAAAATGTGTTATTTTCTTTTAGGGAAGCAGTCTCTATGGATTTAATAAACTGTTGACAATCCTGAAGTACTGTTGCCTGTAGTTGCCTTATGTATCGAGTCATCCCTGGTTTCTTAAATTTTTTTTAATATTCCACAACAAAGGTGGCAGCGTTCTTTGGTTCTGGCTGTATCCAGAGGAGACGGTTATCTTCATTATGCTTGGCAGATAGAAAATCATTCTTCCATGTAATCTGGTTGGTAAGGAAAGAGACGAGTGCCCGAATCTGGATATCACCAACAAGAGGGTTGAGATTAAGTTGTTTGTTCTCAGGAATAGCTTCATTATGAAGATATACCTCACATAATAGATGTTGATCAATAGTAGAGGCTTCTGCAAAAAGTTTGAATGAAATCTTCTGGTTTGAACACTGCATAGGGTTTTCCTTCTTTGATTGATTTAATCTGAAAGAATGCAAGTCGTTCTATAAGGAAAAGAGAGTAATTTGAGGATGGTTTCCTAGCAGCCAATAAATTTTGTACCAAATCAAACATCAGGAGCAATTTTCCTTTTAACTCTTCATTCTGCTTCTTATGGGCACGAGATTCTTGGCGTGTTTTCTCCAAAGCTTCCCAATTTGAATAGATGTGGTTCAACCAAAGTAGTCTGTTCTCTTGCAAACTTTTTTCCTGTGTAATAGCAGACTTCTTTTTCCATTTATCCATTATTGCCTACTCATTCCATGGTTGAGTTTGTGTTTCAACATCGCAAGTGGTAGGCTGAGGTAGGGTCTGAGTGGCTTGTTCCACAAGAGTAGGGGTACTGATTGTGCTAGGAGGGGAAGATTCATCAATAGGAAAAGTTTGAGTTTCAACATCATCAGTGGTAGGTCGTGGTAGAGTCTGAGTGGCTTGTTCCACAAAAGTAGGGGTACTGATTGTGCTAGGAGGGGAAAATTCATCAATAGGCAGGGTTTGGAAAACTTTACTAATGAAAACAAGAGCTTTGGATTTAACAGTTGTTGTAGGCCAGGGTTTCTGTAGATTATCTTTGCTTTTTGGGATTTTTGAAGGTCCTACTGGTTCTTGTGTAATAGTAGGGCATTCCTCTTTTTTAATTGCAGAAGTTGTAGGTGCAGGGGAAGCTCCAGGTATTGGGATTTGAACCACTTTGTAGCCCGCTTTATCATAAATATCCCCACATTGGATTCACATATACTCTCTATACTGATCATCTTTTGTGTTTTTCTCTTCCATGGCCGCTACGCGAGCCAAGGTATGCAAATTAAGTTCTCTGTCATAGGCTTCCTTTGCCATTACCAGCTCTTGCTTGTAAGCTTCCAGTTCTGATCTTAGAAACTCGTTCTCTTGTAAGAGAGAAGCCATTGTTGGTTCTGGTTGTTGATATGTCATCGATGTATCAAGAGGGGTGACTGGTTTTTGTGTAACGATCACAGCCTCAATAGCTGGTTCTTGTGGACTGGCTACAAAATCAGTAGTTGATTCTTGTGTTTCAGCTACTTGATGAAAAGAAAATAGTGTTTTAGCACCCTGTGCATGTGATTATTGAACTTCAGGAATCAAGTCAGCAGTTGGTTCTTGTGTTTCAGTTGTAGCTGGTTCTTGTGTGATAGCTATAGCTGGTTCTTGTGTTTCAGCTACTGAATGAGTAGTTGGTTCTTGTGTGACAACTACTGTTGCAACACCCTGGGCATCTGATTCTTGTATTTTAGGAATGAAGTTAGCAAATGGTTCTTGTGTTTCAGTTGTAGTTGGTTCTAGTGTAACAACTATAGCTAGTTCTTATGTTTCAGCTACTGAATGAGTAGCTGGTTCTTGTGTGACAACTACTTGATGTAAAGAAAATGATGTCGCAACATCTTGGGCTTCTGGTCCTTGTGTTTTAGTGCTTGTGGGTTGGACAGGTAAAAATTATGGGGTTTGGGAGGTAGAGGTGTATGGGTTTTTAGCAAAATGGGTTGGGGATTTAGGGCAGTGGTAGTAGTGGCTACTCTTGTTGAAGCTCTCGTTCATTTTTTAGGTAAAAAGGAAGGAAAAGTAGGAATTTGCTTCTTTCTTTTGCATGTGGGTTTTTCCTCAGTGATGGGGCAAGGAGGGTTACCAGGTTTATCTACTTCAGAATCATCACTAAGGATATGAACGGTAGGGGTAGATGATTCTGGTAATTTGTGGGGCGCACTTGGTATGGTGGAAGGAATTGGATCAATTGGATCTGTAGGCAGATTAATAGGTATTTCTGGAGGGTCAGGAAGGTTTTGTGGTTGCTCTTCATGAGGGTTTTCAGGATGTTCATTAGCTTCCTGAGGGTTTATGGGTGGATTGTTTAGGAGGGGGTTTTGTTGGGCAAAACCCTTTTGGATGAGTAATTGAACGAGGCAATGATGGGTGAGGGAAAGGATGGATTTTTAGCCTGTTTACAATAATGCGACATGTTTCTAAGACATTCGAGAAGATAGTAAGGAATATTGACCAGTCTAGCATGTCGTAAATGAGATAACAAGACAAAGTTGGACTGGTAAATTACCTGGTATCGACCTTCACAGGTAAGGTAGTGGTTGAGAAACTCTGCAACTTTCGGCTAAGGAGGCGATAACAAGTTGAGTCGAACACCCTGACCTTTAGGCTCAACTTGTTCTCCTGGAAAGAGAAAATCCTACTGGGCATTAAGGATAATGTGTTTGCGGCTGAACCAATGAATTCCAGTGACAGGGAGACCCGAAACCTATGCGATATCATCCTCTGTAACTGGAATCCGAACCCCTTGAATAATAGAATGGTCTTTTTGGAGATTCCGAGAAAATTGAAGAACTTGTTGTTGATCAAATCCCTGGAGCCTCTGAAAATAACCCAACCAGCCTGCCTACTGAAAGATTTGGTAGACTTCTGGATACAATTCTAGCAGGGTTGTCATGGCAGGTTCATATCATATAATAGGACCTCCCATAGCTATTCAACTCAGTAGAATGCACAGTCAGAGAGTCATGTAACCACATCTGGATAGAGTAAGTTTTGTGGATGAAGGCATGCAAGTGATGGTGAAAAAAAAAATGAAATGATGGGTAAAAAGAAGTGACGGTAGTCGATTCGTGTGAAATGATGGCATAAAATTTTGATATTTCCCCCCCCAACTACGGCTAAAATAGTGACTTTAAGTGAATGATAGTAATGAATCAAGATCTTCTTATTAGTCATAGTTCAATTGTATTTACATATAAATTTTACATACCTCATATTTACCTTTGATTTGTACTTCAAAAAATATAGTGTCTGTCCATAATAGATCTGCAGTAACCATGGGAGAGACTTTGGATTTATTAGAGAAATTGTATCAAGGGTTTGTTTAATCATGAGAGAAGGTAGTGAAAAGACAAAATGTAGTATGAAAATAGGAGAAGTGAGAGCGAAAGAGCTGAAAAAGATGTTTATATTGACAGGAAATGCTGAAAAAGTGGTGTTTCAGCAACAGGAAAAGAATGGAAAAATGTTTGTTGAAGAGTGATGTTTTAAAAATGGAAAATACTACTGAAGAAATGGTGTTGTAGCAACGGGGAAAATGGGAAAAATGTTGCTGAAGAGTGGTGTTTCAGCAATGGGAAAATGAGGAAGAAAATGTTGTTGAACCGTGGTGTTTCAACAATGGGGAAAATGAGGAAAATGTTGTTGAACAATGGTGTTTCAACAATGGGGAAAATGAGGAAAATGTTGCTGAACAATGGTGTTTCAACAATGGGAAAATGGGGAAATGGAATGGAAAGGAAAGAAAATAAAGAAGGATGAATGATGGGGATGTTGAATGGGAAGTGAGGATGAATGGATTGAAAAAAGAGGGAGCAATGCTTCACAAAATGAAGCTTGGATCTGCTTGTAATAAGATTGTCCTTTCTTGGTAGGCCTGAGAATCTGCAAAAGAATCAATTGTAACATGCCATTCCTTGACAGGGATTATTAGTAAAAGAAATTTAATATAATACTAAAGAAATTAAATTCAAAAAAATTAATTGCAATGAGGGGCCGGAGGCTCCTCTAAAAAGAGACAATGTGAATCTACCACACATGTGGCCTTAAAATTTTCTTTGGAAATGGGGCGCTGGTACAGACGGAGCTGATGACCATTCACTAATAATGGTGTTTTAGAGTCATCAATTGTGAGGAGCCTTATTGTTCCATTAGGGAAAACAGTGTCCACTTCGTAAGGTCCTAGCCATCTTGTACGTAGTTTCCCTTGAAATTTTTTAAACCGCGAATCATACAGTAAAGCCCAATTACCTTTTTGGAATTGCTTATGCTTGATGGTTTTATCATGCCATTTTGTTCTTTGTTGTTGAATCATAGTTGTTTGATGAATGGCATCTAGTCTTTTTTCATCCAATTCATTAAGCTGCTGCAACCTGGCTGTTTGTGCATTAGTCAAATTAGGGTTAACAACAAAAGCAGTCCTTAAAGATTTGATTTCAAATTCCACAGGAAAGACAACACTTTTTCCATAAACTAATTCATAGGGGGAGAATCCTGTAGTATTTCTCCAGGTAGTTCTGTAAGCCCATAATGCTTCAGGGAGCCTTTGAGACCAATCCTTTCTGTTTTCCTTCACTGTTTTTGTGAGAATGACTTCTATTACTTTATTTGTGCTTTCCACCTATGTTGGATCATGTTGTCATTGATGGAAATGGTTTGATTGATTGATGTAAAGTGATTGATTGATGTCAAAGGATTGATTGACTGATGATTTATGTAATATAATATGTATTGTCCTTGACGAGAATGCATATATGAAGATGGATCAATGAGTTTTCATTGATACATGATGAAGATGGATCGATGTGGTTCCATTGGTATATGATGCATTGTTGGAAAAATGTATAGATGACTCATT
>ML791552.1:0-18445 GCA_009831015.1 Picea engelmannii
GCTGTTCCCGGGCCTCCCTCAAGATGAATATGGAGAGGATTGTTGTTCGGAGTGAGATTGATGATATCCTTTGCATTTGCATGTAGAAAATGAATCGCCCCAACTGCGTGGTCGGTAATTGTATGACGGGTATGGCCAGAAACGTGCGGACATCCAAAACGCTCGGACAACCAGAAACGCTTGGACAGTCAGAAATGAAATGCCCGGGGAGAGCTGAGGAAATCCAAATGTGATAATTTTAAAGGTTAATCATTTAACGTGGCAATCATACAGTGCTACAGTAATTTTTTAATATGATTAGGTAAATGTTAAAAAGTAAACAGGTTAACGGATGCATTAAAAAATACAAGGAAGTTATCAAGAGTAAATCCCATTCATTGATTTGGGAGGACGACGAAGAATATGCCAGCATCTTCAATTTTCAACCCTAAGATTGAAATTTATGATTAAAAGTTTGATTAATCCACCGATTCCAATAGGGGGGACGCCTATCGGCGTAAATATAATAAAAGTAGAATATTCTTAATCTTGTCAATCAAATTAAAAGCTAAAACTGTCTGTTAGTCATTACGGTTAAAAGTAGAATATTCTTAATCTTGTCAATCAAATTAAAAGCTAAAACTCTCTCTCTCTGTTAGTAATTACGGTTTTTTATTAGCACGGTTTGCCAATTATAAGTCAGTTTTTTCAAAATCGTTATAGTTGTAAGTTTCGTTATTTTTAGCATCTTTGAAATTCGTTTTCTACTTTCATAGAGAGGTTGAAAATTAGAAGGAAAAGTCCTCCAATTGGCTCGGAAATGTTATGGGAGTTTGGAAATTTTTTGAGAGCTTCAACATCAAGGAAATAGTAGCTTGGTAAGTTTGAGAAATAGAGAACTTTAAATTAAAATTAAAATGTAAATTTTTTTATTCCATTATTACAAATATTTTAATTATATTTATTTAAAATATCACTATATAACAAAGACTAAACTACACTAAATATTATCTAAAATTTATTTAAGTAAAAACACTTAATACTACTCACTTTATAGTTGTGGATATGAAAAACTTTTAATGCATGTATGTTTTCCTTCAAGCCCATACTAAATGTTAAAATTGCAAATGCAGAAAAACACAATTTACATATGATAATCAGTTCAATCACACAGATAAGAAACACAAAGATTTCATGTTCACCCAAACGTTGGGCTACGTCCACCAAGCATAGGTATTGGTTGTCTTATTATTCACATCATGGAGATTACAACAACTTTACTAATACATCTCTCACTGTGTCCTCTCCCCTTTGCCTCTACGAGCTTACATAAATTTATATGCATTTACACAAGAAACTGATTATTAAATGTAATCTCATCCATATTCTAACTTGGTCTTATTTAGTTGCAACCAACGCAGAATAATACGATCTAAATCTATTCTTGGGAATTCGTTGTCACAAAATTCCAACAATATCAACCTTACAACAATTAACTTGATACCTTGCTCCTTACTTTTGTTCATCACCTTTTCTGCAAGCCAAGAGAAGCCAAGCACCATCATAGATTTTCTAAAATTATTGGTTTTGTGAACATGTCTACGCAGTTCTCTTTTGTATGCACTTTCTCAAGAGAGACGCCACGTTCATTAATGACTTGTCTTACAAAATGGTACTTGATAGGTATATGTTTTGTTTTACTATGGTGGGTTGGATTCTTAGCCAAGTGAATATCACTTTGACTATCACAAAGTAACTTTACTTTGTCCTGCATCCTTCCAAATTCACCAAACAAACCTTTCAACCAAACTGGGCCTCTTTGCAAGCATGTGAAGCAACTACATATTCTGCTTCTGTAGTGGATAAAGCAAGAATGTTTTGTAGCTTTGACATCCAACTAATAGATCCACCTGCAAGAGTAAAGATATACCCTGAAGTTGACCTTCTCTTGTCCAAATCACCTGCAAAATCAGAATTAACATATCCACAGACTAATTCACAACTACTGTTATAAGTGATACAATAATCATTTGTGCCCCTTAGATACCAAAGCACCCATTTCACTGTTTCCCAGTGCTCTTTACCTAGACTTTCTATATACCTCCTAACAACCCCAACTATATGTGAAATGTCTGGTCTTGTACTAACCATCACATACATTAGACTTCCTACTGCATTAACATATGGTATTCGAGACATATATTCATTTTCTTCTTGTGTACTAGGACATAAACTTGAATAAAGCTTAAAATGGGAAGCCAAAGGGACTGAAACTAGTTTCACATCGTTCATACCAAACCTCAAAAGTATCTTCTCAACATTCTTTTGTTTTCACAACCAAAGCTTACCATTCCTCCTGTCTCTGAATATCTCCATGCCCAAAATCTGCCTTGTTGCTCCTAGATCTTTCATATCGAACATCCTAACCATCTGAACCTTTAACCCGTTGATCTCAGTTATTCTTTTTCTTGCTAAAAGAATATCGTCAACATACAATACTAAGATAATGAATATACCATTATTCAATTTCTTAAAGTAGACACAATGATCATACTCACTCCTTGTATAATTTTGGCTCACCATGAAAGAGTCAAATTTCGTGTACCATTGTCTGGGCGACTGCCTCAGACCATACATTGATTTCTTGAGTCTGCAAACAAATTTCTTGTTGCGATTATGAATGAACCCTTCAGGTTGTTCCATGTAAATTTTCTCATCCAAATATCCATGTAAGAAGGCAGTTTTAACATCCAGTTGCTCCAAATCCAAATCAAGTAATGTAACTAATGCTAACACAATTCAAATTGAAACAGACTTAACAACTGGTGAAAAAATTTCATGAAAGTCAATACCTTGTTCCTGAGAATATCCTTTTGCAACCAGTCTTTCCTTGTACATTTCCACCTTATCATCAACACCCTTGTTCAACTTGTAGACCCACTTGCAACCTATAGTTTTCCTGTCTCTTGGAATTTCTACCAGGTCCCATGTGTCATTCCTCTCTAATGCATTTATTTCATCCTTCATTGCTTCTTTCCATTTATCATTGTTAGAACCCTTCACAACTTCCTGATAGCACAAGGGTTCATCATAATTAGTACTTAAAAAAACTGATGAAACAAAATCATCATACCTTCTTAGAGGATTTATGACCTGCGTAGACCTTCTTAGGGAAGTTTGTGGCTCATCCACATTTTGTTGATTGGTTTCATCAACCATGTCTTCCTCTGCAGGAAACTCTTCATGAACATCTTCATAAACTTGTTCATGTTCACTTTCATTTGTATTTGAACTGGTTTCAAACTGAATCTGTTGATACTTAGGTACTTCTTCCTATTTCATTTGAACATCTACATCTGATTTGACGAGAGATGATTCATAAAATATTACATCTATGTTAATGGTGATCTTGTGGGCAGTGGGATCCCACAAGTTGTACCCCTTAATACCATCACCATATCCAACAAAGATAAGCCTTTTTTTATTTTGGATCTAATTTAGAACGTTGATGTTTTGGAATTAGAGCATAGGCTTCACAACCAAAAACTTTAAGATTAGAATAATTACAAGGGTGACCTTTCCATACCTCTTCAGGAATCTTGCATTCTATTGTTGTTGATGGTGATCGATTCACCAGATAACAAGTTGTAGTTATTTTTTATTCTCATAGTTCCTGCTGCAAGTTGGCGTTACTAAGCATACTCCTTTCTCTGTCTAGAAGAGTTATGTTCATGCATTCAACAACTCCATTCTACTGAGGAGTATAGGCAGTGGTTTTATGCCTATAAATCCCAAACTCCTTGCAATAGTTCTCAAATTCCATTCACATAAATTCACCACCATTATCATTTCTTAAACATTTAATGGATCTACCAGTGCTCTTTTCTACCAAATCTCTAAATTGCTTGAAAATAGTAAATATATCATCCTTTCTTTTTGACATATAGATCTAGACCTTCCTAGAAAAATCATCTATAAAAGTTACAAGATATGATGATCCTCCATATGAAATAGTAGGGGATGGTCCCCAAACATAAGAATGGATATAATCAAGGATTCCTTCACCGATGTGTCTTCTAGTTTTAAATTTTTGCCTATTCTGTTTTCCATAAATACAGTTCTTGCATAAATCTAACTTTAAAGACATTAGACTAGGAAGTAACTTGCGATCGTATAATACCTTCAATCTTATTTTGCTCATATGGCCCAACTGCTGATGCCACAGTTGAACATAATCATTGACATTCTCGAATACAGTTGTCGCATGATCTGACTCAGTTCTTCCTTCTAACAGAAACAGGTTTCCAACCTTCTTCCCCTTCATGACCAGTAGGATTCCTTTGTAGACTTTCATAACTCCACCTTGAGAAATACTCTTATATCCTCCAATCTCTAAGATTCCCAAAGAGATTAGGTTCTTCCTTAGATCAGGTAAATGTCTTACATCATTTAGTATTTTAACAGTTCCATCAAACATCTTAATTTGAATGTTACCAATTCCCACAACTTTACATGATATATCATTTCTCATATAAACAATTCCATCATCTATAGACTGGTAAGTAACAAACCAATGTCTATGAAGACACATGTGATTTGAAGCACCAGAATCTAATAACCATTGTCGATCATGACGTGAACCAATACTAATTGATAAAACTTCATCATTCATACTTGAACCTGTTGTTGAACCTATTTCGGTTGCATTTGCTTCCTTCGTCTCTTTTGGAGGGTCTTCTTTGGAGACTTGCTGTCTCTTCCAACAATCCTTCTTCAAGTGTCCTTATTTTCCACAAAACCAACACTTAAGATTGCTCATCTTTCTCTTCGACTTTGACCAAGAGAAATCCATCTGAACATGTCCTCTTTCCTTAGGTCTGCCCCTAACCATCATCGCCTCAGATGTAGAGGTTTCTGAATTGGATTTCTTCCTTGTTTCCTCAGACAGTAGTGCTCCAACAATAACATCAAACTTAGTACTTTATGTTGAACTAAAACTAATAGAGATAACAAAGTGATCCCATGACTCAGGAAAAGAACATGATAATGTAATCGCCTTATCTTCAGATTCGAATTTCACTCCCATGATAGTCAACTGGACTAAAAGAATATTAAAAGTATTTAAATGATCAAATATTTTCATACCTTCCTTCATGCACAAACGGTACAATTGTCTTTTCAGGAAGATCTTGTTCGTCAAATATTTCGTCATATACAAGCTTTCCAGCTTCGTCCACAAACCGACTGTTGTCTTCTCTGAGACAATGTTGAACACAACATCATCGGCCAAACACAGACGTATGGAACTCAATGCTCTCACATTGATCTCATCCCAATCTTCATCTGTTACGGTCGAGGGTTTCTTTTCTTTTCCCAAAAGCGCCTTCACCACGTCTTGTTGCACAAGAAGATCATGCATCTTAACCTTCCAAATCTCGAAATTATTCTTGCCATTGAAATTCTCGATTTCGAATTTAGCACTTTGAGTTTTCGCCATTAGCAGAAGAAAAAATTCCAAAACACCATTGCTTATAATAACCAAGGCCCTTTAAAAAATATGTGGAGGAATAATGGTATAAACTCCACAAGGTTTAATAAAAAAGTTTAATAAAAAACTTTTACCAACCTAACCTAACCTTTTATTAAAAAATAAGATTCACCCTTTTTAATTTACTTTATACCTTTTACATACTATATTTAATTCAAAATATAGTAAACCTTTTAAAAACATCCTCCATGTGACTTGACTTGTTCACGTTTTTAAAAAAGGAAATTCAATTTTGAAAAAACCCAAAATTCTTCATACCTTAACCTTTTTAAAAAAACTATACGAATATTTCCTTGGGAGATCGACGCTCCTGGGAGTATTGGAAGGGAGTGCTATCTTGAACAATAAGCACTCCTTGAGTCTGGATGGGGGAGCGCTAGCGCTCCTAGACTATGTATGGGGGAGCGTTGACACTCTGTGGTGCATGATATGAGTGCACGTAGTTCACGAAATTTTCAATTTCATAAGTGTGAGGGCGTCGATGTGCCTCTAACACTACATAGGGAGCGTCAATGACTTTCTAATAAATTTCCTTCTGCGCCACCTACTCAATTCACCTTCTTGCACCAAAGATCTCTCCTCACGGATCTCCAACGCAGCTCTGATACCAATTGTTAGAATTGCAAATGTGGAAAAATACAATTCACATATGATAATCAACAATCACACAGATAAGAAACATAGAGATTTCACGTGGTTCACCCAAACGTTGGGCTACATCCACCAAGCATAGGTATCGGTTGTCTTATTATTCAGATCATGGAGATTACACCAGCTTCACTAATACATCTCTCACTTTGTCCCGCCTCTCCCCTTTGCCTCTACAAGCTTACATAAATTTACATACATTTACACAGGAAACTGATTATTAAATGTAATCTCATCCATATTCTAACTTGGTCTTATTTAGTTGCAACCAACGCAGAATAATAGGATCTAAATCTATTCTTGGGAATTCGTTGCCAGCAAATTCCAACACTATACATGAAAGTTGAATAAATCAATACTATATCCATGGAAATGATTTTCTCCAATGTGTTGTGGCTATCAACCAATCATATCATTGGCTTTTATTGTATTTTCATATTACAAGAGTACTACTATTTATCTTTTTCCAATGGGAAAAAGAATAATACTTCAAATTTACAAAGATGTTTGAAGTTTATATATGTAAAGTTTAATTTAAAAAAGATGTTAAAATTTTGTATATGTATTTTCAATTTTGTTTCTCATTTTCTAATCAATTTTTTATCGATATTAAAGTTTTAATATTGTGTTAAATATATTCATATAATTATTAGTACAAATTAAATTAGTAATTTAGATATTGTAGTTGTTGTAGTAGGAGCAAGTTTATGGAAATAAGATTTAAAATATATCATTATCTAGATACATTGTAATCTAATTTATTTTTTTATATCTTTTTAATATATTATTCTCACTCTCAACTTCAAGTTTTGTATAAATTTGGGGGAAACTTCTACTAGTTCTAGACACTGGTATATAATTTTTTCTCATTTTCATCTATTCATTTTAAATATAAATTTATCAACTATTTATGAAAACATTTTTTTTATGATGATGATTTTCGTATGAGGGTACGCCAAATTATACTCACTAAAAGTTTTTAGCCATTTTTCTAAAATGATTAGATGGTGATGTCTATTGGCTTTCACCATCAGTTATTAAAGTGGAAGTTTTTAACCATTTTTCTAAAATGGTTAAGTGATTGTGATTCCTATGGGCATTCACCATCAACTATTGATGTGGATGTGCTAGTTTTATTTTGGTTGTTTTCAAAACAAAATTAGTTAGGGTTACCTCACTCCTCAGTCAACAAGCATGTTTATTGGATAGAACGACCACACGTTCTTTTGATTCTGTTTTTTCTAGAATGCTTTAGGATCAGAGAGCCTATAATTCACCTGTCACAACATTATGTTGCAATGCTGCATAGCAGGATGGATATTCCACCTACAGCAGCATTCAATGTTGTGTAGCAGGCTGGATATTAGTCGTCATAAGTGAATGCAGATTGAATCATTACAATTATTCAAATAAAATCACTATCAAAATTAGTGGTTACTGCTACATCATGGTTCAGTTAATTTTTATCTTACAATTATTGCGTTTGTGCGACTCAAGTATTGCCCGAAGAGATGGATGAATATCTTGCGATTATTGTGTTTGTGTGACTCAATTATTTCCCCAACACATGGATGAATCATTTAAAGCATATTCATACTGATTGTGTCTCTTACTTTAGAGGACAATCTCTTTTGTACATTACATGTGTGGGTATAGTTTGGTTGAGAGAGAAGCGAAATACAAAAGAGCCGAGAGTAGCGTGTTTGTCCACAGTTACAACAATCAGTTCTCCACATGAGAATTATCTCGTTCTTTTGTTATTTCATTTTCTGTTTAGCCTCTACTCAACACTGCGTATCCATTTCCATTGTATTCAAGTTGTACATGTATGTTTGGAAAGAGATGCATAAATGTTTGGAATATTCTAATTCTGTTTGAAATAGTTTTTTTTTTTGTAAGTATAGTTCTCACATATATATAATTCATTTGAATGTACAGTTGAATAATTTATTGAACATGTGTGTGATGGGGAGAAACCGAAACCCTGGTACAAATATTCCAAGGAGGAGTTTGAACTAGTTGGAGACACTCTTGGAGATGGCTAATGGCCATACAATCCATAAATTGAGTGCCTTGTGGAGGAAGGTGATTGTAGAATCGAATCCAACATACCATTGCTGATATACTTGAAAAATAAATGCAGTGACACTTTGGAGGCTGCAGCGGAACAAAACAAGGATGGAGAAGGTGGGATGCTTCACCACCCATTTCCACTCTTGCACTGAGACTTTGGCATGTTGTCTCACTGTCATGAGGACAACAACAAGACGACTAACTGATTCCTCGGAGGAAGGCACCATAACAACTTGAGGGAATGCCAAGGTTGAGAAGTTGTGGAAAGAAACAAATGGTTTTGGTGTTGAAGTGAGTTCTTTTGGACTTGGTGTGACGGTCGAATTAGATACTTGACTAGACAAGACAAAAGGATATTCAATGCACATTGACAATCAAAATAGGTTGAAGTAAAGATGCAGTGGTGAGACGCAACGTAGAACTTTAGGTCATAATGATCATGACTGGTGACCACAATACATGAGGTAGTGTTGGGGGTTACAGGGACGACAACACCTTGGAGTGTGGGAGGAAGTGAGGTCTTGGGTGCCAAGCTCAGGTGCACGCCCTCACACCATGCACACAATCAGGTGGATAGGATGCTCGATGCATATAGTAGACATGATTTATACCTATAGCGGATGAGTTGGCGAACCTTGGGAATGAAATGCACCAAGGAGGACTCAATTGATATCGTAATGAAGATGTTATCTGTATAGCACATATGTATTGCGACATAATTAACTGATTATATGGGTTGTCTAGATTCGTGGGAAAAGACTTGGGTGCATCATTGTTCAAGTCAAGTAAGCTAGACGATGGAGGTAGCACTTAAATGAGTTGGCTAGACATGTCTAGTGGGTGCGAAAAACCATGAAAAGGGTTAGTTGAACAAGTACTTGGGTGCCCGGTTAACATGGTGGGTTGGATGAATGAAAGGATGTGGGAACTAGTTGGAGATTTGGTTGGTCGTCCAGACAAGTTTGTGCGGTGCTTGGAGAGTTGGCTAGATGAGTCACCCAAACGCGTGCACACTTGAGGTCGGTTTAGACTTTTTGAAGGGAACAACACATGGAGCAGACCAATCATGTTTCTCACACTCCAATAGACACATCGGTCTACTTGGGGGAGTCGACACATATATATAAAGTGAGGGCGAGAGTCACGAAGGAATCAATCAAATCGAAAGAAGGAATATCAAATCATATATCAAACACCAAATATCGCATGGGGTGATTCGACAGAGGTTCAGATGAGTTGGGCGATCAATGAGATGTGTGGCAAAAGGCACAGTAGAAAACCGAAGTTTGGGTGAGGCTGAAATTCAACTAAGTGTTGAGTCTATGGTAGAGACAAAAGAAGGAAAGAGTGTGACATGCGTCATAGAGATGAGCATGAATACGACTATGTGTTTATTTCTTGGAACCGAGAGGTGATATGGCACAGGCACACTTTGGTGCAATGGAATTATGTGATGAAGACACAATACATGAGTATAAGTTGTATCACAACATGTGTATGTGTTTTATGTATCTATTAATAGTGCGCTCTCCATTGTAAACCTTTTCGGATGTGACAAAAGATACACTCTCGACACACTTGTTCTATTTTCATATTGTCACTGTACTTCAAGTGTTATGTCGGTTGCCTCACTCGACCCTTTACACAATATCTTGTTATGTAGATTGTGAATATTGTTACTTGTGAACTATTCTAAGTGTTAGAATGTTATCATGTTGTTAATTGATAAAAGATTCGAAGTGTTAAGGTGTAGTATGAGTCGAGTTCACTCAGGTTGGCCTCACTGCCAAGGTGGAAAATCTGCGTTGTCACACGAACCTTAAGATGGAGGTGACTTGGGTGCACCAATTTTCTTCCACCCTAGTTATTATCTATGAGGACATGACACCAAGCATTCCATATGTTCAACAACTTATTTTTATAAGTTTTGAACATTAATTATCAATCGAGGAGTCCGTGAAATTTGAGGTGAAAGCACATGAAATGCAGGATCAAAGCTTATTCAAATACACTAAGAATTAAATTTAATTGAAATATTACAATGTGAACAGAAATTTTAAACTAGAAAAATAACATAATGGAACTATTCTTATATAATCTAGGCTGTCATAACTTACAAAGGTAGAAACTCCAATTGTGAGATATCACGCCTCAAATGACTCACACAATGATACTCTCTTCACTTTTGGAGTTCGATGATTGGAAAAGAATATTCATCACACATTCATTAACTTAAATCAAACATAAATATTCTAAGCTAAATTCCTTCAATATATGGTTCACAACTTCAATGGTGGACACTCTGGTCACAAAGGGTTGTTTCAAAAGAATGAAAACATCTCTATAACAAAACTCAATTTTGACTTATGAACTTTAAATAATATTTATGTGTCTAAGAAATAAAATTAAAACACTCAAAGATTTCTAAATTTCTTCAACTTAATATCCACAGTTTCTTTGGTAAAAAATTAGATTGTAGTTCATGAAGTTTGCTTCCACCAGTGATGAGTTGTATTTATCACAATTTCAATGGTAAACATGTTGATTGTAAAGTGTAAATTTATTTACAATGATATTGTGATGATTATGGAGTTTAAATAACTCATCAAGAGGAGGCTTCCTACAACAATACTATGTTGAACTCTGAGAAAAGATTGCAAGGAATATTTTAAACACACATATGATAAAATCGATTTTTTAATATCCAGGTATTCTCCTTTTCTTCTAAAAGTTGTCTTCGCTTCTTTTCCAATGCTACCAATTCCTCTTTTGACTTAGGGAAAGCATAACCCCCACCCTTCGAGTCATATATAGATTGAAGGGCTACTTTAACATCAATTAGGATGTGTTCGTCCTTTTGTCTCTTCCAATGTGCCCACTCCATTATGGCCTTTTTTAGTCTTTTTAGATTTGCTACAAATTGGACTACAACTCATTCTTCTGCATTTTGTTTGACGAGGATCCAATATTATTTGACTAAGGAAATAAACTCCTCCTCCTTTAACCAAGAAGAATTGAATTTGAAAGGGCTAACCGATTTTTTACATCTTCCAGCAATTTCCATAAAAAATGGAAGGTGGTGTGATTCACCTCCACTTCCCAACCATTTTCTGATTGTAATGGTGTCTCCAACAAACTTCTTTGTGATAAGAAATCACTCTATTCTTTTATTTCTCCATGTGGGGATAAGATTTGTCAGTATATGTGTGTGTGTGTGTGTGTGTGTGTGTGTGTGTGAGAGAGAGAGAGAGAGAGAGAGAGAGAGAGAGAGAGAGTAGTATAGATTTATATTTATTATGAATTAAGGGGATCAAATTTCTTATAGCGAGGGATTTGATTCCTCTAAACATATGATAAATTCAAAATTAAAATGAATTATATATGTGTGTGTGTCAACTTCATGTTAAGTGTCATTGTATTTATTTTTCAAGTGCATCAGCCATGGCATGTTGGATCTGATTCTGCGATCACCTTCCTCCACAAGGAACTCAAGTCATGGATTGTATGGCCATTAGTCATCTCCAAGAGTGTTTGCAATTGATTCAAATTCCTCCTTGGAATGTTTGTAACAAGGTTGTGGTTTATCCCCATCACACACATGTTCAAAAAACAATTCAACTATCCGTTCTTCAAGTTTGATGGCTTCCTTTTCACCATCATCTCTATTAGTTCCTTCAAAACATCATTCACACTTTCAAAAAATTCTGCAAACTTCTCCATGGAGCATACTGCATAGTCCAATATCCCTTCAATATTTTCAATGCACCACTGCGAGCCTATCAACACTTCTCGGTTGTCTTAGTCACTTGTCTTGACCATCTCTTCTCCTTTTTCCACATATGTTTGTGTGAAGGCACTGGTCACCTTTTCCAACCATGTGTAAGGAATATACTCTTATTTGCATCCCCCTATTCCCCTTTACCATAGACACCAAATATGGAGTTCGTCAGGAGAATATAGCCAAACTCTTTGCACAAGGAATGAGAACTACCTTCTCATTCCACATGAACTCCTTAACTAGTACCACCTTATAGTCATCTAGTGGAAAAATGGTGAAACTCTCCTTACCAGTCCACTCCCCAAGATTCAAAGGAACGTTCCCGTCTATGCCAACAACCTCATGCTAACCTAAATTTACCACCTTAAAATAGGTGCACGCCTGCTCAAACTGTAGTCCAAGTCTCTATTAAACATCCATTCTCATGAAGTTGTGAGTAGTGTCGCTATCCACCATGGCTAACGTTGATTTCCCATTGAATTATGCTTGAACATAACTAGGTCTTGTCACGCCAGGGTCTTGACTTATTGTATGATCTGCCTCCATGCACCCAAAAACTATAGCACTCCCACGAATGGGTTATCCACTTTCTCCAAAGTGTTCACTTTTTTCTTCAATGAACAATTCTTAGCATAATGCTCCTTCACACATATCTGGAAAAAAATCAATTTTTTCTCCCTTTATGAATCTTCCTACTTGGTATTTTATTCACTGCCTTTAGATGCCTTAAAATTTCCCTTTTCCTTTCGTCTTATTTCATTACTTCTCAGTTTAGGTGTCTTCACTACTCCTAAGACCTATCTTGCCTTCACCTTTGAAGTCAAACAATTTGTTTTCCACAATGATTACTCTCACAAGAGTTTGCACATTATGGAGTTTCAATTCACTTCGCCCTCGGGGCTACAAACCATTAATGAAGTGGATTTTTTTTTCTTCGTCCGACATATCCTTGATCTCCAACATGAGGCCAATGAACTCCTTGATATAGGTCTAGATATTACCAGCATGCTTAAAGACAACAAATGATTTCTTATGATCCAAGCTTGTAGATTTTAACCTTGTACAATATTTATTGCAAACCAATTTTCAGTAAAAGAACATAAAAGATACAATGGCAAATGCAAACATTACACAGAGATATTTCCCCTGGAAACCCAAACCAAGAAAACAAGAATATTTTGTATTCATTCATCGTGATACATTGTTTACAATACAATATACAAATAGGAGCCAGCGGCATCCAAATCCCTAACCCAATGACTTGGTTTAGTCAATAACCCTAATTCCTTAACCGGAAATAGAAAACCATCGGCAAAGAAACCATGTGCCGAAAAACCACCTAAATATGTGACATGTTTCTCAAGGCAGAATATAACACTACTACCCGTAAAAATAATATAACACATACCCAACAAAATTTCCTTAATTTCTATTGAAATGAATTGACTTCAAGTATAAGTGGGATGATATGTTGAATGATCCTAGTATCATACATTTTCAAGTCTTTGTAGGTCCATGCAAAAACATATTAACACTACTACCCTTGCAAAGAATATAACACATGCCCAACAAATATTGGTTTCTCCGAGTCAACTATGCCTTCAAGGATGTCTTCATCTCTACCTAGTTTTTTATCTTCTCTATGGTTCAACTAACTACTAAATCTTCCACTTGGTTTCTCCACCAAAATTTCACTGTCCCTGTCAAGAACACTACAACAACATTTACCTTGGCTTCATATGGAATTTTGTTCAATTGCTCCAAGTACCTCTCCATGTCCCCAAAAAAATTTCCCAACAACAAAGCGTTGTAGGTACCATCATGTGGTTCAACTTATCTCATCTTAAAAATTATTTTCACGACGGATGAGTTTGGCCCACTCACTACAACCCGCTTTAACAATGTAATGGTATCTTCTTGATCTTCAACTTTTGGGTGATCGATTACAAAGCATCCTATATTGTCTTGAGTTTGTCTTGGACATCATCGATTAGTGTGTTGGTTATAATATTAACATTTTCATGGATCTCCCACCTAGGATGATTACAATCATGCAACAATCTACTCATCTCATCCTCCAAACATTTGACCTTCTCACCTTGTTGATATATTGTATTCTTCATCTGTTTTATTGTCTTCTCTAGAGAAATGAGTTGGTACTTCAGCATGACTGTCTTGGGATCCTTCTTTGTGCCACTTTCTTCTACATGCGACCCATCCATGTCCCAACCTTTAAGTATCTTCACCATTTGTGCAAGGTGCCAATAATTCATTTCAAGAATTCACCAAAAATTGTGACCAAATATTCACTCAAATCGGTTGAATTCACTTTGCAACTTCGAATATCCCAAAAGTGGGTTCTTAACCTGCCTAACCTAGTGATGAACCTATTAGAATCCTTCAACTAGGCCATCCCAGTTTTCTTCCTTCACAGTTCACGATCTAACCCTCCCAAGGTGTGCCTTGCTACAATCTCCAAACTTGTGATGAAACTGACTGCCTTCAAGTATGTTATTCCCCTCGGTCACAGATGAGCAATATGCTCTAATACCATTTTTCATGAAGGTGACAGATGGTGAAGAGTTTCACCAAAATTTCTCCACTAAGTTGTTCACAACCAGCTTTGATACCATCTGTCATGCCATCACAATTGATGTCCGAAGTGAAACTAACTTGGCACATCCAAGTCACCTAACAACTTGAGTTTCATGCGACACTGTAACTTTTTCACCTCGATGGTGAGGCCAATCCTATTCTACTCAGCTCATACTATGCCTTGACACTTAGAATATTTTATTAATTAAAAACATGATAACATTCCAACACTTAGAACAATTCACAAGTAACAGTACACACAATGTACTCTGCAAGATATTATGTAAAGGGTCGAGCGACCCAATTGGGCTGACACCCAAAGTACAGTTACAATATGAAAATACAACAAAGGAATTGAGCATGTAGTTCATGCCGCAATCGGAAAGGTTTACAATGGAGTCCGCTCTCTCAACCAATACATACAAGAAATACACTTGTTGCGATACAACTTCAACAGACTATCTCTTTGTTGCGGATTTCCATCACACCAAAGTGCACCCATCCCATCTCTGCTCCTCATGCCCAGAACCAAACACTTAGCCATATTTTTGCTCGTCTATGTGTTGCACATCACACTCTTTCCTTCTATTGCCTCTACCACTTCTATTTGGTCATGAACGCTTAGAGATTATATCTGGTCATGAAATAGACATATCATTATGCTCACCCGATGGAGGAGAATAACCATACCCCGTCTCTGCAGCTCTTGTTAACGGTGTTGCTGGCGATGTAGAAAGATAATGTGTAGGTCCACTATGGCGAACCGACGTTCCTATATCCCACTTCATGTGCACCTATAAAACGTTCACGAACTACCTTTATTCACTCAATCTATACATGCCCCAATATATAGTCCTAGCCCCCGCCCTTAACAACTCAACACTTAGCTGAATTTTGACCTCACCCAAACCTTCATCGAATCACCCCATGCGATCCTCGTTTTTTTTATTTATGATATGATCTTCCTTCCTTTGTTTTGATTGATGCCCCGTGGATATGTTTTTTTCTTAAGAATTTTTTTCTTGATATGCATTGTGTTTCAACTCTAAGAATTATAAAACTTAGTATGTGTTTGTGATACTATATCTATACTTATTCCATAAGATATACCTATTCCATAAGGTTGTAGCATAACATTGTATTGGATTAAATAATTCAATTTTGGGAAAAAAAAAGTTTGGATGGATGGATTGATTTTGATTTTGAGAATAAAGATTTTTTTAGGAGATTAAATTCTATTTTATTAATCATATGAATGACAAATTTTAGTTGAGCGTTAAGTCTTGCCATGGAGTTGTTCATTTATGTCTCTTTTCTAGCTTCATCTTCTGTACTTATAATTGGATCTTGAGTTTAAGCCTTGTTGGGTCGAGATTCTGGCAAAGTTTCACTTGCGTGCTTATTCTTCTCCATGTCTCTGGTTGTAAATCAGTGATGCATGATATTGAATATGAAATATCTCACTGGTATTAAATGGGTTTTCTTGAAGGAATAACTCTTTCGAGCATTATGTCCATTTTCCTCGGGAAAAGTATTTCCAACTGTGAGATTAATTTTCCTTCTTTTGAAGTCTATGGAGATCCTAGTAGATTCTTTCTACTTAATGCCACAATAGCAATTGATTCCCAAGCCTTGAAGCTCATGCTTGACATAAGTAATCCACAATTCTTCCCATCAAGTAAATGCATAAGGGTGTTATGGAATAGAAAGTTCAGAGTATACGAAAGAAACAAAACTGCATCCTTCCATACCTCATTCTTTCAATATTCGACCTCAGAGTGGAATTGACCATGAAGGTTTGGATTTTATGATAACTTCCTATGATTATATGCCTAATAATAGTTATGGCCTACGGTTAGGACTCTTCAACACCTCCACTAACGACATAAGCAATAGTAAGGTGTTGACATTCTTTCTTACATATGCATTTGATTTAGATCGGAAAAGTGTAAATTTACTTTCATCAAATGAAGTTCGTCATTTTTATTTGTGTCTTCCTTTTAGTTTGTATCGGTCCTACCTTTTCACATTCTAGAGAGAACAAAATCGTTGGAATGATACAAGTCAAAAAGAATAAATACTAAGCACCTTAGTAGCAAAATGTCTTTGTACATAAACATTGAATGAGTTTAATTTTAAATGTTACACTTGCACGTAATTTATGATACTTCTCATAACCACTTTGCAACATTTTTTGGGCCAAGACTCTACAATTGATGATTGAGGGATCTCCTTATTTTATCTTTATAGTTTTTTTTTTTCTTTTTCTTAATAATTCTCTCTATAATATATATTTATGAACCCAACAATGAAAAAAAACATATATCATCTTACTTGCCCATTAAATAAAAAAAATAAAAAAGAGTATGGATCCATCGTTGTTAACTTTAGAACAACCCACTTTGAAGTTTTTGGTCGTCTTTGTGTTTAATTGATTAGAGCTATTTTAAGTGTAATATATATCACTCATTAGTGGTTACACCAAATAAAAAATGAGTATCGATCCATTTTAATCTTAGATCAATGTACCTTGACATTTTTATCTTTGGTGTTTAATTGTTGAACTTTTTTCTTCTTCTTATTATTCAATTGATTCTCCATTAAGATCTTCAGATTTGTTATCCCTCTTGATATTTAATTGATTGTTTTTTAGTGATGCTTAATTATTTATGGGTTGAAAATGTATATATATTAGGTATTGTTCAAATGTAATTAGATGTATATAAGTGAATTTAAAAATTAAAATTATTAACACAATTTTATTATTGAAAGGTAATTTTTTAATCAAAATTTTATTATTGATTAATTTATTATAAAAAATTATTGTTAAAAAGCATAGTTTTATAGAAAACATTTTTTAATAGGAAATCAAATTCCACTCCTAATCATTAAATATAAAAATGGCGATTAAGATGACTAACATAATATTAATTTTTTTTATTACATTAAAGTTTAAAGTTTTTAGACATCTGAAGTTTTTTATTGCTTTTTAAACTGTTGGTGGGGTACCTAGTGGGCTGTCCGCTGATTTCCTAGGTGTCTCCTTCCACTTCTTTATGCTTCTTATGGGATATTTGTTTATGATTCTTGTCGTAACGTTTCAGAACCTCACTTACAGATTGGAAAATAAGGACTCCCATCCTCAGTCGAAGGAGGCAGCTGGATCTTGTCTTTGCATGGATTTCCAATCCAAATAACTACTCTGATAGGTTTTTTTTAAGGTAGGTATTGGAAAATCGGGACTCCCATCTCGACGGAGGCAGCTGAATCTTTCCAAGCATGGATTTCCAATCCAAATAACCTAAAAAAATCTTTCCAAGCATGGATTTCCAATCCAAATAGCCTAAAAAAATGTTTCGAAGCATGGATTTCCAATCCAAATAACCTAAAAAAACTATTAGAGCAATCTTTCCAAGCATGGATTTCCAATCCAAATAGCCTAAAAAAATGTTTCGAAGCATGGATTTCCAATCCAAATAACCTAAAAAACTATTAGAGCAGTTATTTGGATTGAAATGCAGCCGCACCTTGTATATTGACTGAGGGAATTTGCATAATGTTCTTTATTCACTCATCAACTTTCAGAAATGGCTCCAGCTGCTGCGGTCCGCCTAAGCCTTAACGATTAATGATGCCAGGAATAAGCCCATTTCTGCAATTAGCGTCTAATTTATTGCATACTACTGTCAATCCCCTTTATACAACATATGAAGTCAATTGTCCAGGTTACGCTTAATTCTGATCTTACTGATGTTCAGGCAATTGTTCTCAATGCTAATATGCACTCCCTAGAGTGCCGCCACATCGTCTCCAAAGCACTAGCC
>ML791552.1:22794-63999 GCA_009831015.1 Picea engelmannii
ATTTTATTTTCGACTAGGAAAACAAAGAGCAGAACAAGAAATCAAGAATTAAATATGTTAAAGGATTACCTGAATTCGAGAGTACTCCATCCTCCATTGCGCGCTCTGCCTGTTTCCAAGAAATGCGAGAATGCTCAAAGAATTCGATCTTACCAGCGCGTTTATCGTTTATCAAGTACCAGCGAGAATGCCGAGAATGCTTCAAAGAATTCGATCTTGCGCTTTGTACATGCTGAGAGTCCCCAGAGCATTGGATCGCCGCTCTCTACAAGTGTGCTCGAGGGTTTCTCATTTACCAGTACAGTACCAGCGCGGCCGCTTAACAAATAATCATGASCATTCTCATTTGCGAGGACAGTACCAGTGCGGCTGCTTATAAATAATCATGACCATTGTTTGATTTATTTTTCATKTATTTATGTTTTTGACGTCCGACGATGCGAATTCAAATTGTCTAAAYATCTTTTTTCAACKGCTTCCTCTGGTTRGCTAATCACCCAAGTAAAARTCAATTATCTATTACACMCCCACTTTATAAACCTAAACCTGGTAGTTTTTTCCTGGCATAAATTTAAATATTAACTGTGTTAACAAAGATTTAAAAAAAACAATGTATGCACATCTTCTTCGGCATTTTAAATGGAACTCAAATATTAATTTTACACCGTGTAATTGGTGAAATTGGTTGTGTTGGATAATATCTTGAACTTTTACTTGTATTTGATAATATTTAAAACTTTTAAGCCAACTCCCCCACATATTTTAGTTTAGCTATATTAAAAAATATATTTTAGTTTAACTATATATTAAAGAAATATATTTTAGTTTAACTATATATTAATGGATAAGCATTGATAATTCTATATAATAATAAATTTAGGATTGATAATTCTTTATAATAATAAATTTTATTAGTGATTATATTTTTTGAACCAACTCCTTCATTTCCATTGTTCATATATTTTAGTTTAATTATATGTTAAAGGATAAGCATTTTATCAATTTCTTAATATATTTCAGTGTAATTATGTGAAAGGATAAATATTTTAACATGTTTTTCTTTTCTATTTATGTTAATATTTTGTTTGTTTGTTAATGAACTTAATAATAAAAAGTATTTAATAATTTTTATAATATTCAATTTTATTGGGGATTAAAACTTTTAAAATTTATCCTTGATTTCTTATGCGGATTATTTCTTTTATTTTCTTCAACACTTTGATTCCAACTTAATACACTTCAAAAATACAAAATCATAACTGAATATCAATAACCATGGAGAAAAATCCCAGCAAACGATATTCCTTTATTGCATTAATAATGTATGACTACTTACAACTATCCACCATGAAAAAAATATACTCTTAAAAGAGCTTGCCAAGATGACTTAGACTGGACTGAAAAGACCTTATAGAAGAGGAGAGGCTTTACTGATATAATTTCTGGTTATTGACCAAGATTGTGGAAGAAAATAAGCGTTTCCTAGGTTCTACTTTGATGCCCTTTTTCTGGACTGATATGTAGCCTTTCTTACCAGGGATATACGCTACTTTTTCTTGACTGATATTTTGTCTTGTTCTTGAATGATATGTTGTCTTCTTTAGGACTGATATGATGCCCTCTTATGGACTGATATGTTGTCATGTATAGGACTGATATGTTGTCCTATATAGGACTGATACGATGTCCTTTATAGGACTAACATGCTGCCATGTTATGCAATGATATGTTGTCCTGTATAGGACTAATACTGTTGCCTCTATAGCTTCACCCTTACCTTGCATAACAATTGTGTTGAAGAGAGAGGTTGACCTCTACTTATAAAGAAGTGAAGAGGAGAAGTAGATGGCTCGAATTAGGAACTTGTTTGCATGCTTTAACATAACTCTGCTTCACACTTTAGTTTGAAAATGGAACTAGACTTGAGACTTCAGTTACAAATCACCCTTGACTTGGCATGCATGTGTACTAACTTATCATGCACATGTCATGCATACATGCAACATGCAACATGCAACTAGACATGCATGCAGTGCATTTCATGCATGCAACATGCAACCAGACATGCAGTGCATGTCATCCATGCAACATGCAACATATATGCATGCAACATGAAACATGCATGCATGCAACATGTGACAACTTGACAACAATGTGTTTGACTTTGACACACAACTTTGACTTCTACAACTCGACTCTTTACATAGAAATTCAAAATTCTCTTCATGGTGGATAATGTTACAAGTGCCAATGCACTAGATCAATACATTTATATCATTTGAAATATTAGGAATATCATTTGTTTCTAGCTCATAGGAATTTTATATTCAACCTAACATTTTCTATATGCCTTGACTTTTTCTCATGGCTCACAAGGCTTGACTAGGCTCACAAAGGTTGTACGTTCCCCCTGACTTTTGCACTAGATTGCCTATGCTCACAGAGGTTATACGTTCCCCCTGACCTTTGCACTAGATTGCCTATGCTCATAGAGGTTGTACATTCCCCCTGACTTTTTCATTAGACTCACATAGCATCTCATTCATTCTGTCTTTTGGTTTGACTCACAGAGGTTGTACATTCCCCTTGGATTTTTTCAATACCTCACAAGATTGGTCAATTCTCCAAATCTCCCTGACTAGCCTCAGGGTGGCCCATATGGCCTCTCATTAGAGAATTACTATCAATGATGCCAAATTTAACACTCCCTCTCAGTGAGGGAGTCATTCTCAGCCACACCAAGCTTGCCTCTCAGCTGCACAAATTTTCTCGAGGTCAAAGGGTTGGTCAGGATATCAGCTACTTGCTCGCTCGTGGCTATGAATTGTAACTTTACATTTTTTCTCTGGACCAAGTCTCAGATGTAGTGGTACCTCATGTCAATATGTTTTGACCTCTCATGAAATACCAAGTTCTCTATCAATTTTATGCAAATTTGATTATTATAGTGAACCACTATCGTCTCAAGCTTGTCACCAAACAACCTAGAAACCAATTTTCTGATCCATACCACTTCCTTGCTAGCATCACTTGTTGCAATGTACTCAGCCTTTGTTGTACTATGTGAAATGGATCCTTGTTTCCGGCATGACCAAGAGATCATAGTGGATCTTAAACTAAAGAAGTATTCGAAAGTACTCTTTTGATCCACTAGGCTTCCTACCCAGTTAGCATCTGCATACCCATGCAGAAATAAACCACCACTGGATGTATATATCAGACCATAAGTAATGGTCCCTTTGAGATATCTCAAGATGTGCTTTACTTCCACCCAGTGTCTCTGTCTCAATTCAGTCATGAACTACCTCAATGCATTCATTGCATAGCATTTATCTGGCCTGGTGTGGATCATGTACATCAATGATCCATTCAGCTACCTATACATGGTGGGATCCACCAAATCTGAACCTGTATCAGAATCATGGAACTTCCTCAAGTTGGTAACCATCGGAGTAGACATGGATTTGCAATCCATCATACCAAACCTCTTCAGGAGTCATGTCCTTCAAGATAGCAGGTGGAAACTTGTTCTGAATATACATGGAAGTGGAGGTAGCTTCCGCCAATAAAGAATTTGGCAGATCCTGGTCAAACATCATTGCTTGCGCTGCCTCACAAATTGTCTTGTTTTTCCTCTCAGCAGCTCCATTTTGCTGAGGGTTATATGGAACGGTCAACTATCTCTTGATTCTTGTTGGCTTGCAGAAATTCTCAAACTAGAGAGATTCAAACTCTCCTCCATTGTATATTTTAAGGGTTCTGATTTGTTTCCCTATCTTCTTTTCAATAAAGGATTTATAATCTTTGAATTTATCAAATGTGTCACTTTTAGCTTTAAGGAAATATATCCAACATTTTCTTGGGTAATCATCAATAAAAATGACATAATACAAACAACAATTGAGTGAGGGAGATGACATGGGACCACATACATCAGAATGAAGCATATATAAGATGCCATGAGCTTTGTTGTCACTACTAGGAAATGGTTTCTTTATATTTTTACCTAGCATGCATCCCTTACAAATTTCACTTTTACTAAGAGAAATAGAGGGCAGGCCACATACCATGTTATGTTGATCTGGAAATGCTTTGTAATGAAGATGTCCAAGTCTTCTCTGCCACAACTCGCTGGAGTTAGTCGCATCATGAGCCAATTCCTAAATTGGTAGTCCTGTCATGACGTGCAATCCTCCTCTACGAGTTCCAATGGGTTATGTTGTACTTAAATGGATACTTTTAGCCCACAGTAGTGTCTTCATGTCCTTGATGATCACCCAAGATCCCTTGTCCTCAAGGGTTGCAACTGATAGTAGATTCTTCTTGAGCCCTGGAACATATAATACTTCATCAACATGAAGTCTAGCCCCAGATTCCAATCTGAAGGAGATAGAGCCTACTCCCTCTATCTTGTAACATTTTTCATCCCCAAGCTCAACCTGCTCTGCAAAAGATTTTGTCTTGAAATCTGAGAGGATCTCCTTGTACCCAGTCATGTGCTTTGATGCACCACTATCTACTAACCAAGTTTTTGACCCAGTGAAAACTGAGCCGGATAAGGCATAAACCAGGTAATATTCTTTTCTATTTTCTTTCTCATTAGAAGGACTTTTATGTTTTCTTTTGGATTCATCATCCTCAACAATTGAGGCATGATGTTTCCCTTTCCTTGGATATTTATTTATAAACCAATAGTCTTTAGCAAAATGACCCAACTTATTACAACTAAAGCATTTAACCTTAGATGTATCAATACTCTTTCCTTTGAATGTACCTTTTGTATTTGGCTTCCTCTAAGATCCTTTTTGGAGAGTACCTTCTTTCCCTTGAATATTGATGCTAAATATGAATGCTCTTCTTTCGTTGGCTCGCTCCTGCCAGTAGTGTGAATCTCCTCCTGGAGGCAATCATGCCATAACCTCTCAAATGTGGGTTGAATCTCTCTTCCACTTACACTGGATAAGAAGGTCTCCCATGAAGAAGTAAGACCATCAAATATGGCCTGCACTAAATCATCATCATCCATTGTCACCCCTATGACCAAAAGATGATCCCTGATCTGGGCTATCTTGGAACAAAAATATGCTACTAATTCACCTTTCTCCATCTTCAAATACTTAATCTTGTGCTTAAGTTTCCTATTTTGACTTGGAGCCTGTTTCTCATATAGATTCACCAAGGTATCCATACAGTCCTTAGCAGTCATTATACTGTCTTTGACTAAGTCAAAGACGATTTTTTTTTCCTTTGCTCAAATCTTCTTGAAGGCCGCTCTTCCTGCATTGGTAGTGGGTTGCTCCACCAGTGGTCACATACTACTCAAGATCATGATCCTGCAAGATATTTGTTATCTGAAGCTTCCACACATTGAAGTTTGTATCTCCTTCAAGCCTATCCTCGGCCTTGACTGAAATGGAGGATTCCATGGAACCCACACTGGAAAATTAATCAAGATTTCTTGGATATGTGTGTATCTGTTGCAACACTTCAACAATCTTAACACACCCTAAGCTCTGATACCATGTTAAATTTTGAGCTTGATTTCTTCTGCAGATTATTTCTTTTATTTTCTTCAACACTTTGATTCCAACTTAATACACTTCAACAATACAGAATCATAATTGAATAGAAATAACGATGTAGATACGTAAGCATGCACATCAACAACACATATAACCTAGGGAAACTAGATACAGGGAGAAAAACCCCAGCAAATGATATTCCTTTATTGCATTAATAATGTATGACTACTTACAAATATCCACCATGAAAAAAATCTTTTCTTAAAAGAGCTTGCCAAGAGGACTTAGACTGGACTGAAAAGACCTTGTAGAAGAGGAGAGGCTTTGCTGATATAATTTCTGGTTATTGACCAACATTGTGGAAGAAACTAAGCATTGCATGGGTGCTACTTTGATTCCCTTTTTCTCGACTGATATGAATCATTTCTTACCAGGGATATACGTTGCCTTTTCTTGACTAATATTTTGTCCTATTCTTGACTGATATGTTGTCCTGTTTAGGACTGATATGTTTCCCTATTATTCACTGATATGTTGTCTTGTATAGGACTGATGTTTTGTCATATATAGGACTGATACGCTTTCTTGTATAGGACTGCTATGTTTCCATATTATGCATTGATATGTTGTCCTATATAGGATTGATACATTGTCATGTATAGGACTGATACGTTGTCTTGTATAGGACTGATACTGCTGCCTCTATAGCTTCACCCTTACCCTGCATAAGAATTGTGTTGAAGAGAGAGATTGACATATGCTTATAAAGGAGTGAAGAGGAGAAGTATATGGCTCAAATTAGGAACTTGTTTGCATGCTTTAACATAACTCAGCTTCACACTTTAGTTCGAAAATAGAACTAGACTTGAGACTTTAGTTACAACCCACCCTTGACTCAGCATGCATGCATGCAAGATGCAACTAGGCATGCATGCAACATGCATTTAGACATGCATGCAACATGAAACATGCAACAACTTGAAAACAATGTCTTTGAATTAGACATGAAACTTTGACTTCCAATGTCTTTGAATTAGACATTTAGGTTGCACGTTCCCCCTGAATTTTGCACTAGACTCACATGGCATCTCGTTCGTCCTGACTTTTGGTTTGACTCACAGAGGTTGTACATTCCCCCTGGTTTTTTTCAATACCTCACAAGACTAGTTGATTCTCCAAATCTCCCTGGCTAGCCTCAGGATGGCCCATATGGCCTCTCATTGGAGAATGACTATCGATGCTACCAAATTTAACACCTACCACCCCCCCATGTGGAGGGGTGTACAGTCTTCATGGGGTATAGACATAGCGGAAAACAAATACCTCTGAATCAGGAAGATAATTAGGCTCCACAACCAACAATCTCTCACTTGGAGACTGATCACAACAACTCTACCATTGTTGTATCTGTTGGACTATGATCCTTCTTATGTTGGTTGTGGAGCCTAATTATCTTCCTAATTCAGAGGTCTTTGTTTTTCAGCCATGTTTATACCCTATGAAGACTTTACACCCTGGAATATTGTACACCCCTCCATGCAGGGGAGTGCAGGGGAGGCTTGCCCCCCTGTGGGGTCTGGGGGGGCGATCTCCCCAGTTGGGGGTCCGAGGGAAAGCAGGCCCTCGATGGGGGTTTGGGGATGAAGCCTCCGAAGGAAAAATTGCCTTGTAAATTTATATTTTAATTTCATAGTAAATTTGGATCATTCATTATAAAGTCGCAGAACTGATGGTAGAAATTATGTCATGGGTTTTTTCCCTAGAAGGAAACCCTCTTTTCTTGAGGGAATTGTATTGCAACTATGTATCATTGTGAATATTGTATTCTGGGAGAGGAGACTAAGAGAGAAAGAAGAGGAAGTTACAATGGGTGTGTTGTAGGTTGTTTCCCTTCATTTGTTGGATAATAAAAAGGAAGGACCTTGCAATTTCTCTGTTGAACGTAGCCCACACTAAGTGAACAACATATATCTATGTCTTTGTTGTATTGTGTATATTTTGTGTTTTATTTCCGCATTTGTTTTTATTTTATTGTTTCATGATCTTTTTTTTCTAACATCTTGGACCTGGAGAATTTCTCATCTTCACCTTCATGCTTGAAGGCCAACTAAAATTGAGCAAGAACTCAATTTCTACCTGGATACTCCCTTTGTTAACATGTCTTCGGGATTTTGGCTAGTATGTATATTTTCCAACTTCAAATGTCCATCTTCCAAGATGGATTGTATGAAATGGTACCTGCGTTGTATATTCTTAGTCTTTGAATGGAAGTTTGAGTTCTTTGCGAGATGAATGGAACTCTCACTGTCACAATACAACCTATTATTCTCTTGCTTCTTTCCCAATTCATCCATAAACATCTATAACCAAATCATTTATTTACTAGCCTTTGTAGCAACAACATACTCTGCTTTTGTTGTTGAAAGTGCAACAACCTTTTGTAGTTTAAAAATCCAACTTACTTTTGTTCCACCTACAGTAAAAACATACCCTGTCGTGCTCCTCCTACTATCTTTATCACCTTCCATATCTGAATCAATATATCCATGTAGAACAATGTATGAAACTCCAAAACATAATGAATGAGTAGCAGTACTTCTCAAATACCTAAGAATCCACTTTACTACCTCCCAATGTTCTTTACCTAGATTGTTCATATACTTGCTCACAACTCCCACTGCATGTGCAATATCTGGTCTTGTGCAAACCATCGCATATATCAAGCTTCCAACTATTGATGAATAAGAGACCATGGACATGTATTCTATCTCCTCGTGTGTCTTGGGACACACTTCCTTGGTTAATTTGAAATGGCTAGCCAAAGGTGAACTAACTTTTTTTGAATTCTACATTATAAACCTCTCCAACACCTTCTCTATGTATTCACCCTAAGACAATGTCAATTTGTGATTTTTCATGTCTCTTTCTATTCTCATACCAAGGATTTTCTTTGTAGCACCCAAATCCTTCATCGCAAATGAACTAGCTAATTTCTTCTTGAGCACATTTATATCCTGCATATTAGACCCTGCAACAAGCATGTCATCTACATACAATAGCAATATAATATAGCTTCCATTTTCTATCCTTTTAAAATAAACACAATGATCACAATGATATCTACTATAACCTTGTTCTGTCATAAACCTTTCAAACTTCAAATACCATTGCCTTGGAGCTTTCTTTAGGCCATACAATCTCTTAACATACAAAATTTTCCTTCCCTTTTACCTCATACCCTTATGGTTGTTGTATATAAATCTCTTCATCCAAATCCACATGGAGAAAAGTTGTTTGTACATCTACCTATTCAAGATGCAAATATTCTACTGCCACAAAACTTAAAATAGTACTAATTGAAGTCATTTTAACGACATGAGAAAATATTTCATCAAAATCTATACATTTCTTTTGTGAAAACCCCTTTACAACAAGTCTATTTGTATACCACATTTTCCCTCCATCTTCTTCCTTCAACCTGTAAACCCATTTACTCTACAATGTTATTTTTCCTACAGGAAACTGAACCAAATCCCAAGTATGGTTATTTTCCAAGGAATGCATTTCCTCTTTCATACCTTGCTCCCACTTCTTTTTAGTGTCTACCTGCATTGTCTCTTCATAACATTCTGGTTCACCAAAATCAGTCAACAATAAATAATACAATGAAGGAGAGTATCAGTTAGGGGGTCTACTTAATCTAGTAGATCTTCTAACAACACTTGTAGGATTTTGAGGTATATTTTGCTCTTGTTGTTGTATATTTTGATTTTTTGGTACCTTTGGAATTTCTTTTTCAATTATCTCATCAATCATTGTGTATTTTGGTTCTTCTTCTTCATGTTTCCTTCCTTGCAACTGATATTTATACATGACCTTATCATCGAATATCACATCTCTACTCCTAATGATTTTGTGATTTTCATAATCCCATAAGTGATAACCAAAATCATTAACACCATATCCAATAAAGGTACACTTCTTGGATTTTCCTTCAAGATTTGTTCTATTTTATTTATCAATATGGACAAATGATTCACAACCCAAAGTCTTCAAAAATGAATAGTTTACCTTTTTACCTGTCCATGCCTCCTCTAGAAAGCCACCATCCAAAGAAACTGAAGGTCCTTTGTTTATCAAGTAAACAATAGTATCTACAACATCTGCCCAAAACTGTAACGGCAACCCTGCATGCAATCTCATACTCTTGCAGACTCCATGATTGTCATGTTCATCCATTCTGACACACCATTTTCTTGTGGTGTTCCTAGAACTATATTCTCTCTACGAATCCCATGGTATGAACAATAATCATCAAACATCTTGCTGCAATATTCACCTCCATTTTCTGATCTGAGACACTTCGACCTTTTTCTTGTCTCATTCTCAACCAAATCTTTCCATTTCTTAAAAGTATCAAAAACATCATTTTTTTGTCGAATGCAATAAACCCAAGTTTTTCTATTTGCATCATCAATAAAAGTAACATAATAATGAGAGCCACTGGGAGATGATACCTGAGCTGGCTCCCATACATCTATTTTCATTCCTATTTACCTTTCCAACTCTGAGAAATCTGACTCTCTTTTTCTTTCCATAAACACAATGCTCACATAAATCCAAATCAATTTGTTTAATATCTAGTAACAAATTTCTTTTGTGAATTAATTGCATCCTCTTCTCACTCATGTGTCCAAGCCTATGATGTCACAGTGTTGTACCCACTCCTGTAGAAACTAAAGATATAGAGGATTCAGTATTACCATTACATAAATACAATGTACCTAGCTTCTCTCCTTTTACTATCACCAGTGATCATTTGGTAACCTTCCATGCCTTATATATATATATATATATATATATATATATATATAGCCTTAACTTTCCAACTACCCTGTTCAAATTATATTTTTCCTTAGATCTGGAACATGTCTTACCTCTTTCAACAACCATTGGTTTCCATTCTTTTGTTTTATTTGTACCTTTCCTATTCCAACAATTTTGCATGGTGCATCATCACCCAAATGAACATGTCCAAAATCACCTTGAACATAATCTATAAAATGTTTCCTATGGGGCGTGGAGTGAAATGAAGCCCCTTAATCTACTATCCAAGACTCATAAATATTATCTACAGAAACTTATCAAAGCATCGTGTAACACATCACCTGTTACATTTGCTTCCTGATTTTTCTCTCGTTGTCCATCTCTTTGTTTCTTTGGATCTCTACATTCTTTCTTCAGATGTCCTTTCTTCCCACAATTCCAGTGTTTTATCTTTCCCATTCTATATTTGGATCTTCCCTTCCTAGAATTCCCATGGTTCCTTGAGCCCTTTCCTCTATCCTTTTGTCTTCGCCTATTCTCCATGTTTAATGCATTACCTGATGTCTCATTTCCTTCACATTTCCTCACTAAGGATAACACCAACAACATCATCAAATTTTAGAGTGTTTGAACCAAAGACAAAGTTACTTACAAACATGACTAGGATGTTCTAGCTTTTTGGAAATGAGCACAAGATTAGAAGAGCCCTGATCTCATCATCAAAGTCCACTTTTACATAACTTAGCTGATTAGTAACCATATTAAATTCATTTACATGATCTTCAACAAACTCACATTCTGACATCATATTAAATAATTTCTTCATTATAAATACCTTATTATATGTCGAGTATTTTTTATATAGTTTATCCAATGCATCCATCAACTCCTTTTTTGTCTTTTCTTTTGAAATATTGAAAGCCATTGATGTTTCCAGGATAAGCCATATCATTCCTAGTGCCTTTCTATCAAGAACCTCCTATTCCTTATCCTTCATGGTCGTCAGCTTCTTTTCTATTCCACCCAATGGTAGGAATAGATCCTTATGATATAAATAATATTCCATATGCATCTTCCATAACTGGTAGTTTTTCCCGTTAAATTTCTTGACCCTAAACTTTCCATCTTCCGCCATTGCTCCCACTCAAACCAGGAACCCTCTTTTCATACGAGTTACCTTTCACTTTGATACTAGTTGTTAGAAAAACAGGATTGCAGAGCAATAAAATAAAAAAAAATGCAGAAATAAACACAGAAGATACACAATACAATAGAGACACAGATATATGTGGTTCACCCAGTGTGGGTTACGTCCACCAGAGAAATTTCCAAGTCCTTCATTTTTATCATCCATCAAAATGAAGGGATACAATATACAACACACCTATTGTAACTTCCTCTTCTCTCTCTCACAGTATCCTCACTTAGAATACAATATTCACAATAATACACAACTACAATACAATTCCCTCATAAAACAGGGTTTCCTTCTAGGGAAAAAAAAACCCTAACATAATCTCTACCATTAGATCTATGACTTAATGATGAACGATCAATATTGACTATGAAATTGCAATATACATTTACAAGGAATTTTTTCCTTCGAAGGGGTGTAAAGTCTTAGAAGGTGTACAATCTTCATGGGGTATAAACATGGCTGAAAACAAAGACCTATGAATCAGGAAGATAATCAAGCTCCAAAACCAACATACCTACCCACTGTCACCTTGGATAGACACTCCTCTCGCTTTAGTGATGATGAAATCACCACAAAGCGGGAATCCCATTGACCCCAGGGGGATTGAGATGTAAAGTGAGATGATTATGAGTGATTCCCCCTATAGTTCAATATTGGATATGTAAGAAGACTTAAACAAGAGTCTTGTAGAATGGTGAATGGTTTCTAAGGTTCGTGTTCCTGCAAAACAATGTTATCCATGCCTGGAACAAGAATAATGATGATCAACCAAGACTTTAACCAATGGGGATTCAGCAAGAAGCCTTGTTGTCCCAAAAATGAAGAAGTATATAAGTGTATAAATCAGCAATAAACAATATCAATGGATAAAAATTTAACCACCAAAATCAAGTACAAGATGATGGAAACTAAGCTAGCAATGACTAGCTAAACTTCCACTAAATGAAGTAAAACTTTAGTGATGTTTTTAGGGTTGTTATATGATATTATCAATGATTTTTTGTAACAACCAAATTGTAACATCCCTAGACACCCACAGGCCAAGGTATGCTACCTTCAAGCACACCCTTGGACTTCGTATTCTTATCGGTACCTTCTTTATTTAATAAGGACGCATAAGATAAAAGATTTAATGACATGCACAACAATATCTAGCAAGCATGCACAACAATAGCAGCGTCACCCCTGAGCCAGGGATATGAATCCAAAAGGACAGTTCCAGAGTGTACTTGGGTTCCCAAACCAATCAACTCTCAAGCTCTCATAGGTTTCCCAGCACCCACAACAATCCAAGTACCCAGCTCTCCTCCACCCAACCTATACCACCCAAGAGAATGGACCTCCACCCTTCTCTGCCATGTAGTCCCTTAGAAAATCCTTCTCCTTTTTCCAGGGTCTACAACACAGTTGGTCCAAAATATCAATGCTGGAACTCTCAAGACTCGCAGTTGTGAGAAAAATAGGGCATAGGCCAACGCATCTCAGACATGCAGGCCCCAAGTCATGGCTGGATTTCACCAGCGACCATTACAACCAACTATCTCGTGGCTAATCTTCAACAGTTCCTTTCCCTTTACCCAACCGAGATGTAGGTGGGGATGGATCAATGAATGGGTGAGTGATTTCATGAAATGGCGTGAGGGAAATAATGGTATGAATGCAGGAGTGAAGGAGCGGATGAGCCAACGACCAACCCCACAATCAGACCAGGGATGGGTTTAAGTATTTTCGTGGGGAATCAAAAACCTCTTGGCCTTCCCCAAGAAGCTCATGTAACTAATCCCCTCCCTTAGGAAAAAAGGGTAATTAACATAGGAATAAACTTTTATCCCCTCAATCCCCCTCTCTTGTGGAATTATAGCCTCCTATAAATCTAGTCCTTATTCGTCTAGTAGCTAGTGATGTGTTTATTGTTAATAATGATCAAAAAATTACATTTATTGGGAATATTGTCCCTTTAATAATTGTTTGGTCACTCAGGCCTCTCAACATTGTAACAATACATTATTTTAAATGGGGGTTCAAAACCTAGGGTGTTACATCCCTTCCTCCTTATCTTGGCATTGTCCTTAGTGCATATACAAAATAGAGATCAAAATCTCAAATTTATTCAAAAAGTTGTGGGTACTCTGCCTGCATGGCATGTTCATGCTCCCAGGTAGCATCTTCAAGACCGTAGCAGGTCCACTGAACTTTTACTAGCTCTATAACTTGATTCCATAGCATTTTGACCTTTGTGTCCAATACCCGCACTGGCTGAACTTGAAAGTCTCCCTCTGTCTCTACCTGAATCAGATTCCAATCAATAACATGGTTAGGGTAATGTACATATTTCTTTAGTAAATATACATGAAATACATTATGCACATTCATGGAATTAGGCAATGCAAGCATGTATGCAACTGCTCATATTCTGTCTAATATTTCAAATGGACCATAGAATCTGGCTGCTAGCTTTGTACAACTACCCAATTTCAAAGATATTTTCTTGGACTTCACTTTAAAAAGTACATGCTCCCCTAATTTAAATTCTCTAGTTGTCATGTTCTTGTCTGCATAAACTTTTTGTCTATCCTGAGCTGCCTTTAAATTCTACTTGATCTTAACCACCTGGTCTTCCATGTCCTTGAGCAACTCCGTCCCAAGTACCACTCTATCTGTTGGGTTGTCCCATATTACTGGAGTACCACATTTCCTACCATACAAGGCTTCAAATGGGCTCATTCTTAATGAAGCTTGATACCCATTTTTATATGAAAACTCAACCAAGTGTAAGTAATCTTCCCACTTAGATGGCTTATCAATCACATACATCCTCAACATATCTTCAATTATTCAATTAACCCTCTATGTTGCCCATCTGTCTAGGGATGATATGCGGTGCTAAAGTTTAGATTTGTGCCAAATCGTTTAACCAATCCCCTCTAGAAATTGGAGGTAAACTTTGTATCTCTATCCGAGAATATTGTCCTAGGTATCCCATGCAACCTAGCAATTTCTTTCATGAAAATTTATGCAATATTAGTCGTTGTATGTGTTGTCTTCATAGGCACAAAATGAGTAGCCTTTGTTAATTTGTCAACCACCACCATGATTGAATCATGTTTCTTATTCGTTCTAGGTAATCCTGTGATGAAATCCATGGTGATCACTTCCCATTTCTTCTCTAGGATTGGCAATGGCTGCAACAACCCCACTAGGTGCCTATGCTTATCCTTCACCTTCTGACATTCCATACATCGAGTGATGTAATCAACAACATCCTTCTTCATTCCCGAACTGGCTTCTTACTGCTGAAACTATTTTTCGGTAACCATGATGTCCAACATAAGGAACATCATGCATTTCCTTTAGTACCAAATTCCTCAGTTCTCTGGAACTAGGAACATAGATTCTATTTTTATGCATGAGTAATTTGTCTTCCTTTGTCTCATACTCCTTTATTTTCTGATGTACATTTCCTTGCTGTAAGTTTTCCTTTACCTATAGGTAATGTTAATCTGTAACAAGACCATATAAAATTTTGTTCTTCAATTCTGACTGATGCATACTAACAATAGTAGCATGCATGATATGCATTCTTCTACTAAGCGCATCAACAACTTTATTCTCCTTTCCTTTGATATTCTTGATATCGAAGTCATATTCACTTAAAAATTCCAGCCATCTTGTTTGCCTAGCATTCAAGGTCGGTTGTTCAAAAAGATACTTTAGGCCAATGTGGTCTATCCATTATTCGAATTTCTTCTCCATGAGATAATTCCTCCACATCCTCAAGGCATGGACAATGACAGCAAGTTTCAAGTCATGGGTGGCATAGTTCTTCTCATGTTCCTTAATATTTCTGGACCCATATCCAATGACATGTCCATTTTGTGTGAGGACTCCCCCAAGTCCTTCCTTACATGCAGTTGTACATACCACAAAACTTTCATTTGGGTCAACAATATTTAACACAGGTGTACCAGTAAGTAATTCCTTCAACAAATTAAAATTATTTTCACACTTGAGTGTCCATTCAAATTTAGCTCCTTTCTTTTGCAAGGAAGTGATGGGATGAGAAATCTTAGAGAACCCTACTATGAACCTTCTATAGTAGTTAGTTAATCCCATAAAATATCTAACGTCTGACACATTACTGGGTTTTGGCCATCCTCTAATGGCTTCAATCTTCTCTGGATCTACTGCTATGCCCTGCTCTGAAATCATATTCACATTTTCATGGATCTCCCACCTAGGATGATTAAAATCATGTAACAATCTGCTCATCTCAACCTCCAAACGTTCAACTTTCTCACCTTGTTGATATATTGTTTTCTTCATCTGTTTTATTGTCTTATCTAGAGAAATGAGGTGTTACTTCATCCTGAATGTCTTGGGATCCTTATTTGTGTCAACTTATTCTACATGCAACCCATCCATATCTGAACCTTTAAGTATCTTCACCATTTGTGCAACGTGCCAATAAATCACTTCAAGAATTCACCAAAATTTGTGACCAAATATTCACTCAAATCAGTTGACTTCACTTTGCAACTTCGACTATCCCCAAAGTGGGTCCTTAACCTTCCTAACCATGTGATGAGCCTATTAGAATCCTTCAACTAGGCCATCCTAGTTTTCTTCCTTCACAGTTCACGATCAAACCCTCCCAAGGTGTGCCTTGCTACAATCTCCAAACTTGTGATGAATCTGAATTCCTTCAAGTATGTTCTTCCCCTCTGTCACAGATGAGCAATATGCTCTAATACCATTTTTCATGAAGGTGACATATGGCGAAGAGTTTCACCAAAATTTCTCCATCAAGTGGTTCACAACCAACTCTGATACCATTTGTCATGCCCTCACAACTGACACCCGAGGTGAAACTGACTTGGCACACCCAATTCACCTAACAACTTGAGGTTCATGGAACACTGTAACTTTTTCACCTCGATGGTGAGGCCAATCCTATTCTACTCAGCTCATACTCTGCCTTGACACTTAGAATATTTTATTAATTAAAAACATGATAACATTCCAACACTTAGAACAATTCAGAAGTAACAGTACACACACTATACTCTGCAAGATATTATGTAAAGGGTCAGGCAACCCAACTAGCCTGACACCCAAAGTACAGTTACAATATGAAAATACAATAAGAGAATTGAGGATGTAGTTTGTGCCACAATCGGCAAGGTTTACAATGGAGTGCGCTCTCTCAACAAATACATACAACACATACACTTGTTGTGATACAAATTCAACCTGCGGACTATCTCTTTGTCGCAGATTTCCATCACACCAAAGTGCACCCATCCCATCCCTCTTCCTCATGCCCAGTGTTAGCACTGTGATTTTCATGGCTAAGGTTAGAGGTTTGTCAACAATTTGCAAAGTCATGCCTGTTAGCGCCCATGTTGGTTTTATTCCTGGCATCATCTAACATCTCCAAGGGCCAGTTTCAAAAGGAAGCTTATCATTTATTTATTCCCATTTCAATTTGCAACTGCGCGCTACATAATTTACTGTGCACCACGCAGACGATGTTGTCGTGCAGAGAATGTCGTTGCGCAGAGAATGTCGTTGCACAGAGGATGTTGTCACACAAAGAAGGTTGTCACGCATAGGATTTTGTCGTGTAGTGGATTTCATCGCACAGTGTGCTGTCACGCATAGGATGTTGTCGCGTAGAGGATTTTCCTATGCACAGGCTACAGGTCGTACTACGCAAATTAATGGTTTAGTGGTCAACTTCAAGATCAATTTCCGACCAAATGGAGAGGAATTTTGAAATTCCCCAAGATTTTTTTGTTGAGGACAAACCAAATAATAAAAACCCCTCTCAGAGTTGTAAAATTTGTCACGGATTTGGAGATTCAAAGGAATTTTTGAGCCTTATTTTTCAGTTTTCGTGATTTCCTGTCAGAGACATATTTTTGCGACACATATTCCGGCCCGCTGGAGATGAATTTAAAGAAACCAAGAGATTTTTTTATTTATAACGATCTTATCTACAAAAACCTCTCTCAGTTTATAAAAATAATTTTTTATCATAGATATACGAGTCATCTGTAACACCTATTTTCCCAGTTTGTTGCGCATTTCACTGCATTTTTGTTGTAGGTTACTGTTGCATAAAATACTTGTTGTGCAAGGATGACAGAGTGTCTAGCATTGAAAATGATGACTTATCAAAACCATAGGGTCGAATTTTGATCATGATCAATTATTTTAAAGAATATCTCAGCTACGATTATGATTTGGAAAAGTCAAGTTTTCTATTTTTAGTGAATCCATTGAAGTTATTGTTTTGTTTCAAAGAAAATGGATCCATGATTCCAGGAGAGAGTAGCTCGACCCTAACAGTCAAGGGTGACATTATTTTTCTATATATGGGGATCATTTTCATGTAAACAGGGTTGGTTGGTAAATGTGGTAGACAACAACTATAGTATGTAATCTGAGTTTTGACCGGAATTTAATGCAAAGGTATTGTAGCTTGACGGTAATATTCTAGTTGTAACAGTTGGATGTATTGTGCTTCTTCCTTTGCATATGTTCTTTCCTGTTATCTTTATTTCATATATTTTTCTGTCTATTTCGGAACGAATTATCGAACCTACGGATTCGCTATACAACACCCCTTGTTCGCGCCACTTAGACAAAACATTTTCCTCTAAAGCTAACTTTGAATTCATCCACAGTGGCGCTCTTGAATTACTTCCTGTAATTTATCCTACCACACATTACGATGTAACACTGAAGGTTGTTTCTCGCCTAGCCTTATCCTCTCGAGTCCAGTCACTGAGTCATTTGTCCCATCTTTTCCTCAGATTGACTCCATAGCCCAAGTCTTACTTTTTTGTGCCAATATAACCAGAACCCATTACATCAAAGGTGTTAAATATATCCATTGCTTTCAAAACCATATCCTCCATAGAGACCACGCCTTCCCAGAGAGCCCTCTCCAGATCCGAAAGTCTAGTTTTGAGTCTCAAAGTCGGTTGAAAAAGTTACCTTCGTTGTTTGTTTATCAACCAAACATATTTACAGAGTGCTAACATTCTGGCGTTGTTGCTGGGGACATAATTGAATGAAACTTTCCCTGGGAATAACGACATCGTTTCAGTTCTAAGGTCTGAGAGCAGCAGACACTTAGGCACATATTGGTTGTATTTTTGCTCTGGCAACTCCACACATCAGAAAATCAGTTGAAGGTGATTCCATTGGCAAACGAATCCAGAGCTAAAGTTTTCATGGAGACTCCAATCAAGCTTCAAATGAGATTCAAATACTCCACTGGAGAATGAGACCTGTTGACAGAGATATGGAAGAAAAGCATGGAAAAATAAGGTACTCAAGATTAAGTTTAGTTTAATAAGTGCTTTTCTGTTTGATCAATAGCTTCTTGTCCTTTCCTGAGTTTTTCAAAAGAATATTTCTTCACTTACTACATTCAAATCAATCCCAGATATCTACCCTTGTATATCCTCCATGGAAAAATGTAGCTATATGTCCTTCTTCTTGTATAACCGATATTCACCAAGCTCCTTCCTCTGAGCCATATGACGTTCATGATCATTCTTGTGAGATAAATGAAACCAAAGATGAGCTTGTACCTTCTATTCTTAATCCTACAGCCTCCAAGATACAAGAAATATAGTGTCCTCTTAAACTTCCTTCCATCCTTCATGACTTTCCTCTGAAACATTATAAGTACCTTCCTCGATTCGATGGAGAGCTTGATGGAAAGTCAATTGAAAAACATATTCATATCTTTGATCATTTTATAGAACTTTCTGAGATCGAACATGATGATGTGTCTATGAGGGCCTTTTCTCAGTCCTTACAAGGAGATTCCAAAGCATGGTTCAGACATTTTCATCCTCAATCGATTAGATCATGGGATGCACTAAGGGAAACTTTTAGTAGATTTTGGGGTGAGATAAAGTCATGGGATCTACTCCTTTCAGAGTTTTATTCCATGAGAATAATGAAAGATGAAACCATCTCAAATTTCAGTAGGAGGTTTGCTAGTATTTATTGTAAACTGCCTAAAGAAGTTCAACCTCCTGAAGTTGTCACCATGCTCCATTATGTAACAACCTTTCAATCAGACTTATCTTTTCTTTTGATGGAGATGAAGTCTATGTCTTTGCAACAGATGTTAAGCAATGCTCATGAAGTTGAAGACAATATTCAAGCATGTAAACAGATTCAAAACGAGGAGTTGGATGCTAAAGAACATGACAGTGAATCTGAACAAAGAACAATTGTTTTGAATCTTGAGAAGAGGGTTAATAATTTCATATGTCCTCTTGAATCTTTAAATGTTGATGATTTTGCAAAGGATTATACTCCACTTATTGAAAAAGAAGGTGATAATTTATCTTCTTATCCATCCCATGATAAGCACGAGGTTGATTGTTTTATGTATTCATTTGTAGACATTCAAGAAAATGAATTTGCAAATCAGTTTGTTGAAGAACAGGTTGATGTCCCAAGCTTTTTATTGTTAGATGACATTGCACATATTGTTGATTTTCATATATATGATGAATATGATGATGATCATGGTGTTGACTTCCTAGAACAACTAGTTGCATGTTCTCTATCAGAAAATGTTCCTTTTCAACGGTGTAATGAGAGCAATCAGCCTACATATCACAGCTACAAAGAAGAATATGAAGAAATTACCAAATCAGCTGAAGGAAATTATTTGCCTTTATGCTTTGCTTTGTTTAAATTGTTGAAATAAAATTTAAAGATCATCACTGAGGCAAAGGAATGTGTGTTGATGAAAAATCACACTGTTTCATGCGAAACAATTGACGAGAAATTGCAGCAATATTCTCACGTGTTTAACGACACTATTTCTTGTTATATGGAAGGTTTTATCAGTTCAAAATTGCATCCATTGGTCAAAGATGAATCTTAAAATGAGCGTGTTCAGAAATCCAAAGAAATTGAAAAATGTCCATATGACAGCAGTGAACAAAATGAAGAAGGTTTTGAATCAAGTGAAAGAACCTTTCCATTGTTTTTTTCTTCTTTCGAATTGTTGAAGAAAAATGTTTATAATGTTTCAAATCATAAATCCTACAGTTCAGATTTGCATCCTGTGATCAACTACCATCTTGGAAATAAATATGATGTTAAATCAACATCAATGTTAGATATGGATTGCTTGCCACTAGGAGTTTCATTTAAGCCAACACTGTCTTCTGATTCAGAAGACTGTCATTTCTAGCAATCTCAACATATTCTTCGGCCTTTTTGTAGTAATCAACAGGTTGAATTACATGAAAACAAGGATGCAGTGGAAGGGGTGAAACATGATTGTTGTTTTATGCATGTTTTGGAGGATCCATTTGCAGTTTTGTTGGAGGCGGTAAACAACCCCAATGATTTTAATTTTTTGAGATTGGAATTTATAGATAAATTTTTGAACAAATGAACAATAACTTTGGAGAAGGCATGTACAAAGAAAGAAAAAGGTGGATAAAGTGCTTGCATGGTTGCATTGACACTTTGATTTCACTTGATTGACATCTTTTTCAACAGTTAGGGTAGGTAGGAGTGTGAATAAGCTCTATACTATGAGCATTTCTTTTAGCAATCTACAGTTTTCATTTTCAGCTTAGTTTCAGATTTCAGTTTGGAGCATATACAGTTTTGGGTTTTGAACAGATGCACGTTACAGGTTACAGTTGAAGAGTTGAGTTTAGGAGAAGACCAATGGATTGGCACCTAGTCTACTGTTCTTTTCTACCTCATAAGGAGGATAGCATCCCCATTGGAGCCAACTGTTAGCACCATGATTTTCATGGCTAAGGTTAGAGGTTTGTCAACAATTTGCAAAGTCATGCCTGTTAGCACCCATGTTGTTTTTATTCCTCGCATCATCTAACATCTCCAAGGGCCAGTTTCAAAAGGAATCTTATCATTTATTTATTCCCATTTCAATTTGCAATTGCGCGCTGCAAAATTCTTTGCACACCACGCAAAGGATGTTGTCACATAAAGGTTGTTGTCGCACAAAGAATGTCGTCGTGTAGAGGATGTTGTTGCACAAAGAAGGTTTTTATGCATAGGATGTTGTTGCGAAGTGGATTTTGTCGTGCAGTGGGCTATCACGCTTAGGATGTTGTCACGCAGTGGACTTTCCTGCACACAAGCTACAGGTCGCACTACGTAAATTACTTGTTTAGTGGTCAACTTCAAGATAAATTTTCGACCAACTAGAGAGGAATTTTGAAAATCCCCGAGAGTTTTTTGTCGAGGTAAAAACAAATAATAAAAACCTCTCTCATATTTGTAAAATGTGTCATGTATTGGGAGATTCAAAGGAATATTTGAGCCCTATTTTTCAGTTTTCGTGATTTCTTGTCCGAGACATGTTTTTGCGACACGTATTCCATCCATATGGATATTAATTTCAAGAAACAGAGAGAGTTTTTTTTTTATAATGATATTATATACAAAAACCTCTCTTAGTTTCTAAAAATAGGTTTCTATCAGAGATATACGATGTCATCGTTAACACCTATTTTCCCAGTTTATTCTGCATTCCGCTACATTTTTGTTGTAGCTTACTGTTGCATAGAAGACTTGTTGTGCAAGGATGAAAGAGTGTATAGCAGTGAAAATGATGACTTATCAAAACCATAGGGTCGAATTTTGATCATGATCAATGATTTTAAATAATATCTCAGTTACGATTATGATTTGGAAAAGTTGGGTTTTCTATTTTTAGTGAATCCGTTGAAGTTATTATTCTCTTTCAAAGAAAACAGATCCATGATTCCAAGAGAGAGTAGCTCGACCATAAAATTCAAGGGTGACATCATTTTTCTATATATGGGGATCATTTTCATGTAAACAGGGTTGGTTGGAAAATGTGGTAGTCAACAGCTATTGTATGTAATCTAAGTTTTGACCGGAATTAAATGCAAAGGTCATGTAGCTTGACAATAAGATTCTAGTTGTAACAGTTGGATGTATTGTGCTTCTTCCTTTGCGTATGTGCTTTCCTGTTATCTTTATTTCATATATTTTTCTGTCTATTTCAGAACGAATTATCGAACCTGTGGATTTGTTGTACAACGTACCTTTTTCACGCCACTTAGACAAAATGTTTTCCTCTAAAGCTAACTTTGAATTCATCCACAATGGCGCTCCTGAGTTACTTCCTGTAATTTCTCCTGCCACACATTACGGTGTTACACTGAAGGTTGTTTCTCACCCAGCCTTATCATCTCGAGTCCAGTCACTGAGTCATTTGTCCTGTATTTTCCTCATATCGACTCCATAGCCCAAGTCTTACTTTCCTGTGCCAATATAACCAGAACCCATTACATCAAAGGTGTTAAATCTAGCCATTTCTTTCAAAGCCATATGCTACGCGAAGATCATGCCTTCCGAGAGAGCCCTCTCCAGATCCGAAAGACTAGTTTCGAGTCTCAGAGTCTGTTGACAAAGTTACCTTCATCGTGTGTTTATCATTCGAACAAATTTACGGAGTGCTAACACCCAGAACCAAACACTTAGACATATTTGTGCTTGTCTCTCTGGTGCACATCACACTCTTTCCTTCTATTTCCTCTACCACAGAATCAACACTTAGCCGAATTTTGACCTCACCCAAAATTTCGGAGAATCACCCCATGCAATCCTCAGTTGTTTGATTTATGACTTGATCTTCCTTCCTTTGTTTTAATTGATGCCCCCTCGATATTTTTTTTCTTTAGAATTTCTTTCTTTCATATGCATTGTGTTTCAACTCTAAGAATTATAAAACTTATTATGTGTTTGTGATACTATATCTATACTTATTCCATAAGGTTGTAACAATAACATTGTATTGAATTAAATAATTCAATTTTGAGAAAAAAAAAATTGGATGGATGGATTGATTTTGATTTTGAGAATAGAGATTTTTTTAGGAGATTAAATTCTATTTGATTAAATTTCCTTTTTCATATGAATGAAAAATTTAAAATGTGGTGTTGAGCGTTAAGAAGAAGAAACCCCACCCAAGTCCTGCCATGGAGTTGTTCATTTATGTCTCTTCTCTGCCTTCATCTTCAATACTTATAATTGGATCTTGTGTTTAAGCCTTCTTGGGTCAAGATTCTGGCAAAGTTTCACTTGTGTGCTTCTTCTTTGATTGTAAATCAATGATGTATGATATTGAATATGAAATATCCCATTGGTATTAAATGGGTTTCCTGGAAGGAATAACTCTTTCGAGCATTATGTCCATTTTCCCGGGGAAAAGTATTTCCAACTATGAGATTAATTTTCCTTCTTTTGAAGTCTATGGAGATCCTAATATATTCTTTCTACTTAATGGCACAATAGAAATCGATTTTCAAGCCTTGAAGCTCATGCTTGACACAAGTAATCCACATTTATTCCCATCAAGTAAATGTATAAGGGTGTTATGGAATAAAAAGTTCAGAGTAGATGAAAGAAACAAGACTACATCCTTCCATACCTCATTCTTTTTCAATATTCGACCTCAGAGTGGAATCAACCATGAAGGTTTGGATTTTATGATAACTTCCTATGATTATATGCCTAATAATAGTTATGACCTATGGTTAGGACTATTCAACACCTCCACTAACGACATGAGCAATAGTAAAGTGTTGACATTCTTTCTTACATATGCATTTGATTTAGCTCGGAAAAGTGTAAATTAACTTTCATCAAATGAAGTTCGTCATTTTTATGGGTGTCTTCCTTTTAGTTTGTATCGGTCCTACATTTTCACATTCTAGAGAGAACAAAATCGCTGGAATGATACAAGTCAAAAAGAATAAATGCTAAGCACATTAGTAACAAAATGTCTTTGTACATAAACATTGAATAAGTTTAGTTTTAAATGTTACATTTGCTAGTAATTTATGATACTTCTCATAGCCACTTTGCAACATTTTTTGGGCCAAAACTCTACAATTCATGATTGAGGGATCCCCTTATTTTATTTCTATATTTTTTTTTTGCTTTTTCTTAATAATTCTCTCTATAATATATATCTTTCAGCCCAACAATGAAAAAAACATATAATCATCTTACTTGCCCATTAAATTAAAAAAAGTATGGATCCATCGTTAACTTTAGAACAACCCACTTTGAGGTTTTAGTAGTCTTGGTCTTTAATTGATTCGAGTTCTTTTATGTGTAATATGTATCACTCATTAGTGGTTGCACCAAATAAAAAATGAGTATCGATTCATTTTAATCTTAGATCAATGTACTTTGATATTTTTATCTTTTTGGTTTTTAATTGATATCATGTTAAGAGCTTGAGGTTTTTTATTCTTCTTATTATTGATTCTTCATTAAGATCTCCAGATTTGTTATCCCTCTTGATATTTAATTGATTGTTTTTTTTTAATTGTTTGTGTTGAAAATGTATATATATTTGATATTTTTCAAATGTAATTAGATGTATAAAATGTAATTAAATGTATATAAGTAAATCCAAAAGTTTAAATTGTTAACATAATTTTGTTATTAAAAGATAATTTTTTAATCAAAATTTTATTTTGGTTAATTTATTATCAAAAGTTTATTGTTAAAGAGCATTATTTTATATAAAAACATTTTTTTAATAGGAAATCAAATTCCACTCCTAATCATTAAATAAAAATGGCTATTAAGATGATTAGCATAATATTAAATTTTTTTATTACATCAAAGTTCCTTCTAACGCGACCGACGTCAACCCTACCATTTCAGGTTAATACTTCGAAGATAAGGTGGTTGGTTATAAAAGGTCTACCATTGGATTCCGGTTCACCCTTCCACGCGACCCTCTACTATGTGGGCTACTCATCCATCCATTCCACCCAGCTCCGTCCCCGACATAGAGAAGGCCGGCTCTTATTAAAGAGAAAGTGAATTCTTCGCAGCACAGCAACTAGCGAGGTCTCCAGCTTGTGATTTTGATTCTCACCCAAAGTTTTTAGACGGTTAAAGTTTTTTATTGCTTTTTAAACTGTTGGTGGGGTACCTAGTGGGCTGTCCGCTTATTTCCTAGGTGTCTCCTTCCACTTCTTTACCCGGTGCAGTGATAATTATTGGATATTTGTTTATGCTTCTTGTTGTAACATTTCAGAACCTCACTTACATATTGGAAAATAAGGACTCCCATCCTCAGTCGAGGAAGGCAGCTGAATCTTGTCTTTGCATGGATTTCCAATCCAAATAACTACTCTGATAGTTTTTTAGGTTAGGTATTGAAAAATCGGGACTCCCATCTCGACGGAGGCAGCTGGATTTTTCCAAGCATGGATTTCCAATCGAAATAACCTAAAAAAATATTTCTAAGCATGGATTTCCAATCCAAATAACCTGAAAACCTATTAGAGCAGTTATTTGGATTGAAATGCAGCCGCACCTTGTATATTGACTGCAAAGGAACGGGAATTTGCATAATGTTGTTTATTCAAAGGAGCGGGGATTGTTGGCCAAGTCTCGCGTGGATGTTGTGGAAAGAATTCGATCTGTGGCGTGGATTGTGCAAAGAAATCGAGTAATAATTAATATCGGAGCCACCTGCCAGGTTTTCTTCTTCTTCTGATTTTTCTGTATTAACAATCTGGTAACAGCGATCAGATTGCCAAACCCAGCCCCATTATAAATTTGCGCCATGGAGTGATCATAGCTGGTGAAAGGGGTCGTCTCCCTTCGATACTATACTTGCAAGAGAATAGAATGCCCAGAAGTAACTCCTAGAAAATGGATCGATTAGGGCTTATTAATCACATAGAATCCTACAGATTGGTATGCCACACTGGTGATTATCCGAACAAGTTCATATCAGCGCCCGTCAAGTTCAGATCAGCGCCTATAATCCAATACGGTTTTGTAAAACTTTGATTAATGTCTTAATATCAATTCTTGGAGTATCTTGGTTTAAGAGATTCACTTCCATTTTCATAAACTGTATAAAATTTTATTTTGTTTTATCATTTAATAAAAGTGGTTAGCAAATGTTACCGAGTTTTCAATGTTCCAGAAAAATAAAGAGTCCAATGCGCTCTTTCTTGCGGAAACCGTAACTAAATTTATTTTTGTCGACTAGTTTCGAAGGCATTTCTCTATTTCGACTCCAACATTCTACTCTGCTGTTTAAGATGTTTTTCATAGCTTCCGTTAAGTTCCAATTTTCATATTAAGTGCATAGGGTTTCGATACAGCCATGGATTTCTCGTCTTTTCATAATCTCTAATTTTCATATTCCACGAGACGATAGGGTTTCGATGGAAAAATGGCAGCTAGGGTTTCAATAGCTCATGAAAATTTGATATTGAATTGTTTTATAATAATCCGTAAATGATATAAGTGATGAGAAAATGACATCGATCCAGGTATAGTAATAATTAACAATGAATAAATTGGACTGATGAAAGAAAAACAATAAGAAAAGTTGATGTCCAGAATGATTATCCGGTAGAACGAAAAAATCATATGGTTTGACCAAGTTGTTTCAAATCCTGTCATCCACGTTTTCATTTTTCGCGCATTCAGATTGCTTAAATATAACTCGTTTTATGGCTTTTCTCAGATTCAGATAGCGGCTTTTGGCAGTGTTCAGCTTTGTTGCTAGTTTCAACATCGGTGTTGTTGAGATGGTTAGATTGATTGGATCGTCTCGTTAAAATTCCAAAATCTCCAACTCTCATTGAAAGCATTCCGATCTTGTCCACTCTCATTGAAGACCTGAAGGTAGCGTGTTTGATCAACGCTTTTAGACTGTCATCAGCCATCTTCCGAATTTATTTCACCAGATGGCGATGGGATTGGCCCTGCAGGATGATAGCTCCCTAACGTTAATACGGAGTGCATGCACAGTGGTAGCCTGAGCGGTCTCCCGAATTTATTTCACCAGATGGCGATGGGATTGCCCTGCAGGATGACAGCTCCCTAGCGTTAATGCTGAGTGCATGCACAGTGGTAGCCTGAGCGGTCTCCCGATTTTATTTCACCAGATGGCGATGGGATTGCCCTGCAGGATGACAACTCCCTAGCGTTAATGCAGAGTGCATGCACAGTGGTAGCCTGAGCGGCCTGTCATTAATGGACATCAACGCACTGATCCCCTTGATAGAGTTCTCACAGCTCGAAGGCGCAGGCCGATCTGCCAGGTGAAAGCCATGGAGATTTTCTTGTGAATGATAAATCAGATGAAAATACTTAGATTTCTAGGAAAACCGTAGATATTTAGTTAACCGAGATTATTCTAAATATATGTCATCTTGAAATATTTGATCAACTACTTAAATCAAGTTTTTTCTATATTGAAAAATCTACAAATATTCTATCTACCTACATTTTCTTTGAACAAATTGTTAAGATAGTTAACAATGAACCTTCATATTTCATCACCTAAATCAATTTTTTTTTATATTGAAAAATCCACAAATATTCTATCTACCTTTATTTTCTTTGAACAAATTGTTAAGATCCTTAACAATGAACCTTCATTAAACATTAGTGATGGAAGAAAAATCCACAAATATTTTATCTACCTTCATTTTCTTTGAACAAATTGTTAAGATCCTTAACAATGAACCTTCAACATTAGTGATGAAGGAAAAATCCACAAATATTCTATCTACCTTCATTTTTTTTAACAAATTGTTAAGATCCTTAACAATGAACCTTCAACATTAGTGATGGAGGAGGACAAAAAGAAACAAAATGTCCTAAGATGATCTTGTAAGAATAAGACCAATACCTACATTTATAGATGTATTATGTGGTTCAGTGATTACTTGATATACTATCCATGTTAAGATTAGATATAGTTGGAAACTTATGCTAAGTGACAATGGACTTGGAAAATATATGAATTTTGAGGCAAACATGCCTATATAGAATTTACATGAATGTACATGCCATGTCTTAATTGATTGTGAGTATATATAACTTCACTTGTTGCACAATTTATATAAAGAATATTTCCTTCATTCATTTGAGTGTAAATATCAATGTAATATTTACATTATCAATTGAGAATATATATTGGTCATGCAATAAAATTGGTTTAAGATACAAGATGAAATTTAAAAAGTAAATTTTAAGTTTTGATTACATTGTTTTTAACCATTGAATTCATAATTGACTAAGTTTTAAGTTATTTGAGTGAAGAACATGTGTATGTGTCAATGTCAATCATATCTCCAATATTACTAGACTTTTTTTTATTTAAAATAGATATATTTTCATTTAATTTTGTTCGATTTACATTTACCATTTTCTCAAATTTTTATTTCAAATAGATACATTTTCATTTAACTTTGTTTGATTTACATTCACAAGGACATATGCATATATTTTCAATCCAAGACTTTGTTTGGAGTGGTATAGAGCGTGAAAATGGCACTATTGATCACACTGCTATGATACCATACAATATGTTGGAAGATTTCATCATGAAAGAGCAAAACAACCCGCATGCACCATGTACATTTGTACGAAGATTGCATAGGAAGCGCTTTGGTGATGGTGAATCTTCTATGATGGGTCCAACAACATTGAACTATGCATTGTCACTATTCATCATGACTTCTTAATCCAATTTATATGTTCTTTCAATATGTATTGTTAAGTTTCAAAAATTATTATTGGTATTACTATTACATGTAATGATCTTTCTTTGAATGTTGGCTAGTTTTTAGGTTCCAATGTTTTATCGCCCAAATGATCTTAGAGGACATCCACAACCACCATTAAGAAAACAAAATTTTGTCCAAAAAAGAGGATGCCAATGAAAATTTATAGCGAAGCAAGTGAACGATATGTCAGGGGTTGCAATTATCACCTATAATGAGTACCTACATGAGGATTGCAATGGTTGCCCATGCCATGGAAAATATGATAGATCTGGCGATCCAAAGTCTTTGAGTACCCTTCGTCTTTCAAAGGAGATCCAATCAATGATAAAGAGATTATGTGGACTTGGTGTTCCAGTTGATACAATATTTGAATGGCATATCCTTGATGGGCTCTTTGGTCCCGTGATGGGTGCTAGAGACCTTAATTTATGTAGAAAATATGTCTCCAATATATTCAACCACCATTTGAAAGATAAGTATCAATTAGATCCCAAGGATTCTTTGAGTGTTAACAAGTGGTATCAGCAAGAGAAAAAATATTTTTTTTTCTACCAGCGACCAGAAGGGGAGGATGTATCATTCATAATTGGCATCTAAACAAAATGGATGCTTGATATGATGGCCAAGTGTTTTCACAACAACATGTTGTCTTTGGATTCTACGTTTAGCACAAACAAATATGGGGTGAGTTTCTTTAGTTTTTTTAATATTTCTATTGAGTTCAATGTTTCATTCAATATAATTAGTGCTCTAAAATTGAGAAGTCGATTATTGTATTGGTTTGTGTAGTACCAATTATACACATTTCTTTCTTTCGATTCTCAATATAGCGGTGTTCATGTTGCATGGGTAGTGTATTCACGCAATAGAACATCAGATATAGCCCATGCATGTAGGAAAAGATTCTCAAATTGGAAACTGAATGTTGTCATGATAGATGATGCATTAGAAGAAATTAAAGCATTGAGGTGAGACAAAAATTCTGCACATTATGATTGTATGAATTATCATTAACACCTGTACCCCTAGATTTTTGTTGTTATTACATTTAATGATGAATATATTTGGTTTCTAAATGTTAATCATGTTCAATTAACACAAGAACAATATCATTTTTCTTGTAGGCAAATTTTGGGTTGTCCCGTCCTCCATTGTAGTTGGCATGTCCATCGTGCTTGGTTAAAAAATGCATTTCAATTGGCATCTTCCCCTGAAAGAGCCAAGGAATTATCTCATAGTCTAGGTGAGATAATGCACTATTGTCGTGATCATGATTCCACTAGTGAGGCAATGCAAACATTCTTTGAAAAATTTGTTGGGGAAGTTAAGTTTTTGGACTACTTTAGAAAACATTGGGTGGAAGGGGATAATATATGTAAGTTACTTATTATATTGTCTTAGATTACATTCCCCAACATATAAAGATCATTTTAATTTAGTTATAATTACATGTCATATTGACTTAACATATTAATGATTGGTTATATTTTTTTTATTAGATATGTGGGAAAAATGTTATCGGGACTTTCCTCATGCTAATCAAGAGTCCAATAGTTCAATTGAATCATACCATTGCTTCTTGAAGACCAATTTCTTAAGTGACCGAAGGTGTAAATGTTCTAGGAGAATGGATTGGTTGATTTTATCCCTATTGAAGAGGGTGGAACCTTTTTTTGTGCATCGAAACTATTTGAAAGAGTCTGGATTTCCAACAAACTCGAAGAAGGAGAGGTACCTTGAGACTTCATTAGAGAAATATAGGAGAATTCTTGACAATGATGTTAGTCCTCATGACATTGTCGAAGGTGCATACATGGTTATTAGCCAAACAGATCGTGCAAAATATTGCATTGTATCAATATCTACTGCAAATGGTCTAGTATGTGATTGTCCATGGGCATTGTGAGACAACACATGCAAACATGTTTTGAAAGTTAGTGCTCTATATGGAATTTATAATGAAGTAGCCCAAGAAGATTCTATAGAGGAAACAACAGTGGATGAGCTTCTAGAAGAACAAGACACTTATATGCCTCATACAAATGATGCCAATGGGGACAATGAGAATGCTCATGAAAATAGGAATGGGGACAATGTTGGAGAAGATGATGGCAATTTCCTTCATCAAGGAAACAATGATTATGATTTGATTATACAAGGGATGTTAGAGAAGCTACAAGGATTATAGGTGATCCTTCTTTATTGTATGTTATTTATCCATTAAAGTTTACTTTATTCTAATATGCTATGGTATTTACATATCAATTTGAATGTTTTATATGATTCATCTATTTTAAAATTGCATACATGTAAATTGGCAGGATGCAATTGATCATGCACCATGGGAACAACATGAATGTTTGGAAATGAAGGAGCATTTGAAAAGATTTCTTATTGACTTCAATGATAAACTTATAATGTACTTTGACTTCACCAATGACCCACAAGCATTGGATGGATCTCTAAGAAGAAAGAAAAGTTGGATTAGCCCTAGATTTAAGTGTCGACGGAGGGCTCGACGAGATCTAGTAGAGGACTTCAATGTGGATGCTAAAGAATATATTCCATATGAATTTATCGACTCTAGCCAACGTGGGAGGAGAAAAGTTGCATCCATGCCAAATCCACAACGTGGGACAATAGTTTCATCCATACCAAGTCGGGGCAACCAAACACATTTTCCTTTTGATTTGAATAATTTTCCTAATAATAACAATTGATAGATATCTTACTATGTTTAAAACTCTCCAAATAGTTCCTACCAATAGTTTTTGTTTATTTTCAACGTATTTAGAAACCTCGTCTTGAACATGTTTTAAGTGTTCCTAGCCTTAAAAGTTTTTCATTGCACACTAAAAGTGATATTAATTTTTTGAATCCACATGCCTAGTCCATTAAAAATTATTTTTATATCTTTATCATGTTAAGAACATGACTTTCCTTTGCTTTGCTTTGTAGTTGGGTCATTCCTATGCTTGGCACATTGTTGTTCCAAATGCTCACTAATTTGACACTCATTAGGGTTATTCACTTGCTCAATATTGGCTCTTCATTGTTCAACAAACAAAGGTGTTAAGAAACATTCATTTTCGCAATGAATTACACAAATTTCTTTGTTCTACTTCAAAATCCATTGCTTGAGGTCTAGTCCTTCATTACTACTATGATTTTTTCTCTTTTTTACTCAATGGTAACATCACTTGGTTGTTCAAAACTTAATCATGGCCCATGTTTTTTATATGGTCACATTCAATCTTCCACATTCATTAATCACTACACTTCTATGAGCCATTAAGTATGGTTTTCTTTGTTTGTTTCTTTATACATAGTCTTCTCTTCTAGATTTTAGCCATTGAAATTATTCTTGAGCCTCTAATTTCATAATTTGTTTATGAATATAGATAATCTTCTACATTCTTAATAACACACCACATTATATGTATTTTTCAAAATAATTGTAGTAAAATTGAACTCGATAACTTAATCATATAACTCCTACATCTTGTGATCACCATGTTCTTGAACATACAACATCCCATGACCCCCCTCCTTTTGAGGAATCTTATGCATATACTCAATTTTCCCATTACGAGTTGCCCATTACTCTATAAACATCATCCTCTTCTTAGTGGTTGAAGGAACACCACAACATTTGTTCCTTTGTTCATCAACTAGCTAGGATTCATGATCATATTTCAATTACTCTCTAGGTGTCTCAAGAGCACTCCAACGCCACTTCTTTTGGCCTATTGTGCAACACTATCTTGATACTTTCATCAGAAACTACCTCCTTTGTGGCATGGTAAAATGACTACTAATCATAAATATGGTCCCTATTGGCTCTTACCTATCCCACTTAACCATTGGAGTCTCTCGTTATGGAGTTTGTCCAAAGTTTATGAAAAACAATCTAATTTATAACTATTTAAGTAAAATGTTGTTAGCCATCGATGTTATTTATGAATGGGAATTGTCTTCATTTAATTTGACTATGGATTTATGGTATCAAACTTTATTGAAACAAAAATATAATTATATTGTGTTTATATCTTGTTTCTAGTACTAAGATTTTATTTTAGCATTTTTCTTTTGTAATTTGAAAGAAATGAGGAAGTGAATTAGGGCATAGTAAAATATTGGAATCATGTTTTGAATATTTTTCCTAGCACTCTAGCATGGATTGATGAGGGTTACAAATCTTTATCAACATAATCCACCAATAGGATTGAAATTTCAAAACCAACCCATGAAATTTGATGGTTTGGATCACTCTATTACTTCTTTTAAGATTTCCAACAAAGATTGACATGGTCCTAGTAATTTTTTTATTGTATTTGACAAGTTAAATTTCTTATTGTATTTGACAGGTAAAATGCCTTAAAATTCCTCATGATGACTAATTTTCCTCTCAAATTCTATCTGTGTGAGTTACCATAGAATTGATATTAGAGTATTTCTGAGAAAGAAACGAAAAACATATTAAAATTTCATGGGTAAAGGAGTGTAAATGAGACCAAATATAAAGAATAAATTCCATATCTTCAACTAAGTCAACTTCCACAATGAAAAACCATAAGGCTACAAGCAATTTTCTTATCAAATTTCATCCTTGTGGGCTACTATAAAATTGATATTAAAGTATCTAAAAAAATATTGATTTAAAATTTCATGATAAACCAATGTAAAGGCCAAATATAAAGAATACATTCCCTATATCTAAAAAAGTGAACCTCCATAATGAAAAACCTTTACCCTATGTTTAAAAAACTCAACCTGCATAATGAAAAACCCTAACCCTACTCTCAATAAAGTCATACTCCATAATGAAAACCCTATAAGCACATGGATTAATCACCTTGAATCCACCTTGTCGTTAACTCCCCTCTCTTTCTCCTTGCTAACCAAAATTTTGTCTTCATTTTCCTATTACTTTGTTGCGAGTAGTGAGGAAGTTGCGACTGCATCGAGAATAGTGAGGGAACATTTGTGACGGGAACAGTGCGAGAGTTGGCATTTAGTTGTGATTCCTTTGTCCCCAATAGACAAACATGTATTGTCTTGTTCCATATTTTTGTGTTTTTTTATTGTCCCCTATGGCAATGGAAATACATTAAAGACACGTAAAAAATGGGCAAGAGGTACCCATTGTTGGTGAAACAGATCATTTAGGTCAAGTGAAAATTGTCTCTTCAAGCAAAGTAGGGAAGTGGGTTTGGGTCAATGCCAAACTGTTTCGGCATATTTTAAAACATAGATTTGCTTTCCTTAAATGAGAGCAGACAAGGAAAAAATTATCCCTTTGTAATAAAATTTTAAACAAGCCTCTTTTGCAAGGGTGTAGAAAAAAATGGACTAAAGACAACAACGATTATGCCTTGTACAATCCCACATCCACACCTCTCACTTGGTCACCTGACCTGTATGTGCAAAAGTTACTAAATGCCAAGAGGAGGTTGGAGGTTTTGTTAGTCAAAGAGCATGAGAGACCTTAAAATCTAGCTATTGACAGTAAAAATTTGGGGCTTAGTAGAAAACAATAAAGTTTTAAAAGGTCAAGTGACATTGTTGCAAGAAGCTCTTTTGGTAGAAAAGGCTAAATGGAAAGGCATGAAAGATGTCCGGAAAATCATGGAAGATTCTACTGGTGAAATTAGAGAGGTGATGAAATATGAAACATACAATGATGAAAGGAAAACAATTGAACAAGAAGACACATAGGGAATGAAAGCAAGGGATGAAGAGAAAAAAGATTTTACAAAAAATTCCAAAACTTGGGCACAAGTTATTAGTAATGGCGAGAGAGCTAGGACCATAAAAGTCATCATGTCAAACATACAGGACAAACAAATTCTCTTAGGCAAGAAGCAACTCCTGAGGGGCTCTTGTTTTTTTCTGGATGAAGATATAACTATTAGACAACAAGAGGACAGAAGAGAAGAGATGTCAAAGGTTAGGGAAACAAGGGATGAGGGAAAAAGGGCATGGCTATTCAAAGGAAAAGTTGTTATTTCATTTTTTGGTCCTCATTCTAAAACAGGATAGCGATTTGGTAGCCAAGAAGCGCCAACAAATTCATTAGCAGGAAATTATGCAACAAGGACAGTATGGGAAAATAGGGGTGATGACTCAACTTTGAGTCTTGTAGGCCAAAACAAATAAAAATCATATTATACCCAGGTTTCCTTAAGACTACTTTGTTGTAACTGTAAAGGTTATCCTTGGAGGTGGGGACCTAGGTGTTAAGAGCCAAATACCTGAATACAAAATAGAAAAATTGATCCAAAGATATTTGAATACAATCACCACACAAGATATATGAAACCATATAGAAAGCCACAACTTTATTATAGAAACCCTTGAGGTAGGGAAACACCATATAATGGATCCTATTATGGAAGGGACCCTCTCCTGTTCACTTACCTCTTCGAGGGGGCTTCCTCCTATTGAGCTACTGCTCCCAATACAATATTTCTCTTCATATCCCATTACATTGCTTGAACCCCTTTATATAGTGCTACCATCACCTAAGAACATTCTAAAGGAGAAATCTTCTAGAAGTAGAACCTTCTAAGAAGTCCTCTTACATTTATTATTTCTAATTACCCATTTATTATATCTAACTACCATAGTGTGCCTTATTTAATAATATAGTAGACCTAGTCCACCTTACATTGAATGGCCTCAACTATTATCACTATGGGCCCTCTGGCCCCCCCCACTACCTGTCTAGATACCTTATATTACATCCCCCTTATGAAATTTTTGTCCTCAATGCTTGATGTACAACCATATACTAGGGTCCCATGGATAATTGTGGACCATAATGTTAAGGAAGACTGGAGAACCAAGGTCCCACGTAGAAAGGAATGCCACCATGTTGAAGTAGTCCAACCACCATTGTAAACTTGGGTCCCATGTCGAAGTGCTCATGTGAACTCCCTGTGGAAGATTTTGGAACCCAATAACCAGCTCAAAATGATGCTCCAAAGACAAACACCTGTCATGTGGATCCAAATAAGAAGATCCATCCACACAGTAGAAAAGGGTCGTAGCAGAATCTGGAAGGAATAATAACCTTGTAGAATATGCAAGTTGAACGCTGGTAACTAGCTCCTAATATGGGACATTGATGTTCTCTACAGAAGGTGGAGTAGATTCATGAAATAAAATATGAAAGTGGTTGTCATCCCAGAAATGACAACTATCCATATACCAATCATCACAATCGGCCTCAAAATCATACCAAACATATATTTATTGATTATATTCATCCCTAATGTCTGTCATAAGAAATCTCTCCTGCATGTTATCCAATGAATCTTGAATACTACGAAAACTATCATTGAGGCCATCTACAAGGTCATGCAATCTAGCATCCAATGTGTCATACAATTGGGATTTGAATACTTCAAGAATTTATTTGAGGTTTTGAGGAAATATCCATATGAACACCCTATGAACTCTTCAGTCCTGCAACCATCATGAAAAAACTAAAAAATAGAAGAATAACTTACGACAGAAAATCGCGGTTTTTTCTGGAAAAACCCTAAAAAACTGTCGAATTTAAAATGCTCATAACTTCACTTCTCGGACTCTGTTTTGGATGATTTTTGTTTTGAAATTGGGTGAAATTGTGAGAGGAAATCACATATGTAATTTTTGGGGGAAAATTCAGCCTCCTTCGGATAAAAAAATAAAATAAAATCGTGTTGTCGTCCATAGAAAAAACCCTGAATAATTGCAAATTTTAAAACTTCAATATCTTGACTTCCCGAACTCCGTTTCAGACGATTTGTTTTTTCAACTTGGGTGTTTTTATGAGAGGAATTCATATATACAAACTGTTTCTACAAATTTTGCACAGAAATATACCTAAAATATCTAGAATTTCACAGCCCTCTTTTTTCTTCTCCGAAAAAAAATCTGCAAAAATAAAAAATATTTGCCCACAATGTATGCCAAGGAAAGTGCTCTCATACCAATTTTTAATAACCAAATACCTGAATACAAAATATCACAATAGATCCAAATATATCTAAATACAATCACCACACAAGATATATGAAACCATATAAAAAACCACAACTTTATTATAGAAACCCTTGAGGTAGGGAAACACCATACGATGGATCCTATTATGGAAGGGATCCTCTCATGTTCACTTTCCTCTTCGAGGGGGATTCTTCCTATTGAGATACCACTCCCAATACAATATTTCTCTTCATATCCCATTACATTGCTTGAACCCATTTATATAGTGCTACCATCACCTAATAACATTTTAAAGGAGGAATCTTCTAGAAGTAGAACCTTCTAAGAAGTCCTCTTACATTTATTATTTCTAACTACCCATTTATTATATCTAACTACCATAGTGGGCCTTATTTAATAATATAGTGGACCTAGTGAACCTTACATTGAATAAACACATTCTCATATATTATATGACTTCTACTAATAACACATAACTACATTCCCATTGGGTACCTCCCTAGGTACCCCATATTACCTCCCTAGGTATACTACATTCCATCCCCCTTCACATGTTTCATTCTCGAAACATGAGAAGAAACCATACAATATGATCGGTTGAGCAATGTAGCCAACTGGTACCAAGTACAACCATCCATCCATCCCAATGGAAGTCGAACATGATCTCTATCTGCTATCTTACCACCCTGTTTTTGCTCTGCATTATGTCGGTGTTTCCATGGGATTGTCTATGTAGCTTGAGCTCTTCCCGTAGTGCTGGTAGTCCTCTATGCACCTCTTGATTGGTTTCTTGTCTGGTGCCCTGCTGGTGCATAAATGTGTTGATGCACATGCCCTTGCCTTGATGAGTGTTGTGTCTCTATATGATGTGGATGGCGATATACAACAACTATAGGAATTTTTTCTTTTTTCTTCAAATCTGCAACACTTTGTGCCTTTGAGTCAATGACCTCCTTAGCTTCCGGATTATGTCCTTCTTGTAGTTTTCCTTCATCTCCTTTTGTAGACTCTGGCTCTCATTCAACTTCTGACTCGACAATAACTTATTTGCTAGCTTCCATGGGCCCATCTTTCTTACTGAGAGACACATCCTACAATGTGATTTTCTTTTTCTTGTACCACAACTTCAATTTTTTTTTTTTGACATTAATATTAATGGTACCCACCGATTCTATCCAAGGATATCCCAAAACAATGTCCACTTCATCCATATCCATAGCATAAAAATCTGAATGCAACACATATTTATCCATGGTAATCTTCAAATCTTTAAAAATTTGAATATTTTCACCCTCAACCTGTGTGCTTTGAATATTGTTTACTGGAACTTGCAATCTATTAACCAACTGAACATTGATAAAATTATGCATGCAACTAGGGTTAATAGAAACAATGATATTCTCTTTATGAATACAACCATGAACCTGTAATATAGATTTGTCACATGAAAATAAACTCTTGGTTCTCTCTGTATCCTTATTTTTTCCATAATACCACTTGTCTAACAATATTTTTTCAAATTCTCCATTGGAAAGTGTCATCATCTCCTTATAATCAAGCGATTTCCACCAAATGGCAACATCACCTTGCAATTTGAGATCTACCCAATGGGGTCAATTATCTTCCCATGCTAAATTTATTTCTTTAATGAATGCTTCAATACTAGGGCCATCACATTTTCCTGTAAAATACATCTTGCTATGAAAACCCCCCAAAAATAGAACAATAAGTTACGACAGAAAATTGCAGCTTTTTCTAGAAAAACCCTGAAAAACTACTAAATTGAAAATGCTCATAACTTTACTTCTCGAACTCTGTTTCGGCTTATTTGTTTTTTAAAATTGGGTATTTGTATGAGAGGAATTCAAATACCCAATTTGTTTTTCCAAATTCAACTCGTAAAGCTTCATATCTGAACCTAAAGTGTGTCACCCTCTTTTTCTTCCCTAGAAAAAAATCTACAAAAAGAGAAAGAACTTCTTCCCTCCTTTGGCCAAGGAAAGTGCTCTGATACCAATTGTTAAGTACCTATACCATATCTGCAAATATACTTCAATAATACCAAGAATAAACCATAAATCGTTCACCATAACATGAACACAAGAATATAGAGAAAACCCTTGAGGTAGGGTAACACCATATAATATTCCTTAAGGAATGAATGCACTCCTCAAGCAACACTTGCTTGTTACAATGACAATATTCTTCACTTTGTTTCATTACATTACTTACACTTCTTTATATAGCTCTCCCTATCTCCTAGGAACATTCTAGAGAGCCTTCTCACATTTATTACATCCAACTACCATAGTGGGCCTTTATTAATAATATAGTGGACCTATTCCACCTTACATTGAATGGCCTCCACTATTATCACTATGGGCCCTCTGCCCCCCCCCCCCAACTACCTCTCTAGCTACCTTACACTGGGTTAGGACCTATCGCAGAAGATAGAAACATAATTTGTCTATTGGAAAAACATGAGCATGAAGGGTGCAAGACACATATGTTTGAAGGGTATGTGAAGATGGCAGTGTGGAACAAGGAAGATGAGAATGGTAAAGGAAACAGGGGTATCATGGTCTTAGTGAGGAAAAAAAAAAGATCGTCTCATTCAATTAGAAAGAGAAGACTCAAATAAACAATTTATTTGGTTTAACATATCAGAAAATCGTAACACCATCAGAATTGCAACATGTTATTTTGCCCCACAAGTCTCAAAAACTTACAAAAGTAGGGGGCTTGACACATTATAATATCACACATTATCAATGGTTCGAGTATGCAAAGCAATTTTATGAGCAAGATCCTAAGGTTGACCCCTCTCCCTTGGTCAACACTACTGCTAAGCTCTTCAATTGTTCAAGATATTGAGGTGGGTATCAAAAAGTTGGGTGTTGGAAAAGAAAAATATTTAGTTGAACTTCAAGCATAATATGTAAAATCGGGTTCAAAAACTCTTGCACTTCACATTATGAAAATTTTCAACAACATCATTCAATAGGGATTCCCTACAGATTGGACAACAAGCCTGGAAATGGTGCTTTTCAAAAGTGGAGATGTCAACAATCCCTCCAACTATAGGACCATAATGATAAACCCCTTCTTTTCAAAGTTATTCGGAAGTATGCTAGAAAATAGAATTAGCAAGTGGGAAGAAGAAGGAAATAAGTGTGCCAAAGGGAAAGCAGGTTTCAGACCTAAACACTCAATGATTGATCATGGTATAACTCTAAGTCACATCATTGAAAAAGTGTGGGAGAAAAAAGAGGAAGCCTTTTGTTGCTTTATCGATTTCAAAAATTCCTTTGACAGGGTCCCTAGAGATAAGCTTTGGCATAGAATCGAGGAACTTGGGGATCCTATGTTGGATCATGTTGTCATTGATGCCAATGGTTTGATTGATTGATATCATTGATTGATGTCAAGTGATTGATTGATGTCAAAGGATTGATTGATTGATAATTGATGTAATATAATATGTATTGTCCTTGATAAGAATGCATAGATGAAAATGGATCAATGAGTTATCATTGATACATGATGAAGATGGATCGATGTGGTTTCATTGGTATATGATGCATTGTTGGAAAAATGTATAGATGACTCATTATTGTCTTATCATGATTGATAAGGTGCACAAATGGATGAACTCCAATGTGGTCCCCTTATGGTGAAATCCCTCACAGGAAGATGCTTTGTGGATTGAGTTATCCTAGAAGAATGGTTGGAGGACCCATGCTTGTATGTGGAATAACAAGATGAAGATCAAGGAAATTGTTGGTGAAACTATCCTAGATACATAGTGCTTGTCATGCCATTTCTGGTGGTATGTGGAATGTCACATAACTCCTCATGGTTTGAGAGTTATGGCCTTACGAAGATGAAGGACCCCCACATGAAGACTTGAAGCCCCGAAGGTCAAAGAAGTCAAAGTGACCTAAAAGAAGAAATCATTATTTAAATGATAAAGTAAAGTGACAAAGTCAAGGTGGATTATTTAAATAATAAAGAGAAGTGACAAAATCAAGAAATGATAAAGTAAGGT